>CM069921.1:31348191-31857561 GCA_036172225.1 Cryptocoryne crispatula var. balansae
TTTTGAATCTGGGTCAGATTTTCTGCACCAACTTTGGCATTGCTGAAACTTGTATCAAGCAAGCTAAGAGGAAAAAATTGATGCCAACAAATGCCCCCCATGGGCAGTTTCTTGGAGATGGGAGTCGAGAAGGGACTTCCCATGTAAGCTGGCCTCCGGTATTTGTTCAACTCTATCTTTGGCAATCTATCCACTGCTTCTGCTACATGAGCTTTCTTTAGGACTAAGAAGGGCTTGGGCCCTTGTACATGACCAACCTTGGATTCCTTTTTGTTTGGTTGCCCATCCTCCATTCAATAGGCACATTTGATGGTGTCAATTCTTGCATGCTCCCCAACAAGCAAGCTCTCTGAATGAGCTAGTCTTTCATTTTCTTTGTTTTTTTGTTTTTTGTTTTTTTTTTGTTTTTGTTTTTGTTGTTGTTTTTTTTTACTGACCTGACTGTCTCTTGCAAGATTTTCACCTAGACCAGCCCCCTTGATGTTTTGCCTACACGCCTCCAGAGAGGTTTTCATGTAGCGGGGTTACCTAATTTTATCTAGAGTGCCCTTTCAGTTTTTCACTCTAGCCAGGTTTTCTCTCTTCTTTTCTTCTCTTTTTTTCTCTTTTCTTCTTCTTTTTTTTCTTTTCTCTCTTTTTTTTTTCTTCTTTTCACTTTTTTTTCTCTCTCTCTCTTTCTGTTGTATAGGGAATTAAAGCTTCCCTCAAGCCATATGCAAATAGAATGAACCAGGTTGAGGTTAGTGATAACTCAACACGGGGGTCCAACCAAAGTTGTGAAACCAATCAAGGGGCTTCAAACAAGTGAGTGGAGAAACCAACACAGAGGGGGTTCCTGACAAGGATAAGACCAATCCAAGTGCAGAAGGCTACTTGGCACGAGGGACTAATCAAATAGGTGCGAAAGCAACGCAAAGGGGGTTTTGAAGAGGATAAGATCAATCCAAGTGTAGAAGGCTGCTTGGTATAGAGGACAAATACGGAAACCATCTCAAAGGGGGTTTTAAACAAGATATGACCAATGAAAGTGCCTAAGACAATTCAACATGAGGGTCAAATTTTTTGAAACTGACACATAGAGAGTTTCAATCAAGGCAAGACCAATCCAAGTGTGGATTCAAACTATAGGTGTAGATCCTAAGGTGTGTTGGGGCCCTAAGGATGAGTTTTAGAAATCGAGGTCATTTATGGTCCTATGGTTGAGATTGTAAGGAACAGAAGGTTTTGGATCTGAAGGAGTTGTGATGATCCTTAGAATAGTTTTTATTGGGTTTGAAGGGACTGTAATGGTCCTAAAAAAGTTTTTGGTTCAAAAGGTGCCACTACGGCTCTAAGGAAAGGTTTTGGTTCTAAAGGTGTTGTTGTGGTCCCAAGGAAGAGTTTTATGCCCAAAGGAGCTGTTGTGGTCCTAAGGATATATCCAAATAAACTGTAGTGGTTGTAAGGATAGGTTTGATATCCAAAGGAGCTGTAGTGGTTCTAAGGATAGCTTTTTAAGTCTGAAGGAACTGTTATGGCCCTAAGGACATATCCAAATGAGTTTTAATAGCCTTAGGGATAAGTTTTGTGTCCAAAGTAGTTGTTGTGGCCCAAGGGACAAATCCAAAGAGACTGTAGTGGTCCTAAGGATAATTTTGATGTCTGAAGGAGCTGTTTTGGCCCTAGGGATGAATCCAAAGGAGCGGTAGTGGCCCTAAGGATAGTTTGATGTTCAAAGGAGCTGTTGTGGCCCTGGGGATGAATCCAAAGGAGCTGTAGTGGCCCCAATGATAGCTTTTTTTTGTCCCAAGGAGCTGTTGTGGCCCTAGGGACGAATCCAAAGGAGTTGTGGTGGCCCTAAGGATAACTTGGTGTTCCAAGGAGCTGTGGTGGCCCTAAGGATAACTTGGTGTTCCAAGGAGCTGTTGTGGCCCTGGGGATGAATCCAAAGGAGCTGTAGTGGCCCCAACGATAGCTTGATGTCCCAAGGAGCTGTTGTGGCCCTAGGGACGAATCCAAAGGAGCTGTAGTGGCCCTAAGTATAACTTGATGCCCCAAGGAGCTGTTGTGGCCCTAGGGATGAATTTAAAGGAGCTGTAGTAGCCCCAAGGATAGCTTGATGTCCCAAGGATGAGAAGTTTTTTCTTTGGACCACTAAAGTTGGAGTAGCCAAGGTGGTGTGGATTTTGAAATCACCCAGAATAAGGTTCCAGACAACATTGAGAATGTTTTTTTTTCTTGTAGATCATCAAGACGGGAGTGGTCGGGATGACATAGAGGTTTTGTGAACCAAAATGACTTGAGTGGTCAAGATGGTACAAGTTTGGATGACCTTTCAAACCGTGCATACCGGGAGGATCATGATGGACTGAATTTTTTTATGAGCCATGGAGACTAGCTAACCATGGCCAAGAAATTATTATTATTTTTAAATCAACCTGACTGCTCCTTTGTAGAGTTTTCACCCAGGCTGACTCCTTTTCAATTTTTCCTGTGCGTCCCATTGTGATATTTTCACACAGCAGGGTTATCTAATTTTGCTCAAGGCTCCTTTGCAGGTTTCCACCTTGACTGGATTATTTTGACATTTTTACCCTTAGCCGATCACTGTGTTTGACCAACTAAGTCCATCAGGCATCTACATTTTTAGCCCATTTTATCTTTTTTTTTCTGGACAAAGTGTTCTATTGACTGGTCCCTGGTTGTTGATGATGTACCGTGCTAATGGTGGCATTGTTTGGCCACTTGACTCTATGGTGGAGTTGAGGAGGGGCCACTAGTAGGTGTCCCATGTTGATGACCTCATTATGAATCATGGCTTCAACTAAATCTTTGACTTGAAAGCAATCCTCAATCGGGTGCCCTATGGCCCTATGGTAGGGGTAATAGTTGGGTTCCCGGGTCCTTCCAGCCTCGTTGGGACGTCTCATTAGAGGCAAGTGAATCAAATTGTTTTCTATGCACATGTCAAACAGTTTTATTGTGCATTCTTGTGGGAAAGAGTACCTCTTCAGTGCACGCTCTTCCCATGTGGGTCTTGTCGAAGGAGTCTTTGGAAGGGGAGCCATGGTGGCGTTCTTGCCCCCAGTGTTGTTGCCCCTTGATGAGGAGGCATTGACGATGTACCCCCACGGGCTGCTGGTTGCTTGCTTTTTGCATGCTTTGACTGAAACCTTCTCCTCGGTAGGTCACTAAGACAAGGATGTTGTTGCCGGTGACACAAGGTAGACTGAGGGTGACTTACTATGTTGTGTCTCTTCTCATGCTGAGACAGCCTCAAGTCGATCAACTGCTCAATCATAGCCATCTTAGAGAGTTCCATGCACACTTGGGGTGGTTGATTATGAGGGATAATGCATGCTTTATCTTTTGAAGACTCCCCTAGGTTTGATTGTTGATAAGTGACCAGCCACAGTGGGGTTGTCAAGGAGGGCCCAACCTGAGTGACATAGGGCCTGGAGATCTCAAGAGCTCCTGAACTTTGAGTTGTTTGCGGTGAAAACAACCTAGCATTGGCCAAGATGGCCTTAAGTTGTTGATTTTGCTGCCGCAGGTCCGCCACTGTGAGGTTAAATGGTGCACTCCCTTGTTGGCTATGTTGTGTTGTTGTTCCTGTCTAAGAAGTGCTGCCTTCATCAAAGACGCTAGAAGCATGTGAAGAGGATGGTGCCGCGATAGGGCTGCATCCAATGTTTGAGCCACAAAAGATGATATTTTCCTCTTTGGAAAGCTCATTGGAGACTAGGGTTGTGCTGCTAGATTCACCACCCTCATCTCGTTGTACGTTGGTCATCTTTTTTGTAGGTTTGACCAGTACCTGGATGTTTTCTTGGATCAGATCTTGAATAAGCTTTTGAAATAAGGAAGAATCCCGGGGGTGAGTGGACTCACACAAAGTGTCCCCAGTCTGTTGATCCTCCTGTACATTGTCCTCTAGCGTGGCATGGATGACGTAAGAGGAGCTCGTGTGAGGGTGCGGTGATTGAAAATGCACTGTGTTAACGGTGAAGTCTGTTTGCTGCTGAGTCTGATAGTGAGGCTGTGGCGGGCTCACTAGTTGTTTTCCAAGGCTAAGGACCTCATTATTGATCAGAGACTCGATGACATCCTTGAACTGGTAGCAGTCTTCAATGACATGCCCAACCATCCTATGAAAAGGACAGAATTTAGGCTCCCCAATTCTTTGAGCATCATCGGGATGCTTCATTTGTGGTAAACTGATCAAATCATTTTTTATACAGATGTCAAACAGCTTCTTTGAGTATTCTCGACTAAAGGAATATGGCTTGGCCATGCGTTCTGCCCACGAGGCTCGTGGCCTCAAACTGTTGACGGTCTTTAGAAGAGGCTTTGTAACATTTTTCTTTTTGCCCCCAGGGGCATTATTCCTTGAGGAGGAAGAGGTGTCCACCATGTTGACATTACGGGAAGGTAGTTGCTTGTCTTTCATTGGCATTAGCTTTGGTGTAGCCATCAAAGGGTTGTTGACATAGAAGTGTTCTATGTCAGCAACGGTAATGTTTAAGTCTTCAAATGTCTGGATTCTTGTCCCAAGCACCTTCTCCTGGATTTCGGCTCGTAGGCCCCTTTTGCATAGCGCGATTGCCTCCTCGTTCAAAGGGGGATTGACACATTTCATGCATATATTTCTCCAGCGACTAATGTAGTCTACTGCTGACTCGTTTTTCCCTTGGGACACAGTAGTCAACTCCACCAGGGAGTGTGACCTCTCGAAGAAGCTAAACCTTTCAATGAACCTTTTCTGCATGTCGGGCCAATCGGCTGCGGCCGGCCTTCAAGCTAGAATACCACTCAAAGGCTGTACCTGTTAGAGTGGTGCCAAAGTACTTGAGCAAGTACGATTCGCAGTGTGCTAGTTCACCCATATGTGTGTAGTAAAGCATCAAATGCTCCCTAGGGGACCCACACCTGTCAAACTTGGAACACTTAGGCACCTTGGAGATGTAAGAGGGGAGTCTGACATATTTGTGGTGTGGCGGGAATGGAACCTGGTAAAGGTCCACCACGCTATGTTCATCATTCTGCTATGCAAGCCGCCTAGAAATCATCTGATCTATCACAACCCGTTGAGTGGGCTCCAAGGGTTCTTGCGGTGGTGGAGGCACTGGTGCCTGATACTGACGTGCAATGAAGACCTCATCGTCAATGTATGGCCTTGGGGCTGGCTGCATAGGAGCAAGCGACGGGACGAGGCCGTACTACGAGCGGTAGCTCTCCTTGGGCAACACGGGGCCCATACGAAACCTCGGCGGCACGATGCTTGTGCCGGCCGAGAATGGAGAAAATTAGCATTGGCGAGGAGGGCCTTGAGCCGTTGATTCTCACACCAAAGGTCTTCTATTGTCAAGGTTGGAGGCATGGGGCCTCACTCCCCTCATTCTGCATGGTGTCTTTCTCGTTGTGATGGTGTGTGGAATTGGTAATGATAGCGAGCTATTGATGAGCTGCAATCCGAGAGCCTTCTGGTATGTCTTCAAGGCAACTAGCTCCCACAGTGCAACATGTGAAAGCCAACATTTGGCGTGCTGGCCCGTGTGCCACTTGATGTTCGGGGGCATCTTCAGGAAACATCGGCTGATGAAGCACCAACTCCCTTCTACAGGGCAGGTCCCGCAGGGTGGTGTATGCATGGCTATTATTGAATTGATAATATTGTCGCCGGTGGGGCAGAGCAAACTGAGTCTTCAGCCGAACAGAGGTGGCCTTAGGGTGCCAGACCTTCGGGACCAGGACAGAGGGTTTGAATCCTTTCCCCCGGTTGGCAGGAGAGTCCGCTATCCAGGGCTCTCGGTGGGAAGAAGCTTGAATGGGGAACATGCCCCCAATAGGCGGAGCTGGTCGCTGAAATGAAAAGTCAGCAGTAGGGCTGACTGCTGGAGTCTTCACTATGGCAGGCAGCTGTTGCTGGGTCTTCTTGGGCTGGACCACTGATCGGTCAGCCGGGTGAGCCAAAAACATCATAGGGAATTTGCCCCCAATCAGTTGGGCAGAGGACAGAAATTGTTGGTCGACAAACCGACCGTTCACATAGAACTTTTGAGGGGCAGGAGGCAGCACCTGCAGGTTCTTTTCAGCATGGACTGCTGATTGGTCCAAGGAAGGAAGACGAGCCAAGGGATGGCCCCTCGACCAAGCTGGTATCTTGAGAGCCGCTGATCGGCTCGAGTCTTCGAGTTTTTTAGTTGAGGGCTGCCCCCTCTCAACAGCATCCCCGGCCACTGGTTGGCCGGTCTTCTTGGAACGGGTAGAAGGTTGACTCTTCCCCCGTACAGTTTGCATATTCTTAATAACGGACATAGCAGGGGCCCGTGAGTTATTATCCAACTGGCTCAGAGCAACGAACCTGTTGACAAGGGGTAGAACAATAAGCCGCGGTCGGCGGCGATTCTCTTCCCTAAACTCAGAAGGATTCTTGATGAAAGTGGCTGGGCGGGTATGGTTCCAAGGGCACCGTACATTGCCAACCTCTAAGTTACGACGGGAGCCATGTTCAAGCCGAAGCTTGCGCAGACTTGACAGAGGAGATGCGGGCGCGGGCCCGGAGTTAACGTTGATAATATTCACTAAAAATGACTCCTGAAGAGGAGCCGGCTGAGGTAACTTCGGGAGGGAGGCCTCAGAGAGTAGGGCAGCATCTGCAGAAGCTATTTGAAGTTGTTGGAGGGGATGGACCTCCTCCTCAGTAGCGAATGCTTCCTCCAGTGCGGCACCTAGACGGTCAGGGTGCAACACAACTTTGGGGAAGCGACCAAAAGTGATGCTAGTGGTGATGGCACTGATGCAACGGTTATTGACATAGGCCTCATAATAACGAACACCGTTGTCAAAGTCCAGTGAACCTGCAAAAACATACAAGGCCGACTTGATCAGATGTAGAGAGCTTTTTAAAGAGATAGTGGATGTGCACCCTCTCAGATTGCTATGGCAGAGAGATGAAGGGAAAGACAGGTCCCACCGGGCGTGCCAATTTGTGGGAACCTCGTGAATCATTTTGATTTCTTGGAAAAGATTTTAAAAGATTTGTTTTTTTTGAATGTTAAAATATCGTACCTAAATTTTCTAGTAAAATAGGTGATAGATCATAAAAACCAAGGAGGGTTGGGTCGGGGGTCGCGACCGGGTCGCGGGACCCCCAGGCCGACCCGGTCGCGACCCTAATTTTTAATATTTTTTTTCTCGAAAAATTCAAAAAAATAAGAAAAATGCGAGAAAAAATCTGAAAAAATACAGAAAAATTGGATAAATTAAATGGCATGATTTAAATAAATAATTCATCAATTTTATTCCAACATGATGTGTTGTACACTTTGTAGGTAGTTGATGTACTCTCCCCATGTCATTTGGGTTGAGTACAAAGCTTGATACATGTACACATGACGATCATATTCATCTGTCCCTCGGGAAACTATCCTAAGACTTGATCCAAACGAGTCACCATAACTATAGGTCGATTGGATCGAAGTATCCGATGACTCCACATAATTCATTCCACAGTACTCTTGATCGTTTGTAGGGAACCAAGAGCCTTGGGATGAATCATACACATAGTCGGAGGCATCGTGGTATTCTGCTCCAACTCCATGGCTACGATGACCTCCTCTACCTTGTGGCGGCCTTCTACCATGATCGGTATCTTGGGTCGCATGAGTATATTTCTCCTCGCCGGTAAAACGTAGCGACGTGGTAGGAGATATGGGAGGATCTGAGGTCCCTTGTACTTGTAAAGTGTCCGTGCCCCCGTATCGAGCACCATCATCGCTGCTACTCTTTGACGACGAATCCTCGGACGTCTGGTACTGCACTCGGATGTTCGGCTCCGGCTTATCTTCTCGATCGTCTTCGACCGTATCAGCATCTGCAATATCAAAAGGATCAGTCATAACTTGTTTACCTTTTCGCCTACTTTGCGTACCTTGGCTAGTTCCTTCTCCGGTCCTCTGGCGCTTTGCTAGTGAGGGAGGGATCTGGAATTCTTCGTCTAAAGGGATTGAGGTTCTTCATAATTCTCCGGTCCTTACATAATTTGAGGTTCTTCATCGCCGTCGTGATTGTTGTTTGACGTTGTCGTGGTCTGGTGATTACGGGATCCACGGGACCTACTGCCGGGTCGTCGTCTTGTGTGAGATCATGAACCTGATCTTGCGGTTGGTTGTTGGATCCTCTTCCGCTACCTCGACCACTCCCACTTCCAGACCCTTGACCCATCATTCGGCCGGTATGTCTATAGAACTCTTCCTCGGCGAATGATCTTCGACTTGCTTCCATCCCTCATGAGAGTTCATCTTTTTAAAAAACATTTAAGTATCAAGGCTACTTAATTATCGTTTAAAATAGAATAATGAACAACGTTTATGAGTAACACCTCCCATACCTTCGTACTCTTCGTCTCCAAAAATATCCGGCCTCTCTTGTCCGGTTCCGTAAATGTGTACGGATCGTCTCCCCGGTTGTTGCAATTCTTCTCGGACGGTCTCTTTATGTCTTTTGCTAGTTCCCTTCGTTTGCTCCATCGCTTGTAGGTGCCTACGAAATTGAGCTCTGACCTCCGGCGGAGTCCGTGTGCAAGGAAGAACATTTCCCTTCATGCCTGCAAGATGAAATTTTAAACGATAAATACCACCGAATATTACTTTGTCGCAATATTTACATTGCACTTTTCTCTCCGCCATGGAGATCAAATTGCAATGCAACCAAGCCGGATCACTCCGGGTCGCGCCGGTAGTTTGGGTTGTTTGGCTTGGAGAAGACATTTTTTAAGTAAATAATTACTTAAGTAAGTAATTAATTATTTAAATAGCTAATAACCTTAATTAGTGACTACTAATGTAAGTATATTTTTATTTATATAAATTGAATGATTAACTAAATATATGATTAAGTAAGTAATTAATATTCCTTCAAACTAATGATGTGTTAAGTAACTACTAAACTAAATATCTAACTAATCTTCTAGCTAACTAACTACGCAAGTAAGCAAATAAGTATTAAAAATTATAAACTACTTAACCCACTAATCAATGGAACTAATATTAAATAAATATACTAAATGAACTAATGAAATGCTTGATGAAATAATTAAGTAAATGAGAAAAAAAATTGAGCAATGAGAGCAATGAGAGCACAAAGGAGAGGTTGAGAGTGAGAGTGGGAGGGTGGGAGTAAGGAGAGCCCCTTGGGGGCTTTAAATAGCCCCCAAGGGGCTGAATGGGGGGGCTGCGCCCCCCCAAGACCGTTGGCAACGGTCTTGAGACCGTTGCCAACGGTCTGGCAACGGTCAAGTGACCGTTGCCAGACCGGGTCGCGCGACCCGGCCACGACTCCACGACCCGGCCGGGGGAGTCGCCCCGACCGGGTCGCGACCGGGCCGGTCGGGCATAAACCCGACCGGGTCGGGGCCGGGTCGCGACCCGGGTCGCGACCCGGCATTCCATGATAAAAACTACTAGATAGTCCAGGTGATATTAGAAGAGTATAGAACCGAGGTTCGGGTTCTGTGAAAATATTTTTTGACCTCTCTCCATCGGATGGTGCGAATATCCTATGTTCATTTACATCGAGCAAACACTCGAACACCCTTGATTAACCGCCATAGCGATCTTGTTTGACGAGAGCGTGCACATCCACAACATATAAAGAACACAAAGGGCCCCGGCCTTTTAGGCCCGATGAGATGCAAACAAGTTTGATTATATTTTGTTTGAAGTTGATTTATTTTTGATTTAAGAATGGATTTTGATGTGGTTTGAAATGTTAATTTCATATTTCCATTTGACTTGGATTTGAATGTTACTTGTTTCGGTTTGTTTTAATTGTTTGGTTTGTTTTACTTCAATTGGTTGAAGTTTATTTTATTTTTTTGTTTGAACTTGATATTTTAGATGTGTTGATCAAATTGACTTGTTTAAATTTAATTTACATGTGTTGAGTCATTTTCATGTGATTTTCTTATGTCGGTTGGTGTTTTAATACCAATTCGGGTGTGTTCAGTATGTTTTAAATGTTTTGAAGTTTGGTTCAAATTGATTAAACTTGAATTTAATATTGTTAATGATATGAATTTGGCATGTTTTAAGATGAATTTCGTATACCTTAATGTTTTCTTTATGTGTTCTCTTCAATTAGTTGTGATTTATTTGATGTGCACTTGTTTAGGAAATTGAATTCCAATGGATTAAGTGTATTGAATCAATTTTTCCAGATTGTATTAAATATGATTTTTGTTGGAGGTTAAAACTTTAATGAACTGTTTTAAGCATGTTTTAAGATTAATTTGAATGTATTTTCATATTTAATTAAGTTAACTTCAGATTTGGTTAACTCTTGTTCGGTTTGCATCACATTCGGTCTGTCGGGCTAGTGTCGATGCCCAGTCACTTGCAATCAACTCGGCACTTGAAATGTTCATTGAATATTCATGTTCATGCTGGTGTACATCATATGTGGCAGTTCATATGCCATGTTCAATGCTGTCAATGGTGCAAATTTGTGAATGTCCTTCCCTTGGTGTAAAATACCACTTGATCGGGAAAATTTTGGCAGCATGCCGCCTTATTTTCCAATCGGTGTGGAATTTTACCCGTCCTACAAGGCATAGTCATTTGACTTTCCAAGTAGTGGGAAGGGTCCATCTACAGTGGGAAGCGTGTCCCATGCCTACGCCCGGGTCAACGTTCCGGTGCATGCCGGATGAGCCGCCCAATGAAGCGTCCAGTTGTAGACTAACTCCTTATTTAATTTTGGCATTTCGCCTTCAGATTTAATTAAGGTTTATTTTAAGTGTCCAAGGCCCAATGGGCCAGATTCATCAGCACAATGGGCTGGTCTTCATGTCTCATGGCCTGAGAAGGCCGGCTTCATACCATGTAGGCCCGGTTGGCCAAATCTTGAGCTTCATGGGCCCTGGCGGCCTGCTTTGAGCTTCATGACCCAATGGGCCAGATTTTCACCTCCATGGCCTGATTGACCTGATTTGCACTCCATTTTTGCACCTTGACATCTTGCTGTAACAGCGGAGTAGGTGAGCCTCAAAGGGGCTGGAATGGGTTGTCTAAGGTGCTGTTTAAGTGGGCTTTTGGTAGGACTGCACAAGGGACAGGTTTAGGTGTAAACTAGGACTGGTTTAGGAATGCACAAAGGGCATTTTGACATGTAGAAATCAGGGCCACCCGGCTTAACTCTTGGCCCGTCCGGCGGATTCCAAGAGGCCCGGGCTGTCACCTCTCCTTCCACACATCAAAAAGGATGTTTGGTTTGTTTGGGGGTGCTGTAGAAGCTGTATTGGGTGTGTTGCACATAGGGCAAACTAGGTGACCATCAAAGGGGCCTGACATGGGTGCTCACAAAGGGGCAGAACTTGGGCCAGCAAGGGGGCCTGTTTTGCATGCCATTCGGGGCCTGATTGGGGGAGGAAGGAGGTGCATGTCCAAGTGACCATCAGTGGGGTCAAACCAAGCATGATAGTATAAGGTTTAGAGGCCAACATGGAGGGCCAAAAGGGTGCACAAAGGGGCTGGTTCAGAGGCCTGTTTTAAGGGGCAGCAAGGGGCTGTTTTTGTGATGGCCAAATAGAGGGTAGACTTGGGGCTTTCTGTAGACAAACATGAAGGGCACTCAAAGGGGCTGAATGGGCATTAATCAGAGGGTATGACACCATGGATAGGGGTAGAGAAGATAAGGGGAAGAGTTGAATTAAAAGGCTACATTGGAACACACTTTTTCAACTCACCAGTTTTTTCTTCTCTCTTGCACTGCTGGTGGTGTTGAAGATGATGGGCTGAAGGTGCCACAAAACCCTTATTCTCTTGATTTTGGATGAGAAAAGGGGGTCTTCTCCTTGCTGATGTTGATGGATGTATCAAAGGAATGAAGAGAGCTTGCTGCTCTTGCTGAAGTTGGCACACCAATCAGGTGGGCTGGTTGCACCTGCTGCTGGCGCGCCTGCTGGAGGGAGGACTTTTCTCCTTCTTATTCTTCACTTGGAACACCACAAGGGGGCTAGATATGTTGCTGACTTGCTGATGAAGACGTCCAAGCATGGAGAAGCTGTCTTGGAGCAGGGTAGAGGGAGGAGAGGCAGGGCTTCCGCAGGGTGATCAACTTGTCCTCACATGGCCAGCAAGGGGGGTTTATATAGGAGTTGATGGCGCCATCTGCAGGAGTGCAGGAGGAGATAAGGCTGGAGGTTGTTGATGGAAGATAAGGATAACTCAAGGGAGGTTGAGGATGAGAAGGATAACCCATAGTTGTTTGTTGAGAGGGATAAGGATAAACCATGGGGGTTGTTGAGCTTGTTGAGGTGGTTGAGGGAGATAAGCCAAAGTTGCTAGCTATCCCATCAGATGGGGAGTTCGGCCAGCTCCCTAACTTGTAGGGTATTGTGCGCATGGAATATGGGGAGGAGTTCGGCCAGACAAGTGGAGGGAAGAGAGAGAGAGAGTGATCCAATCTAGACCATTCATCTAACAGACTCCCGATCCGATGGCTATCATTAATTTCAGCAGAAAATTGATTAAACATAGCCAAATTTAAATCAGAAAAATATGGGACAATCATTGATGAACATTGATCTTATGATACATACAAATGTGTGGATGATATCTCCCAAATTTCCCAGGATCTTTGATTTTACCAATTTCTCTGATTGGTGCAATCTCGGCCGTCGATAATGTCGAAAACTGTAATTGAGTGCAATTATCTTCTCCCATTGGAAAAATTTATTTTTCATGCATCAATATTCATGAGATCAAAGTTTTGGGTCATGAAAATTGAAAATTTCAGCTATGGGTCGATCCAGAGCTAATCGGACCATTATGCCCTTGGTGCGAGAACATACGGCTTTCCGTCCGGATTTGCTCTTTCTTGCATATCTCTTCATCCGGGAGTCGGATTTTCGATCCGTTTAGAGCGTTGCCTAGCTCCATCCAATATTGACAATGTGGTAAAGTTGGAATTCCATGTTAGTGTCCCAATTTGTCCCAAATTGTCAGGGGCAAAATGGTCATTTCGGCCTTACGGTGTCCGTTTTCCATGTTTTGGGCACCGTTGCAAAGCTCTTGACCGGGTCGATGTAATGAACACATTATCTTTCCCATTTGTAACATGTAAAGCCATGCCAAGGCATTTCCAAAGCCTGTTTACATCATCTATTCAAGAACTTTTTGAATCTGGGTAAGATTTTCTGCACCGGCTTCGGCATTGCTGAAACTTGTATCAAGCAAGCTAAGCGGAAAAAATTGATGCCAACAAGCCCACGTGCCCCTTAGGTTTATTTTCTAGCTTTGGGCCCATGCGCCCGTTTCTTGCCATTGTAGGGCCCGCGAGCCCATTTTTCTCTCTTTTACTTAAGCTTTCTATTTCTGCTCGAGCCCCACTGGCTCATTCTCTTTCTATTATTGAAAATACCCAAAACACCCAAAAAAAACGTCTTCTCGCAAACTTAGTTTTCTATTGAGGAGACGTCTCTACTTGTCTTGGAGGGTGCTCCCGACCAGGGACCCCTCTTCTTCTACTCACTGATCGATCTACTCGATCCTTCACCCATTGTAAATGCCACCTTTTCAATTCCGTCTTCTTTAGGAGTAGTTAGTATAGGAAAGAATAAAATTCGAGGTAAACGTGTTCCAGAGAGATATCTCCAACAATTAGCTCAAAAATGCAAGGAATGTGCAAGGCTACCAAGGTTTTTGGAAAATGCTATCCAGCTTGATGAAATCCTATATGAGGATGAGCATAACATGTCGACTCCAGAAACGAGTTCCGGATCGGAACCTCAAGAGAAGGTGAAAGATAGAATTGGGAAAAAGAGAGTGAATTGAAAACACTTGTAAAGCAGTAAAGACTCCTCACCTCGATCCCACACTCACATTGTTCCCGAACTTTCATCTCACGGCGTCGCTCGAGCACCGGAGACGGTTTGGGTCATGTGGGAGGAGAGTGAGGAGTGAATTAGCTTAGAACATGAATAAAAAGAAAGGTGTTCTCCAGGAGCCGCGGGCTCCGCTTTATAGAATAACAACAAGATTGAGTTGTTTTGACCGTGTACCTTAGCGTGGGAGAGAGTGTGTGAGTTCAACCTTCTTCCTCTTCGGCCGGCCGATGAGAGAGAGTCCAACCAATGCTAGCTTGATGTATTTGTGCAACTAGAAGACAATAAGACAAGAAAACAAGTGAAGAAGGATTAGAACTGAGTGAAATGTAGTAACTTGTAAAAGTAATAACATAAAACGACAATTGAAAACAAACTCACCGGATTCGGGGTTAGCCCTAACCCCCTCTTTTGGTTTTTTGTGATATATGAAATGATTAAAATAGAATAAAATGATGCTTAAACATGAATTAAATGATATGAATGAAGAGTTAGAAAAGAGAATATGAATGGTTAAAGACAACACAACCCAGGCAAAGTGGCAACCGGGTTGGATAGATTCAATGTAAACTGCGCAGCTCTGATGCAGAGATCATAACGAACAGCACAAATGTCAGAATAAAGTGATGTTTGTTTTAAAATAAATAGGACTCACCGAGGGTGGTTTGATATGAAGACAAAATTGCTTGAATCTTATGATAGGTAATCTGAATTTACCTGATAATTCGGATCTTGGACAATGAAGTTCTGGAAACTCCCAGCACATTGTAGATGTAGGACATGCTATGGGAACCAAAGATATCCAAATTAAATTATTCTTGTTGGATATAAAATATAACTCACCTTGGAACAATTTCTATGAAGGATGTATGGGCTGAATCTACCATTAAATGTACTTAAATTGACTTAGAAAACAATGACTTAGAAGAGAAGACTTCGGATCTATCTGTGCAGCGCCGGTGTTGAAGCCATAACAAGCAGAGGAAATGTCATAATTGATCTCTGTTTGTTGTAGATGAAATATATCTTGATTAACCACACTTCGTATGAAGGAAGTCAGGGCAGAAAATTACTATAAAGATCTGTAGAAGCCGATGATCAGCAGTGCAGCACGTTGGAGCATAGACCGGCTTCTTCTTCACTTTGGGATGATCTCCGGGCACCGGGACGAAGATAGAAAGATTTGAGAAGATTGGGAAGAGCCTAGGGTGGCTGGAGGACGAAGAGAGAAGTGATGTAGGATGGGGATTCCCTTCTTTGGTCGTTCATATGAGTCTCCCTTTATAGGGGATGAAAAACAGGTCAAAAAATAGCAAGTTTTGATACATCCGACCATAGGTTGGATTTCCTTCAATTAATGTTGCTAATTTTCATCCTGAGGCATATAGAAACTTACCAAAATGATTTAGAGAGATTTTAAACCGTGGATCACCTTCCCCATGCTCAAAATATGTCTCCACTTGAAGAGGAAACAAATCTGGTCCAAAAATGGCAAGTCTTGATATACAAGACAACGAGTTGGATTGCCATCATTAGATGATGCTAATTTCGACCATGAAGCTTCCAGATGCTATAAAAAGTGAATTGGAGGAGGAAAAAGGAAAGTAAGGTCGTGAATTGGTCAGATATATGCCCAATGGGCTGGGCTTGCATGCAATTGGGCTTGATAGGTGCTGCGTGCGGACAGAACTGCGCATTTGACTTCCAAAGGGCGCTGCAGACAAATGGGAGATCAGAATTGAATGCTGTTTGTTGTAATGGAAAGATAACTCAGAGAAGAAGATTATTCATGTTGAGAACTTATTCATTGTATGTCCACATAATCCTGTGAAAAATTTTCAAGTAGATGATATGATGGGAAAAGCATAATCTGGCACACCACCAAGAATCTCTTGTTCGGCAAACACGGATTTGATTAGAAATTAGAAAATCATCCTCATATTTACAATAAGAACCTTGGCTTATCCAAAAGGGTGGTTCATCATGATTTTGATGGTCTAAAAGAGATGTTGCCAATGGAATAATGGTTTAAGCTCTAAATAAGACCAAATTGGCGTGTCTACAGCTTGCCTCGCCTTGATGTCGGCTTTGCAAGGGAATGGCATGTAGCGTAGCGGAGTGAAATGTAGAGGAATGTAGAGAAGCGAAATGAGTTGTAATGGAATGCAGCGGAGAGAAATAGAGATGGACTGAAAAGGTGGCATCAAGGTGTAGATATAGACACGCTCAACGACCAAATTCGGCAAAGAGAATCTCTTCATGTCTCCTGGTTAACTGCCATGTTTCATCAAGTCTTCCTATTTTCGATTGGTAAGAGATGTGCCATTGGCACGAGAGAAGAATAGCCAACCCCCAACGCGGTGGGGAGTCCCCGAAACATGGGTTCGTAGGTTCATCATCAGCTGGTAACCCGATCTTTGCGGTGTTCCTGTACTGTGATGGGCTTAAGTTTAAAAAAGAGATTTGTTTTGAAAAAGTAAAAGAATACCAATCGAGCACATTCAGGCTCTTAGATTCATTTAAGTCTTCTAGGAGACAAGATTCAATTCGGAATGGAATGATCTCGAATTCCAAAAGGCAAATGTTTAAGTACAGACCGTTAAGATAATGAAGGTGCAAGTTCTGATCAAATAGAAGGCCCTTGGTGGGAAGAATTGGCTGCCATGGTGGGATGAATAGAAAGAAGGTTGTTTAAATGGCCACAGTGGTGATAAAAATGAAATAATTGGAGGCACAATGTGACTACCGAACACGGTGGGATTCATAGATAGTGGGATATTAGAAAGGTTGGTGGGACTAGAAAATACAGTGGGATTAGAAAACACTGTGGGATTGAGAATGATCGTGATGAAGGTTTAGAGATTAGGGTGATAAGGTAAAGATTAGGAAATGATGTATGCAATGACAAAACAAATGCAATGCAATTAACGCTACATGATGCATGATGGGCTCAATAAAGCAAGACAAAACATGTATAACAAATAGTTGAAGATATAGATTGTCTATGAGGTCAAGATACCCATTCGGAAACCATCGTCCCTCACAGCACAACTTTGGCTTATCCGTGAGCATTAGAGATGACCCGACCGTCGTAGATTTTGATGAAGGGGATCTCGGGTCAAGTCTTCTCCGTAGTCATGGTCTTCAACATCAATGCCTAAAATAAGTAGTAATGCACCTATGATATGCTAAGAAAGGAAATGATAACAGTGAGTTTGCAATGTGATGACATGCATTCTCACAAAAGAGTTCATATGTCCTAATGACGACACAGAGCAAAAGCTTCCCGGCAATGTAGAGGCCGAGGTAATGATGACTCCTCCAGCTGAGAATCCTCAGGGGAGGGAAGTAGCGAGTGTCACCTGCAAAAAAGTTTCTCGGCAAAGTTAAGGCCGAGGTTATGGTGGCACCTCCTCCTAAGAATCCTTGGGGAGGGAAGTGGTGAGCATCGCCTTGTTGTGAAATTCTCCTTGTTTGTTCTTCATGCCGTTGTCAAGGGGTGTAAGTTCTCCTTGTGCCTGAAACACTTAGAAGAAAGAGATTAGAACAACAATGTGGCTTATCCCCCTTGCAAGTTGCAATCTGCGTTGACCTTTGTCAAGGGGTGTAAGTTCTCCTTGTGCCTGAAACACTTAGAAGAAAGAGATTATAACAACAATGTGACTTATCCCCTTGCAAGTTGCAGTATGCCTTGACCTTTGTCAAGGGGTGTAAAGTTTTTCTTGTGCCTGAAACACTTAGAAGGAAGAGATTAGAACAACAATGCGGCTTATCCCCCTTGCAAGTTGCAGTATGCCTTGACCTTTGTCAAGGGGTATAGCCTTCTTAGGAGTGTAAAAATCAAGTA
Organism: Cryptocoryne crispatula var. balansae; assembly: GCA_036172225.1. Classification (NCBI taxonomy): domain Eukaryota; kingdom Viridiplantae; phylum Streptophyta; class Magnoliopsida; order Alismatales; family Araceae; genus Cryptocoryne; species Cryptocoryne crispatula. The sequence continues at coordinate 31,365,903 of CM069921.1, forward strand.
GAAAATATGCAATGAAGAATTTGAAACATGAGAGATTGAAAGTAAATATGAATGTAAAGACGAAAATTCAAACCAAGCATGGTGATAAAATATTTTAAAAAGTTTGAAATTTTTTGTTGAATTTGAAAAAGAAGTTTTCTTTTTTGTTGAAAAGATTCAATTTTTTTGGGATTTTTAAAAATGCTATTTTATTTTTTTGAGTTTTTAAAAATATTTATTTTTTTTGGAGTTTTTGAAGATATTCAACTTTTTTTTGTAGTTTTTTTTTTGAAAATATTCAACTTCTTTTTGGAGTTTTTGAAATGTTCAACCTTTTTTTGAGATTTTTTTTTGAAAATATTTTTTTTGGAGAGAAAAATCAGTATTGACACAAGTTCTCGTTACTTGGTTGTTTTTTCTAGGTTCATTGGTAGACATCATATGCAAAATGGGGTTCCTTACCCAAAATCTTTCCGACCTTCAACCTTTGATCGGCTAGTGTTTAGCTTTGATTTGGTTGGTTCACCCACACCTTGGGGGTAAGAATGAAGAATTGAGGGAAAGTCCTTGATAGGCTTTGGAGATGTCGAGAGGGATTTCTCTACTCACACCCAATTGCCGGTTGGGGTTCGGCCTCTTCCGGTCTTTTCTTCTTTATTGACAAACCTATTTTAGTGGCACACATTTAGACAGGTGCTTTGACCTGTGGGGTCATTGCCCATCTTTTGGTGCCTTTTTTTTATTTTCTGCATTTTTGGGTACTCATTCAGACAGGCCCATATTTGTTTAAACCTGTGGGGTTCATTACCCATCTTTTGGCACCCTTTTCTTTTTATTTGAGAAGTTGGACCTTCTGAGACGGCTTCCTACTAGGGTGGCGGATGCTTTCTATACTCCCCCTCTATTCCCCTTCACCTATCTTGGACCAAATAGAAGAGAGTAGGGTAAGGGTTTTCCTTCCATCTCTAAGCTTTGCCTAGCTTCTTTCGAGTGTCAAGTCATCCAGATTCTGGGATCGGGACATGTTGTGTGTGTAGAATGGTATCTACCCTCGACTCCTAGACAACAACCTAGAACATGTGGACTTAAGTCATACTAGTAGTTCTCTCCATTTATTTGAGGTAGATTACATTCCATAGGTGAATCAATTGTTTGTATGCCTTGCAATGTAAAAAATTTGTTTAATAAGAACAAGGTAGCTACAAATGTCGTCAGTCATGAATTTCTCTCCATTAAGATTGTGAAGTTCAAAATCATTTCAAAAATATTGCCTTGCGGATGACATAATGATGATGAATGCAATTTCATGTAATACCTGAGAGAAGAAGAATTTCATTGTTGATAACGGCTTTGCTTGTGCTTGCCTTGACTTGCCTTGCCTTGCCTTGCCCAACTGCTTCCACTTTTGATATGCACCATATTGCATTGGATTGAAGATTCATAGTCATAGGATGAAGTGAAAATGTGGAGGATCTGATTTAGCAGGGCAGAGTCAAAATTAATGATGTAAAAGGCAAAGATTGTGGTATCACCCAGAAAATTTATCTACCTTGATTTTTATTGAAAGTAAAACTTGGGAAAAGAAAGAGAATTAAAAAAGGAGAGAAACATGCTTGGAAACAAAAGTGAGTTAAAGTGGGCCCTTGGGCCCGTGAGTTGAAAGTGGGCTTGAAGGCCCAGGAGTAGTCGGAATCAGGAGGCACGTGAGCCCAAGATTTGAATGTGGGATAGAGGGCCCGGTTGATGTTGATGGGCATGAGGGCCGGATTGGAGGTTGAACCCGAGGGACCCAATGAAAAGAGTGGGCACATGGACCCAATTTAAATGGTTGGGAGCAAGATTGTGATTTGTGATGAACTTTCTGGCGCCATTGAAGAGTATGGGTGCATAATCTCAAAGATGAAGAAGTGGGGGCACGGGGGCCCGATTTCAAAGAAGTATGGGCACGCGGGCCTGATGGTGAAGAAATGGGGGCATACAGGCCCGAAGTTGAAGGAGTGTGGGCATGTGTGCCCGAGTTTGTTGGAAGGTGGGCACGTGGGCCCGATTTAGAAGAAATTTGGGCACATGGGCCCGGTTGTAGAAAAACATGGGCATGTGAGCCCGGTTGAGGTGAATTGCGGGCACGTTGGCCCGATTGAGAAAAATTAAGGGCACAAGGGCCCGATTGGGGAGAATTATAGGCACGTGGGCCCGATGTAAGAAAAGGGGCACGTAGGCCCAGTTGGGGAAAAGGGGCATATGGGCCCAGTTGAAGGAAAGAGGCATGCAAGCCCGATTGATTAAAAGGGGCACGTGGGCCCGGTTGAAGAAAAGGGGCATAAGAGCCCGGTTGATTAAAAGGGGCACATGGGCCCGGTTGGATAAAGGGGGCACGTGGGCCCGGATGATGGAAAGGGGCACATGGGCCCGCTGATGAAAAGGGGCGTAAGAGCCTGAGAAAGGGGCATAAGGGCCCAGTTGAGTGGGATAAAGTGTGGGCTGTGGCCCTAAGATTGACAGATTTTGGTCCCATGGGCCTGATTGATGGTTGTAAGTAGGATAAAGAAAGGGTAGTGGACCTAAGATTGAGGAATTGTGGGCCCATGGGCCCAATCGTTGATTTTGAGAAGAATAAAGAAAAGGTCATGGCCCTAAGATTGATTGATCGTGGGCCCATGGACCAGATTGTTGCTTAGGAGAAGAATGGGGTAAAGGTCGTGGCCCTAAGATTGATGCTAAGGGATTTACCTACTTAGCTGGAAGAGGTCCTAGTATCCCCTTGCTAAGGTCTACATCCTTCAGGAGGCTTGTCGATTCATTCCCTATTTCATTGACCAATTCGGTCTCCTTACTTCCCACTTCAGGAGTCAATTCAATCTGACCATCTTCATTGATCAATTCCAATGATGGTAACAGTTGATCAATGCTTGACAAATCCTTGCCTAGTTCATCATTAGATTGACAATCAACTAAGTTTATGATTCCTTCATCTAAGCTCCCTATAGCAGGCTTCTCCTCAGGATGTTCTATGGAAGAGAGCATGCCTAGTCTAGGGGATTCCAAAAAAGTAGAAGGGTTTGGTTCTACCTCTCCTACTAGCTGATTTTGATCTTGAGATATAGCAATGACATGATGAGAAGCTGATTCTTCTACCATGGCAGGAGCACAAATGGTTGGAGTTATTAATTCCTCTGCCAACGTAGGAGCTTGAGGGGTCGGAGTGACTAAATCATATACCATAGCAGGAGCATGAATGATCGGAGTGACTGGTTCCTATACCATGGCAGAAGCAATAGAAGAAACAACTAGTTTGACTAACTGAGAGGGAACCCTATGTTGAGGGATTGATTGAAGTGGTGCTGACATAGAAGTCGGTTCAGGCTGAAGAGCTATTGGTGTAATTAATTGAGGAGTCATGGCTTGGATGGTTGGCTGAGGAGTTGTTGGTGGAATAGGCTGAGAAGCCAAGGGCCAGATGATTGGCCGAGGGGTTGTTGGTGGAATAGGTTGAGAAGCCAAGGGCCGAATGATTGGCCGAGGGGTTGTTGGTGGAATAGGTTGAGAAGCCAAGGGCCGGATGATTGGCCGAGGGGTTGTTGGTGAAATAGGCTGCGAATTTGATTTTGATAATGAGGTGTTGGCACAATTGACATGAGGAGCTTGATTATGCACAATTGATTGTGCCGTTGACACGGGTTGCATGTCCGACCGAGATTGTGGCATGGGTGGCCTAATCAACTGGCGTCGAGGAGTTAGCTGAAGATGATGATCTAGATGAGGTTGGAGAGGGCTCCTAGGTTGGTTCATAGCATCAATGCTCCTCTCAAGTCTGGGCCTCAATTCATCAGAATATCGCATTAATTCCACATCTTCTTTTGCTTCCCCAATTATTGAATAGCCCGGCCCATATCGTTTCAAGAATTTGGCCTTGACAATTTCGAAATCCCATATCTCTACTTCGTTCAATGAAAAAAACCAATCTAGGGCTGCACCCTCTAAAGATCTCCTAAAAAGAAAGGCAAGGGTCTTTCTATCATTCTGCCATCGAGATGATTTGCTCAGAAATCATTGAGATGGGTGAAGGGATCACCTGAGCCATTGTAGCGATGGTAGGTTGGCATTTGTGATTGGGGTATGTAGATAGTATAGAGGGGGAATTCGATGGTTTCTTTATCTTTGGCAACAGGTGGGGAGGAATTTACCAGGGGGTGTGCATGTGGCACCTGGATGGGAGGGAGGTGGGTTGGTGTGCGAGCTGAAGAATGACCCACAATGGAGTGAGTAGATGAAGTAACGTGGTAGGGCTGCCCAGGTGGGGTTATGACAAGAGGTCGAACTGTCGATTGGGGAGGCAAAGCAGCTCGGTTGACTTTGGCTGCACCATGATTAATAGGCATCTTTCCCTTCACTAGAGATTGTATGAATGACAAGGTATTGGGATCAATATGAAAAGATAGATCCTTAAGAGCTTGTTCTATACTAAATGAAGCGGATTGATGGGCATCCCCTTGCACTTCAGGTTCCATAGCAGCATTGACATGGCTCTCGGGTTGTTGTTGGAGCTTGTAGAGACCTTCCCCATACTCCTGTTTCTTGTAGTAGTCCGACCTCCCAATGTTGCTTCCGGACTTTAGCATCATGGGCATCATGTCAATCTTTCTAGAAAGATGGTTAGAAAAGAGAGCAATCAAAGCACACAATTGAAGATATTTTTTTATTTTTTGTTTTGTTTGATTTTGTTTTGTTTCAATTTGGTTGTTTGGAAAACAAGTTGAACACAAAATTAAAAGGTTTTTGTTTTGTTTTGTTTAGGTGTTTTGTAAGAAATTTTTTTTTGGTTGTTTTCAATTGTTGTGAGCAAGCAAGTTGTGCAAACAAGTTTTTAAAATGACTACTCGACAAATTTTGGGTTGAAACCTTAGATTAGATGAATTGTTAGCAATTGTTCACTCAAGTAGGTATGGTTCCTATTGCTTCAATCTTTAAGACCTAAGGTTATCACTCAATCACCACGAGTAGGTACTTGGGTTCTTCGGGTTTTGGGAAAGTGGTACAACCGGCCCAATCGTGCGGAGAGGAATACTCCACGGATGGGGACTTATGGAGGTCTTGATGGAAACCACCAAATCAACTAAGAAGGAATATCCCAGAAGAGAGGTAAGAATCCACCAAGAAGGTGTTTGGAGGGTGAGGGTGTGTTGGGAGAGAGAGCCCCCGCCTCGAATGCCCTACGGATCGGAGCAAGTCCGGTACCCGATGCAAAAGCTAAAGAAAAAGTAAAAATGGAAAGTAAGAGGAGAAGAAGCAATCAATGTGCAAAAACATGAAATGAAATGAAGTAAATAGAGCATGTGATATGCAAACAAGACAAGCAATCATGCAACAAAACAAACAATATAGTGACTAGAATTGAATTAGAATGAAACTAGTTGCACAAACAAATCAAGCTAGCACGGTTAAAGACATTGGTTGTCCCACCGTGGTCACCAAAAAGCTGTCGACTCCAGAAACGAGTTCCGGATCGGCACCTCAAGAGAAGGTGAAAGATAGAATTGGGAAAAAGAGAGTGAATTGGAAACACTTGTAAGGCAGTAAAGACTCCTCACCTCGATTCCACACTCACATTGATCCCCGAACTTTCATCTCACGGCGTCGCTCGAGCACCGGAGACGGTTCGGGTCATGTGGGAGGAGAGTGAGGAGTGAATTAGCTTAGAACATGAATAAAAAGAAAGGTGGTCTCAAGGAGCCGCGGGCTCCGCTTTATAGAATAACAACAAGATTGAGTTGTTTTGACCGTGTACCTTAGCGTGGGAGAGAGTGTGTGAGTTCAACCTTCTTCCTCTTCGGCCGGACGATGAGAGAGAGTCCAACCAATTCTAGCTTGATGTATTTGTGCAACTAGAAGACAATAAGACAATAAAACAAGTGAAGAAGGATTAAAACTGAGTGAAGTGTAGTAACTTGTAAAAGTAATAACATAAAACGACAATTGGAAACAAACTCACCGGATTCGGGGTTAGCCCTAACCCCCTCTTTTGGTTTTTTGTGATATATGAAATGATAAAAATATAATAAAATGATGCTTAAACATGAATTAAATTATATGAATGAAGAGTTAGAAAAGAGAATATGAATGGTTAAAGACAACACAACCCAGGCAAAGTGGCAACCGGGTTGGATAGATTCAATGTAAACTGCGCAGCTCTGATGCAGAGATCATAACGAACAGCAAAAATGTCAGAATAAAGTGATGTTTGTTTTAAAATAAATAGGACTCACCGAGGGTGGTTTGATATGAAGACAAAATTGCTTGAATCTTATGATAGGTAATCTGAATTTACCTGATAATTCGGATCTTGGACAATGAAGTTCTGGAAACTCCCAGCACATTGTCGATGTAGGACATGCTATGGGAACAACAGATATCCAAATTAAATTATTCTTGTTGGATATAAAATATAACTCACCTGGGAACAATTTCTATGAAGGATGTATGGGCTGAATCTACCATTATATGTACTTAAATTGACTTAGAAAACAATGACTTAGAAGAGAAGACTTCGGATCTGTCTGTGCAGCGCCGGTGTTGAAGCCATAACAAGCAGAGGAAATGTCATAATTGATCTCTGTTTGTTGTAGATGAAATGTATCTTGATTAACCACACTTCGTATGAAGGAAGTCAGGGAATAAAATTACTATAAAGATCTGTAGAAGCCGATGATCAGCAGTGCAGCACGTTGGAGCATAGACCGGCTTCTTCTTCACTTTGGGATGATCTCCGGGCACCGGGACGAAGATAGAAAGATTTGGGAAGATTGGGAAGAGCCTAGGGTGGCTGGAGGACGAATAGAGAAGTGATGGAGGATGGGGATTCTCTTCTTTGGTCGTTCATATGAGTCTCCCTTTATAGGGGATGAAAAACAGGTCAAAAAATAGCAAGTTTTGATACATCCGACCATAGGTTGGATTTACTTCAATTAATGTTGCTAATTTTCATACTGAGGCATATAGAAACTTACCCAAATGATTTAGAGAGATTTTAAACCGTGGATAACCTTCCCCATGCTCAAAATATGTCTCCACTTGAAGAGGAAACAAATCTGGTCCAAAAATGGCAAGTCTTGATATACAAGACAACGAGTTGGATTGCCATCATTAGATGATGCTAATTTCGACCATGAAGCTTAAAGATGCTATAAAAAGTGATATGGAGGAGGAAAAAGGAAATTAAGGTCGTGAATTGGTCAGATATATGCCCAATGGGCTGGGCTTGCATGAAATTGCGCTTGATAGGTGCTGCGTGCGGACAGAACTGCGCATCTGACTTCCAAAGGGCGCTGCAGACAAATGGGAGATCAGAATTGAATGCCGTTTGTTGTAATGGAAAGATAACTCGGAGAAGAAGATTATTAATTTTTAGGACTTATTCATTGTATGTCCACATAATCCTGTGAAAATTTTTTAAGTAGATGATATGCTGGGAAAAGCATAATCTGGCATACCACCAAGAGTCTCTTGTTCGGCAAACACAGATTTGATTAGAAATTAGAAAATCATCCTCATATTTCCAATAAGCACCTTGGATCATCCAAAAGGGTGGTTCATCATGATTTTGATGGTCTAAAAGAGATGTTGCCAATGGAATAATGGTTTAAGCTCTAAATAAAACCAAATTGGCGTGTCTACATAACATAGATCATACTTTGGAAGTCTATGAGGTTTTATCAGAAAAGAATCCTGATTTCAAGGATGGAATTGAGGACTTGGCTGATGAGTATGCATCTGGACTTAAAAGGTTTGAAGAAACATTAACCACTGTGGATGAACCGACAAAAGAACTGAATCTTGGAACACCGGAAGATCCCAAGACAATCCTCCTAAGTGCAAACCTCACTCCCACTGAGGAACAGAGTTTGATTAAAATCTTGTAAGAATATAAGGACACGTTCGCATGGACATATGAGGACATGCCGGGGTTAGACAACTCGTTAGTTGAACATCGTCTAACTTTGAAACCTGGAGTTTCCCCGGTCAAACAAAAATTAAGGAGATTCCACCCTGATGTTGCACTTAAGATGAAAGAAGAGGTCGACAAGTTACATCAAGCAAAATTCATTAAGGTTGTCCTTTTTCCGCAATGGGTGGCAAACATAGTCCTTGTCATGAAGAAAGATGGTAGAGTTCGGATCTGTATAGACTTCAGGGACTTAAACCGAGCGTGTCCTAAAGATGACTTTTCTCTACCTCATATTGACGTACTGGTTGATAACACTGCTGGATTCGAGATGCTGTCATTCATGGATGGCTATTCTGGATATAACCAAATCCGGTTGGCCGAAGAGGACCAGGAGAAGACCTCGTTTACTACACCTTGGGGAACCTACTGCTATGTCGTCATGCCCTTTGGACTGAAGAATGCTGGTGCTACCTATCAGAGGGCAATGATGGCTATCTTCCATGACATGATGCATACCCTTGTAGAGGTGTACGTGGACGACCTAGTCGTTAAGTCCAAAAGCAGATAAGATCATCCTGAAGTGTTAAGAAAGGTCTTGCAAAGGGCTAGGGAATATAAATTGAAAATGATCCCAAAGAAATGCACGTTTGGAGTATCCTCAGGAAACTGTTGGGGTTCATAGTGAGCAAAAGGGGCATAGAGATCGACCCAAACAAGGCCAAGGCAATCATTGGTATGCCTCCTCCGAGAAATATGAAAGAACTTCGAGGATTAATCGGGAGGCTACAGTTTGTCCGCCGGTTCATCTCACAACACTTCCAAAGGTGTAAACCTTTCTATGAGTTGACCAAGGTGGGGCCCGAGTTCAAATGGGATTCGATGTGCCAGGATGCATTCGATGGATTGAAAAGATACCTGGCTAGTTCTCCTGTGCTTAGACCACCAGTCCCTAGCAAGCCATTAGTTCTGTATATCTCGGTTTTGGAGAATTCTCTTGGGTCAGTCCTTGCACAAGTGGACGAAGAAGGGAAAGAGAGGGCAACTTACTATTTGTCAAAGATCTTTGATCCATGCGAGCAGAAGTATACTGTAGTGGAGAAGACCTGTGCTGCACTAGTTTGGGTAGTTCAGAAACTTAAACACTATTTCTTAGCTCATGAGGTCAACCTTATTGCCCGCATCAATCCCATCAAATTCCTTCTGGAGAAAACTGTTCTAACTGATCGGTTAGGTCATTGGCAGAGCTTCCTTTCCCAGTTTGATATCACCTATGTCCCCCAGAAGGCGATTAAGGGCTATGCCATTGCCGAACACCTAGCCCACCACCCTATACCCCTCTTTGACCCGGTCCAATCGGAGCTCCCGGATGACGAACTAATGTTGATCCGATCTTCCCACCTTTGGACATTATATTTTGACGGGGCTCTGAATTCACATGGTAAGGGAATAGGAATCGTCCTTCTATCACCCGAGGGTGTCACCATTCCACACGCATTTCAGCATGACTTTCTAGCAACCAACAATATAGCTGAATACGGAGCCTTGCTGGCCGGGCTAGAGGCCGCTCATTTCTATGGTGCCACGGAATTAAGGGTGATAGGTGATAGCCAACTAATTCTTCACCAAGTCCTAACCAAATACCGAACTTCTCATCCGAACCTCAAACCTTACCAAGAACTCACCTCTTGCTACATCAAACTCTTTTCCAAACTCATTTTTGTCCATGTTCCTCGAGCTCAGAACATCCTTGCTGATGCCCTAGCCTCCTTAGCTTCATCTCTATCAGTCCCGCTAGGTAGACAGGTGCGGACTATCCTTGTCCGTAGAAGGTCAATACCCGCGATTAAGGATGGTCGATTTCTAAAGGTCAAGGAGAGATTTAGCAGGAAGGAATATTTAGAGCAGAAAGAGGAGATTTCTCTGTTCGAGTTGGAAGAGTTAGATGAGGGTGAGAGGCCTTGGTTTGATGAGATCGCAAGGTATTGTCAAGATTAGACATATCCACCTGGATCAAATGCAAAAGAAAAGAAGGCCATCAGGAGAGTATCCCAGAGGTATACCATCCTAGGAGGGGTGCTCTACAAGAGGAGCTTGAGCGGAATTTTATTGAGATGCGTTGATGAAGAAGAGGCAGAATTGGTGCTTAAGGAAGCACATTCTGGGGTCTGTGGGGGCCATGTCAATGCTCAGGATCTTGCCAAGAAAATCATCAGGTAGGGGTATTATTGGCCAACCCTAGAAGAGGATTGCTCCATCTTTGTCAGGCACTGTCATTCTTGCCAACTTCATGCCGACAAGATCCATTCTCCCGCGTCTTCCCTTCATCCTATTCATGCCCCATGGCCCTTCGCCATGTGGGCTTTCAATATCATTGGCCCTCTAAGTGATATTAACTCTGAAATCCGTTCCAAATCATTCATCCTGACGACAACATAGTACTTCACCAAGTGGGCAGAAGCGGAAGCATTCGTGGAGATCAAGGCATCAACTATGTGATCCTTCATCAAATGCAACATCATCGCCAGGTTCGGGATACCCAGCGACAACATCACCGACAACGGACCGCAATTTCTCTCTCAAGATCTGCGTGATCTTTGCAACAGGTACCGCATTGCATTGCATCATTCATCTCCTTATTACCCACAAGGCAATTGTCAAGCAGAAGCCACCAACAAAACTTTGATTAAAATCATTAAGAAAACCTATAAGTCTAGCAAGTTCGCAGACTGGCCAGATAAGCTTGTAGATGCCCTATGGGCTTATCATACTTCTGTACGGACCCCCACTGGTTAAACCCCGTATACTCTCGCATATGGGATGGAGGCGGTGGTCCGATACAAAGTACTCCTTCCATCACTCCGAGTTCAACTCGATAGGGACATCCCTGTCGATGAGAGGCGAGAATCTCTCCTTGCACAACTTGAACTCCTAGATGAAAGAAGGTTGGCCGCCTCCGAGCATGCCCGGACTTATCAGAACAGATTGAAAAGGTTTTATCAAAAGAGGGTGGTAGAGAGAAAGTTCGAAATCGGTGAAATGGTTGTCAAACGTATATTCGTTAAGTCGGGTGGTCCCCGCTCCAAGTTGCAACCTAACTGGGAAGGGCCTTTTGTTATAACTGAAAAATTTCCAGGTAATGCATATGAGCTAACCAACGCCGATGAAGAAAAATTGAACCATCCATGGAATGGCGTTTACCTCAAAAAATATTTTCCTTAGAAGAGAAAATGGAGAATTTCTGGTGTGATATTAAGTCATTGATCCAAGAGTGTTAGCTAGAAGTCAAGGGTAGGCATCACCCTGCACACACAACACCTCCCGATCCCAGAATCTAGATAGCCCAACACTCAAGAGAAGCAAGGTAGAACCCTGAAGGCGGAAATGAAACCTTAACCTATTCTCTTCTATTCGGTCCAAGATAGTGAAGGGGACTAGAGGAGGATAGTATCGAAATGCCCGCCACCTTAGTAGGAGGCCGTCTCATAGGGTGCAAAAGGGATGCCAAAAGATGGGCAATGAACCCCACAGGTTTAAACAAATATGGGCCTGTCTGAATGAGTACCCGAAAGAATAGAAAATGAAGAAAAGGCACCAAAAGATGGGCAATGACCCCACAGGTCAAAGACTTGCCTAAATATGTGCCACATGTAGAAAAGACCCGAAGAGGCCGAACCCCAACGGGCAATTTGGAAATGAGTAGAGAAACCCTCCTCAGCACCCCCAAATCCTATCAAAGACTTCCTCTCTTATTCTTCCATCCTAAAACCCCTAAGGTAGGGTAAACTGTCCAAACTCAGGGGGAATCCAAACCGATCAAGAGAAGAGGGCAAGAAAGATTCTGGGTAGGGAACCTTATTCACACGTGGTGCTTATTGCTTGAATCTTGATCAACACTCAAAGATCGATGAATGGTCTCAATACAGGCACATTCTCCACAAAAATCCAAAAAAATGAATATTTTAAAAAATCCAAAAAAATGAATATTTTCAAAAATACAAAAAAATGAATATTTTAAAAAACACAAAAAAATTTGAATATTTTCAAAAGTCCAAAAAAAAGTTGAATATTTTCTAAAATGCATCATTTATCTTGGCATAACCTTGATTTTTGCCTTTGCTAGCATTCATGTTTATTTTTATGTCTTGCATGTTTCATTTTTGCATCGCATATTTATCTTGATTATCACCCCATTAAGAGGGCTCCTCCCTTTGACCTAAGTCAAAGTTGGCCATAATAGGCAAAGGGATGAGTCGTTGTGAAGATCTGATCCTCTTTTATCAAGTATTTTAAGGGACTTTAAAGTAGGAGGGGGAGGTTCTCTCAACGACAGGTAAGTTCTCTTAACCATTTCATTTCGGTCATCTAGTCTATTTTTATACCTTGTTAATAAGGCTCCTCTCTTTGACCTAAGTCAAGGCAGACAGCAATAGGCAAAGAGATAAGCCACGGTGAAGATTTAATCCCCTTCATTAAGTGTTTCAGGATTCTGAGATCAAGAAGGGAGCGACTCTTGCCATAGCAGGTAAGCACTCTTAACTTTTACCTTGTCTGTCATTTTGTGCATTCTACCTGGTTGATAAGGCTACCCCCCTTGACATATAAGCAAGGCAAGACAACAATAGGCAAGGGGGTAAGCCATAGAGCAGATTTAACTCTTCTATTAAGTATTTCAGAAAATAAACACAAGTCAAGGAGGGGTGAGAATCTCGCCAACAGGTATGTCTCTTAACCCTACATCTATTATTTGCTTTTATTATTTTCCATCCCTTAGAAGGCTTCACCCCTTGACAAACTTGCAAGGGGCTAAGCCGAAATGTGATACTAACAATCCTTTCGAGAAATGTCAAGCAGATCAAAACAACACTGAAGCAAGAAGTGCTATAACAAGGAAGAAAAGCAGCTACGACACCAGAAGAAGATTAAGCCTGCTACAGATATCAGCGTCTGTTGCCACCGACTCCAGGAGAACGACCACGTGGAGAAGTCATGGAAACCATGTCAACAAATACCGCCGCAACTGCCTCATTCCGGCGATACTCCGAAGGAGTGGCCAAGAAAATGCTCACAGAAATGGAAGAGTGGACATGGGAAACCCCCATTTCTTGCAAGCTAACATATAAGTCGTTAGTCGTGTATTATTATCTTATGCATGATTTGTTGAAGACCATGAGTATATTATTATCTTAGGTCATCTCTGATGCTCATGGATAAGCCAAAGTTGTGTTGTGAGGAATGATGATTCTCGAATGGGTATCTTGACCTCATAGACAATCTATATCTTCAACTATTTGTTATACAAGTTTTGTTTTGTTTTCTTGAGCCCAGCATGCATCATGTAGCATTAGTTGCATTACATTTTATTTTGTCATTGCATACATCATTTCATAATCTTCACCTTCTCACCATAATCTTTAAACCTTTCATCCTAATTCTGATCATTCTAATCCCATCGTGTTTTCTAATCCCACCATGTTTTCGAGTCCCACCAACCTCTCTAATATCCCACCATGTCTGTTAATCCTACCGTGTTCGGTAAACACCTTATGCCTCCAAATCCTCCATCACCACTGTGGCCATTACAACACCCTTCTTGCTATTCATCCCACCGTGGCAGCCAATTCGTCCCGCCAAGGGCCTTCTATTTGATCAGAACTTGCACCGTCATTATCTTCACGGTCTATGCTTAAACATTTGCCTTACGGAATCTGAGATCATTCCATTCCGAATCAAATCTTATCTCTTGAAAGACTTAAATGAATCTAAGAGCCTGAATGTGCTCTATTGGTTTTATTTTACTTTTCCAAAACAAATCTCTTTTTAAATTTTAGCCCATCACTGTCGACTCCAGAAACGGGTTCCGGATCGGCACCTCAAGATAGGAAGGTGAAAGATGGAATTGGGGAAAAAAGGGGGAGTGAATTGAAAACACTTGGAAAGCGGTAAAATGTCCTCACCTCGGTCCCACACTCACATTGATCCCCGAACTTTCAGCTCACGGCGTCGCTCGAGCACCGGAGATGGTTCGGATCATGTGGGAGGAGAGTGAGGAGGAGATGAAATTAAAGCATGAAAAATGTGATCGCCAGGAGCCGCGGGCTCCGCTTTATGAAATAAAAGCAAGATTGAGTTGATTTGACCGTGTACCTTAGTGTGGGAGATCGGGATATGGGTTCAACCTTCTTCTTCTTCGGCCGGCCGATGAAGAAGAGTCTCCAACCGATGCTAGCTTGATAGACCTGTGCAACTAGAACAATAAACCAAGTGAAGAGATTGATTAGAACTATGGGAAGTGTAGTAACTGTAGAGAGAAGATGAGAAAGAAGCAATCGGAATCGAACTCACCGGATTGGGGTGAGCCTTAACCCCTTTTTTTGTATTTTTTGATTATGTAAAAATGATGCAAATAAACTGAAATATGCTTTAAAACAGTAAATTAACTGAGTTAAATGAGTTGAGAAAGCTTATGGAATGGATCGGCTTGAGTTGAAGCCGAGTTGGTTGAGAAAAGGCCGGTTAGGGTAGCTTTGCACCCTTCTGGCGCGACTTCGGTGCAGAGGATTCTGCGAACGACCCCGATGTCAGAATCGAGTTCCGTTTGTTGGAGTAGACGGAGGACTCAGAGAGGAAGAGTTCCTTTGTTGATGATTTCTCCGAAATACTCCTGTATAAGTCAGTAAAAATTCTTAAAGTGGGCGGATATAGAAAACAGAACCTGGATGCGCGCCCTCAGTGTGGCAATTGCCACGAACAAACGGAAAGTCGAAATTGAGTACCGTCAGTTAGAGATGAAAGAGGACGAAGAGAGGAACAATTTGTATGTTTAAGACTTTTGCAGCAGAAGCCCAGGATTTTATTCATAAGTCTATGAAGATGGTTGATGAAGAACACCCGGATCGAGCCTTCTCCTTCACCTCGGGATCGATTTCTTGACTTAGGATCGCCTTTGGACGTCGGGACGGCTTTGGAGAAGAGCTTGGACGACCTCTGGACGAGTTAGGCACCGGGGGTTAACCTCGGGTCATTGAGAATGGCCCTCAATTTATAGGGGAAGGAAGCCGGTGTAAAATTTAGAAACTGGACCTACAGCGCCCCCGTGTTTCAAAGAGGACGAGGGCGCGCAGGGCGCGCCCTCAAACCAAGGGCGCGCAGGGCGCGCCCCCAGTTCGGGGGCGCGGTCTGCGTGTCCCCCTATTTCAAAGGAAGCGGGGGCGCGTTACGCCTCTCACTGCTAAAAATCGTTGGAATCTTCCGGAAATTGCTAAAAATTGACTTGACATACGTAACGCGCCCCCGAACCGGGGGCGCGGTACAAATGATCGAAAATCCCCCGCGGAAACTTTCCAAAAATCTAGTTTAGAAGGTGCTAATCAGGGTAATTTGCGATTTAAAGAAACTGACCGCGCCCCCGCGTTTCAAAGGAACCGGGGGCGCGCCCCCAGTTTGAGGGCGCGCAGGGCACGCCCCCCAGGTTGAGGGCATGCAGGGCGGCGCCCTCCTCTTTCAAAGGGAGCGGGGGCGCAGTACACTCTCTCTCCTGCGCGCGTGTTCCGCGAGCCGTATCTTGCAAACGGGATGTCCGATTTGGCTCCCGTTTGTCACGTTGGAAAGAGGGCCTTCAACCGCACCTCCTCAAGTCGGTAAACCAGCCGGCATGACTCCCGATATGTTTGCATGGGGCTTTCTACCGGTTTACCCTCTCGCGGAAAGCCGAAACCCGGGGCGAAGATCCGAATGAGCACGGTTCCGGTCGATAAATTTTGGGTCAACTCGGGATGACTTAAAATGTTGACCGAACAAGTCCGGTACGACTGGAAAACCCAAAGTCATCAAAAAATCTGTGACTAACCCGGTAAACGTGAACCAAAACTCGGAAAAGCCACAAAACCCTAAAATTGACCGAAATGGCCACATAGCCCCGGTTGATGAAAATATTCGGCTAGAATCGACCCGGATGACTTGAAAAGACCCGGTGATGACCGGAAAGGCCTAACATGTGGTCCGGGATAGCCGTGTCAGCACAGATCGAAAAAGCCGTAACGAAAGCCGTCATTGACCGACGCCTACCGAAATGACTTCTCGGAAACCCTGAATGTTACGGAACACATGCGGGATTCCCGAGACCTTCAATTATGGACCATTCAAGGTTGGTCATAAAGCAGGCTTCGTGTTTTTACAATTCACGTGCGGCTCTCGCTTGAAGGTTACGGCAATATTTCGGAAATCATCGGTCCATTCTCAACTTGCTAGGGGCTCCACCCATGTCCTTAGCTCATCTCCACGAGGTAATCCGGATCAGATAATGGTAAAATAAAGGATATCGCCTATGGAATAAGAGTTTGGGGTTCCGAATCAAGCCAATTTGGCGTGTCTACAGCTTGCCTCGCCTTGATGTCGGCTTTGCAAGGGAATGGCATGTAGCGGAATGAAGTGAAACGTAGAGAAAGCATAGTGAAACGAGATGGATCGTAGTGGAATGTAGTGGAGTGAAATGGCGATGGACTGAAAAGGTGGCATCAAGGTGTAGATATAGACACGCTCAACGACCAGATTCGGCAAGACGAATCTCCTCAAGTCTCTTGGTTAACCGCCATGTTTCATCAAGTCTTCCTATGTTCGATTGGTAAAAGATGTGCCATTGGCACGAGAGAAGAATAGCCAACCCCCAACACGGTGGGGAGTCCCCGAAACATGGGTTCGTAGGTTCATCATCAACCGGTAACCCGATCTTTGCGGTGTTCCTGTACTGTGATGGGCTAAAGTTTAAAAAAAGATTTGTTTTGAAAAAGTAAAAGAATACCAATCGTGCACATTCAGGCTCTCAGATTCATTTATGTCTTTCAGGAGACAAGATTCAATTCGGAATGGAATGATCTCCGATTCCGAAAGGCAAATGTTTAAGCATAGACCGTGAAGATAATGACGGTGCAAGTTCTGATCAAATAGAAGGCCCTTGGCGGGATGAATTAGCTGCCATGGTGGGATGAATAGCAAAGAAGTTGCAATGGCCACCGTGGTGAAAAGAAATGAAAGATTTAAGGGCACAAAGTGGTTACCGAACACGGTGGGATTAATAGACACGGTGGGACCATAAAATATGGTGGGACTAGAAAACATGGTGGGATTAGAAAACACGGTGGGATTTAGAATGATCGAGAGAGTGAGAAGGTGAAGTTTAGTAAATGATGTATTCAATGATAAAACAAAATGTAATGCAATTAACGCTACATGATGCATGCTGGGCTCAATAAAACAAAACAACATTTGTATAACAAATAGTTGAAGATATAGATTGTCTATGAGGTCAAGATACCCATTTGGGAACCATCGTCCCTCATAGTACAACTTCGGCTTATCCGTGAGCATTAGAGATGACCCGACCGTCGTAGATTTTTATGAAGGGGATCTCGGGTCAAGTCTTCTCCATACTCAAGGTCTTCAACAAATAATGCATAAGATAATAATACACGACTAGCGACATATATGCTAGTCGGCAAGTTATGGGGGTTTCCCATGTCTATTCTTCTGTTTCCGTGAGCAATTCCTGTCTTTCATCAAAATGTTAGTTTCGAATAGACAATAATGTCCACTCGACTTTAATAAAGGCCAAACATAAATAAATTTAATTTATAAAAAATTATTGAATTTTTTTCTGATTTCTCCTGAATTTTTCTGATTTTTTATGAATTTTTGAGGAATTTTGGAAGAATTTGACCGAACGCGTCCCCGAACCAGGGGCGCGGCCTGAGCGCCCTGGGTTGGGGGGCGCGGCCTGCGCGTTCCCACTTTGGGGGCGCGTTCGATCCCAGTTTCCTGTTTTGACCGGATCCGAATATGGTTCAAATCGGGACCGATTTCCCCTATATAAACACCTTTTAGGACGACCAAATCGTCCTACCAAGACCCAGGATGGCTCCTCCTTTGAAAAAGCAGCGTGTTGGCTCGGTTCGAGGTATTTCAAGCATCCCGGGTCATCTGAAGGCCAGAATCGGCGCCGACTTGGTAAGTTCGCTGCCAATTTTAGCTTTCAACCACTCTCTTCTTCTTTTTCTTAAAAAAAAATTCTCTTACCTCTTGTTTGGGTGTAGGATTACCCAAACTTCCCTGGGCCTCGCCGGTATTGCTCTCCTTCCTGGCTTTCCGGCTTGCTTGACGTCCTCGGCATGTCGGTCAGAGCGATTCTTCGAGATTGGGGCTTAACCGGACTCTTGATCCATGCCAAGCAATATTCAGGCTACTCCCTTGACTTCGGTTTGATGGGAGCTCTTGTTGAGTTGTGGCACCACGACACTCACATGTTCGTGTTCGGCAGCTTTGAGTGTACATTTCTTCTTGAAGAGGCAGAGCTCCTTCTCGGCCTCCCTCGGACTAAGAAGGGAGAAACTGAAGGTATGTTCATCCCTTCAGGACCCCTCTCTTGCTTGAAATTCTTGCAGGATTTTGTCGAGGCTCGGTAGATCAGCACCTTGTTGGCCGGCAAGCGAATTAGTGTTCCCAAGTTGGCGGCTTGGACAATCTCTCTTCTGACGGCTCCTGGTCTGGACGAGGACCGGATTCTGCGCGGTGCAAAGGGTTTCGCGGCTTGCCTTGCCGCGGTGTTCTTGTTTCCTGCGGAGGATGGTTTCCTGGAGGTTGATCAACTCTCGTGCATCCGCGGCATCTGGAGCGGTGCGCGGTTGGGGCCTTCAGTTCTGGGCTACTTGTACTGCGGACTGTCCGCAGCTTGCGTGGGCCGTCCTCCCTTCGGCAGTGCGCTTCTACTGGCTTGCTGAGCCGATCTTCACTTTAAGTTCGATCCAGCCGGTGAGGTGGCCACCAGGTCACAGCTCTTCCGCCGTATCCCCTTGTTCCCATATGCCGATGCGCTTGGCTTCGGCGAGAGAGTCGCCAATAGGTGTGCATCAGTGAAGAAGAGGCCGGACTGGCGTGCTCACTTTGCCTCCATGAACCGTTCTAGCTTCTTGCACTCTTCTGCTTCTTTGATGCAGAAGGACTTCCAGGTGTGCTTTGTGCCCGGCGTTGATCTCCGCCTGGTTACAGGTTCGGCCTTTGTGTTGTACAACGCTCACCGTTGCCACTCCCAGATCGGCTTGCCTCGGTACGAGTTGCCCAAGTTGTCCCACCTGCCACCTATCAAGGGTAGGCAGCTTGGCTCCGCGGATGACGAGGAGGAGGCGATCTCAGTCATTGCCTTGTGGGAGACGAGTCGGGTGTGCCGCCCAGGCCTCCTGATTGAGGAGGACCTTGACCGGAAGCTCCGCTACATCTCTGCGTTGAAGCTTCTACTTGCCTGAGAGTCTTCTTTTCCTGCTTTAACTTGTCAGCCATGTTGTTTTTATTTTGAATAAACAATGAATTATTTATAGCAAGTTTGAGTAAAAATTCAAAAGAATTTTACCTTGTTTTGGAAAAATTCAAAACAAATGTTGACAATTATGATAAATATGCGTTGTTATTTTTCAACACCTTGAATATTTTTTAACGTGAAACAAGATATTTTTGAAAGGTTTTAACATGCCTTTTTTCTTTAGGTAATTTTTCAGAGCAAACCGTGAGGCTGATGAATTTTCTTTCGGTGACTCCTTGATCAGCTCGATTTTATGAACAACTTGGTGCTTTCTGAAATTTTCGCCACTTTTATCAATTTTGTTTCTGAAAAATACATTTTCAGCCATTTCTGACTAATAAATGTATAGAATTTTCTCCTGACCCCTGAAAAATGTTAGCTAGTGATGATAAAAAACATGAATATGTCTAGCTAATTTAGGAATTGAGACATTCAAAGTTATGTGAAAAGAGGGATTTTTGGTGAGAATTTAAAGAGAATTTTTCTTCACAAAATTATTTTGAGCAAACCGTGCATCAGATCGGAATTCTTTCGGTGGCGTTGCGATCAGCTCGATTTTGTAAACCTTGGGTGATATTTTAAAATTTATCCCATTTTCACATTTTTACTCTGTATAAATACCCCCTGGGGGTAAGAATATCTCATTTCCACCTGTACACCAAAGGAGGGGAGGCGCGCCCTCCCTCTCCAAAGGAGGGGAGGGCGCGTTCGGCTGAATTTTTTTTTGAATGAAATAAATAAAAATGTATGTAACAATGTTTGATATCAACTTCCCTTTTGGCACAGATGCCGAGACGTGTTCGCCGCCACGACTCCGATTCCGAGGAGCCCGAGCTTCCGGCAGTCCGAGAGGTACATTTTCTTTTCCTGCACTTAATGATTAGCTCCTTTGCATTTTGACAATAAAAATTGAGTGAACTAATGAAATGATTCTATTGTAGGCCCGGATAAAATCCCGGATCTCGTGGGACCTGGTGCATGCTGCCTACCTAGGCCTACCGGACTTCCAGCAGGTTCGGTTACAGGAGATGGGGTTTGGGCCCATCCTCCGAGTGACTCCTTTTTGGGAGGACCTACCACTGGTGCAGGTCCTCCGTGAGTCCTGGGACCCAGACTCCTTCGTGTTTCTTTTCTCATGGGGGCACATGGTGGCCTCCTTAGAGGATGTTGCACACATCACCGGTCTTCGTGTTTACGGTAGGCCGGTGGTGTG
This sequence comes from Cryptocoryne crispatula var. balansae, assembly GCA_036172225.1. NCBI lineage: Eukaryota > Viridiplantae > Streptophyta > Magnoliopsida > Alismatales > Araceae > Cryptocoryne > Cryptocoryne crispatula. The sequence continues at coordinate 31,386,381 of CM069921.1, forward strand.
TGCCACCTCTTTCGACTATTCGCGGGAGTTCCGGGCCCTCTTCGCATATGAGCCCGAGTTCGACCCGGAGGATGGCCTACGCACTATCGCCAGACTAGAGGCTGGTGAGATGGTAGGCTTGGTGGATGCCGAGCGTGTCCGTGGCAAGAGCCAGGACAGCTTTTTCTGCCGCATGGTCGGCCAGGCTGCAATGGCATTTACCGGGTTACCTGGCTCTTTGGAGGAGGATGTAGACCTGCGCCGCTTCCTCCTCTTCTTCTTCGGGCGCCTTCTGTTGGGCTCGAAGATGGACCGCATCCATATGTGGTTCCTCCCTTTGCTTGCTGACCTGGAGCAGGTTGGCACGTACGCGTTGGGGCAGCGATGCTCGCCCATTTGTTCTATGGCCTCCAGCCAGAGGCGGGTTCTGTTTCAGTTGCCGGCTTCTCTCCTTTTCTTCAGGTGACTTTTAGCAGCTTTTCTTTCTTGTACACTTGTATTGCTCTGCTTTGCTCTGACGAGTTGTGCCTTTTACAGGTCTGGAGCTACCTCTACTTCCCCCTGGGTCGGGCACAGCAGTCCTACCCCGACCTCCTCCCCTTGATGGCTCGTTGGGAGCCTATCCGCCCTACTGGTGGCCAAAGCAGCCAGTTGGCTTCGATTCGTGCACAGATTCTCTGCTTCCCACACACTGAGGTATGTGTTTAATTTGTGTATCAATATTCTCTTGTTGAAATAATAATCATGATTTTGCTTCCCACAGGTGTGTTGGAGGCCATATCTCATGACCGATGACCATCTCCAGCCCTGGATTGCCCACGCTGGTCGTGTCTTCGGCCGCGATCTTCATCTTCTGTGCGTCAATGAGCTGGCGCCACTGTGGCTTCGGTTCTCGGCACGTGCCCTCGATCTGGAGCAGGATTGGTTGGAGCCTCCTCCTCCTCTTTCTCTAGTTGGTGCTCATCCCAGGCGCCTTCTCCTCCCCGTGGACTGGGTGGAGAGGCACCACGCCTCAATCACTTTGTGGTATGAAGGCGGCGAGGTAGTTATTGGCTGGGCAGAGGATAGCCGAGACTACCTTCGTCGATACACGGAGGCGTACGGCCACTTGTTCGTTCCAGAGGGTCAGGTAAATGCTTCTCACTTTCCTTTAATTCTGTGTTGTTGTTCTCTTCTGACCTTCTTGTCATTTCAGGAGGCTCGAGCTCTACTGTTACGCCAACAGCTGGAGATTGTTGACCTTCGGCAGGAGGTGGCCACTCTTCGCGGCATGCTGGAGACTGAGGTAGACACTGCCTTTGACCTTTATTTGTATCCTCAACATGTGATTGCCTTGCTCTGATGTGTTTTTCTTCTGTTCACAGCGGAAGGCTCGTGCTGAGGGTTCACCTCCTTCTCTGTCGAGGGAGGAGGTGGCTGAGCTCCGCCAGCGTCTAAGTGAGGTGAGAGAGGCGCTAACGACCAAGGAGGCAGAGGTATCTTTCATTGTTGTCTATTCTGGTTGTTGATTTTTCTTGGTTCATATACTTCCTCTTCTTCCAGGTTGCCGAGCTTCAGAGTAGCTTATCCTCCGTATCCAGTCCTTGTAGTCTGAGGTGGAGACATTGCGGTCTGCCCCAGCCGATCTTCGTTCCCAGATGATCGTCTCGGATCTCCACCTTCAGCACAAGAGAGCCATGCGCGAGATGGAGCGCCAGCATAGCCAGGCCATGCGATATCTGGAGCAGATGCACCTGCAGGCACAAGTTCGTTTGTCGGCAGCAGAGGAGACATTGCAAGTTTACCGCCAGGGCATTCCTCCACAGCCGAGCCAGAGTTGCACCCATCAGAGCAGCTCCCATCGGAGTGGCACTCACCGGAGTGGCGGCGCTGCTCATAGTCGGGGTCACCACGGGCGGAGCCAGCAGGGGCAGAGTGGCCAGAGCCAGAGCCATGAGCACGGTGCTTCTGCGTTCCTGGCCACTTCTTCAGAGAGTCGCCGCAATGAGGCAGCCACAGCAACTTTGGCGGACACGGCTACCATGCCTCCTCCACGTGGTCATTCTTCTGGAGGGGGTAGCAGCAGGCACTGATTTCTGTAGTAGGCTTAGCTTTTATGATGTTGTAGCTGCTTTTCTTCTTTGTTGTAGCACTTAATGGCATAATCAGATCTTCACCTGTTTGCTTCAGTGTTTATTTGATCTGCTTGACATCGCTCAAAAGGGTAGTTAGTATCACATTTCGGCTTAGCCCCTTGCAAGTTTGTCAAGGGGCGAAGCCTTCTAAGGGATAGAAAATAATAAAAATAAGTAATAGATGTAGGGTTAAGAGACATACCTGTTGGCGAGATTCTCACCCCTCCTTGACTTGTGTTTCTTTTCTGAAATACTCAATAGAAGGGTTAAATCTGTTCTATGGCTTACCCCCTTGCCTATTGTCATCTTGCCTTGCTTATATGTCAAGGGGGGCAGCCTTATCAACCAGGTAGAATGCACAAAATGACAGACAAGGTAAAAGTTGAGAGAGCTTACCTGCTATGGTGAGAGTCGCTCCCTTCTTGATCTCAGAATCCTGTCGTTGAGAGAACTTTCTCCTCTTATTTTAAAGTCCCTGAAAACACTTGATAAAAGAGGATTAGATCTTCACAACGACTCATCCCTTTGCCTATTATGGCCAACTTTGACTTAGGTCAAAGGGAGGAGCCCTCTTAATGGGGTGATAATGAAGGTAAATATGCAATGCGGAAATGAAACATGCAAGACATAAAGATAAACATGAATGCTAGCAAAGGCAAAAATCAAGGTTATGCCAAGTTAGATGGTGCATTTTTTTTAGATTTTTAGAAAGTATTCAATTTTTTTTATTTTTGAAGATATTCAACTCTCTCTTTTTTGGATTGTTTTTAAAATATTCAAATTTTTTGGATTTTTGAAAATATTCATTTTTTTTGGATTTTTGTGGAGAATGTGCCAGTATTGAAACAATTCATCGATCTTTGAGTGTTGATCAAGATTTAAGTGATAAACACCACGTGAAAATAAGGTTCCATACCCAGAATCTTTCTTGCCCTCTTCTCTTTATTGGTTTGGATTCCCCCTGAGTTTGGACAGTCTACCCTACCCTAGGGGTTTTAAGATGGAAGAATAATAGAGGAAGTCTTTGATAGGATTTGGGGGTGTTGAGGAGGGTTTCTCTACTCATGCCCAAATTGCCCGTTGGGGTTCGGCCTCTTCGGGTCTTTTCTACATGTGGCACTTACTTAGACAAGTCTTTGACCTGTGGGGTCATTGCCCATCTTTTGGTGCCTTTTCTTCATTTTCTATTCTTTCGGGTACTCATTCGAACGGGCCCATATTTGTTTAAACCTCGTGGGGTTCATTGCCCATCTTTTGGCACCCTTTTGCACCCTATGAGACGGCCTCCTACTAAGGCGGCGGGCATTTTCGATACTATCCTCCTCTAGTCCCCTTCACCTATCTTGGACCGAATAGAAGAGAATAGGGTAAGATTTCCTTTCCGCCTTCAGGGTTATGCCTTGCTTCTCTCGAGTGTTGGGCTATCTAGATTATGAGATCGGGAGGTGTTGTGTGTGCAAGGTGATGTCTACCCTTGACTTCTAGCTAACACACTTGGATCGATGACTTAATATCATACTAGTAAATCTCCATTTTATTTTCTAAGGAAAATATTTTTTGAGGTAAACGCCATTCCATGGATGGTTCAATTTTTCTCCATCGGCGTTGGTTAGCTCATATGCATTGCCTGGATATTTTTCAGTTATAACAAAAGGCCCTTCCCAGTTAGGTTGTAACTTAGAGCGGGGACCACCCGGCTTAACGAATATGCATTTTACTACCATCTCGTCGATTCCGAATTTTCTCTCTACCACCCTCTTTTGATAAAATATTTTCAATCGGTTCTGATAAGTCCGGGCATGCTCGGAAGCGGGCAACCTTCTTTCATCTAGGAGTTCAAGTTGTGCAAGGAGAGATTCTCGCCTCTCATCGACAGGGATGTCCCTATCGAGTTGAACTCGGAGTGATGGAAGGAGTACTTCGTATGGGACCACCGCTTCCATCCCATATGCGAGAGCATACGGGGTTTGACCTGTGGGGATCCGTACAGAAGTACGATAAGCCCATAGGGCATCTACAAGCTTATCTGGCCAGTCTGCGAACTTGCTAGACTTACAGGTTTTCTTGATGATTTTAATCAAAGTTTTGTTGGTGGCTTCTGCTTGACCGTTGCCTTGAGGGTAATAAGGAGATGAATGATGCAATGCAATGCGGTACCTGTTGCAAAGATCACGCCGATCTTGAGAGAGAAATTGTGGTCCGTTGTCGGTGATGATGTCGCTGGGTATCCCGAACTTGGCGATGATGTTGTGTTTGATGAAGGAGAACAGTGTTGATGCCTTGATCTCCACGAACGCTTCCGCTTCTACCCACTTGGTGAAGTACTCTGTTGCCGTCAGGATGAATGATTTGGAACAGATTTCAGAGTTAAGATCACTTAGAGGGCCAATGATATCGAAAGCCCACATGGCGAAGGGCCATGGGGCATGAATCGGATGAAGGGAAGATGCGGGAGAATGGATCTTGTCGGCATGGAGTTGGCAAGAATGACAGTGCCGGACAAAGATGGAGCAATCCTCTTCTAGGGTTGGCCAATAATACCCCTGCCTGAATATTTTCTTGGCAAGAGCTTGAGCATTGACATGGCCCCCACAGACCCCGGAATGCGCTTCCTTAAGCACCAATTCTGCCTCTTCTTCATCAACGCATCTCAATAAAATTCCGCTCAGGCTCCTCTTGTAGAGCACCCCTCCTAGGATGGTATACCTCTGTGATACTCTCCTGATGGCCTTCTTTTCTTTTGCATTTGATCCAGGTGGATATGTCTGATCATGACAATACCTTGCAATCTCGTCAAACCAAGGCCTCTCACCCTCATCTAACTCTTTCAACTCGATTAGCGAAATCTCCTCTTTCTGCTCTAGATACTCCTTCCTGCCAAATCTCTCCTTGACTTTCAGAAATCGCCCATCCTTAATCGCTGGCATCGACCTTCTATGGACATGAATAGTCTGCACCTGTCTACCTAGCGGGACTGATAGAGATGAAGCTAAGGAGGCAAGGGCATCAGCAAGGATGTTCTGAGCTCGAGGAACATGGACAAAAGTGAGTTTGGAAAAGAGTTTGATGTAGCAAGAGGTGAGTTCTTGGTAAGGTTTGAGGTTCGGATGAGAAGTTCGGTATTTGGTTAGGACTTGGAGAAGAATTAGTTGGCTATCACCTATCACCCTCAATTCCGTGGCACCATAGAAATGAGCGGCCTCCATCCCGTCCAGCAAGGCTTCGTATTCATCTATATTGTTGGTTGCTGGGAAGTCAAGCTAAAATGCCTGTGGAATGGTGACACCCTCGGGTGATAGAAGGACGATTCCTATTCCCTTACCGTGAGAATTCAGAGCCCCGTCAAAATATAATGTCCAAAGGTGGGAAGATCGGATCAACATTAGTTCGTCATCCGGGAGCTCCGATTGGACCGGGTCAAAGAGGGGTATAGGGTGATGGGCTAGATGTTCGGCAATGGCATAGCCCTTAATCGCCTTCTAGGGGACATAGGTGATATCAAACTGGGAGAGGAAGCTCTACCAACGACCTAACCGATCAGTAAGAACAATTTTCTCCAGAAGGAATTTGATGGGATTAATGCGGGCAATAAGATTGACCTCATGAGCTAAGAAATAGTGTTTAAGCTTCTGAACTACCTAGACTAGTGCAACACAGGTCTTATCCACTACAGTATACTTCTGCTCGCATGGATCAAAGATCTTTGACAAATAGTAAGTTGCCCTCTCTTTCCCTTCTTCATCAACTTGTGCAAGGACTGCCCCAAGAGAATTCTCCAAAACCGAGATATATAAAACTAAGGGCTTGCCAGGGACTGGTGGTCTAAGCACAGGGGGACTAGCCTGGTATCTTTTCAAACTGTCGAATGCATCCTGGCCCTTCGAATCCCATTTGAACTTGGCCCCCGCCTTGGTCAACTCATAGAAAGGTTTACACCTTTGGGAGTGTTGTGAGATGAACCGGCGGGCAAATTGTAGCCTCCCGATTAATCCTCGAAGTTCTTTCATATTTCTCGGAGAAGGCATACCAATGAATGCCTTGGCCTTGTTTGGGTCGATCTCTATGCCCCTTTTGCTCACTATGAACCCCAATAACTTTCCTGAGGATACTCCAAACGTACATTTCTTTGGGTTCATTTTCAATTTATATTCCCTAGCCCTTTGCAAGACCTTTCTAAACACTTCCGGGTGATCTTATCGGCTTTTGGACTTAACGACCAGGTCATCCACGTACACCTCTACAAGGGTATGCATCATGTCATGGAAGATAGCCATCATTGCCCTCTGATAGGTAGCACCAGCATTCTTTAGTCCAAAGGTCATGACAACATAGCAGTAGGTTCCCCAAGGTGTGGTGAAGGAGGTCTTCTCCTGGTCCTCTTCGGCCAATCGGATTTGATTATATCCAGAATAGCCATCCATGAATGACAACATCTCAAATCCAGCAGTGTTATCAACCAGTACGTCAATATGAGGTAGAGGAAAGTCATCTTTAGGACACGCTCGGTTCAAGTCCCTGAAGTCTATACAGATCCGAACTCGGCCATCCTTCTTCAAGACAGGGACTATGTTTGCCACCCATTGCGGATAAAGGACGACTTTAATGAATCTTGCTTGATGTAACTTGTCGACCTCTTCTTTCATCTTAAGTGCAACATCAGGGTGGAATCTCCTTAATTTTTGTTTCACCGGGGTAGCTCCAAGTTTAAAAGTTAGACGATGTTCAACTAATGAGTTGTCTAACCCCGGCATGTCCTCGTATGTCCATGCGAACGTGTCCTTATATTCTTCCAAAATTTCAATTAAACTATGTTCCTCAGTGGGAGTGAGGTTTGCGCTTAGGAGGATTGTCTTGAGATCTTCCGGTGTTCTGAGATTCAATTCTTTTGTCGGTTCATCCACTGTGGCTAATGGTTCTTCAAATCTTTTAAGTCCAGATGCATACGCATCAGCCAAGTCCTCAATTCCATCCTCAAAATCAGGATCTTTTTCTGATATGACCTCGTAAACTCCCAGTGTATGATCTACATTGAATTCATCCTCATATTGGATTTCATCAAGCTGGATAGCATTTTCCAAAAACCTTGGCAGCCTTGCACATTCCTTGAATTTTTGAGCTATTTGTTGGAGATATCTATCTGGCACACGTTTACCTCGAAAATTTTTTTCTTTTCTACCCTAACTACTCCTAAAGAATACGGAATTGAAAAGGTGGTATTTACAATGGGTGAAGGATCGAGCAGATCGATCAGTGAGTTGGAGAAGAGAGGTCCCTGGTTGGGAGCACCCTCCGAGACAAGTAGAGACGTCTCCTCAATGGAAAACTGAGTTTGTGAGAGGATGTTTTTTTTGGGTATTTTGGGTATTTTCAATAATAAAAAGAGAATGAGCCGATGGGGCTCGAGTAGAAATAGAAAGCTTAAGCAAATGGAAGAAAAATGGGCTCGCGGGCCCGATGATGACATGAAATGGGCAAATAGGCCCAAAGCTGGTGAAAAGATCTAAGGGGCACGTGGGCCCAAATGGTGGGCACGCGGGCCCAAAGCAAGAAAATAAATCTAAAGGGCACGCGGGCCCGACTGGTGGGCACGCGGGCCCAAGGTTGTTGGATTGGAATGGGCATAGAAGCCTAGTGGAGTAAGAAGATTTGAATGGGCTCTCAGGCCCAATGATCAGTTCAGGTGGCCATTTCGGCCCAGAAGTGAGAATTGGGCTACATAGCCCATCAAGTTAATACCAGAGGGATAGAGTGAGAATTTTGAAATACGTGACCGTAGGATACGGCTCACGCGGGATGTTGTTTGGAGGTGGGTTCGAGTGGACAAGTTTTTTAGAGATGGACTTGCCCTTGACTGGTTCTTCCTCCTCTATGAACAACCGAGCCAAAGATGAACTCAGGTTGTCCACTTCCTCCTCTTGCTCTGGTGCCTTCTTCTTCTTGACTGGTTCTTCTTCTTCGTCCCCGGCCATCATCATGGTCTCCCCTTTGATAAAGAATATTTGGAGTCCCATGGCATTTTTTGGCTGGTAGACCATCCGCGGAGTGAAACTGGGCTCATAGCCAAGCCCGTGTCTCTTTGGTCTTTGTACAGCTTTAATGGGGTGCACAACCCCCTGCAGCTCCTTTCCCAACCCCTTTCCTGGCTGATAGCCCATCCCTTTCATCATCCACCATGCAGCTGAATCTGGAGGCGTCGTCAATACCATGACCTCAGGTAGCTCTGTAGTTAAAACCAACGGCTGGACAGATTTTGATATTGGTAGTGCAGAAGAGGGGTCATCCACGTCATTCAGAATGGGGATGTTGGTTACTTTGATCACCTGGCCCTTGTATGGGAACTTCAGACAATGATGATTAGTGGAGGAAACAGCTCCTATTGCCTCAAGGTACGGGCGTCCCAAGATAGCTTTGAATGTAGGGTCCAATTCTAGAACGTGAAACTCGGCGGTGACAGCACACGGCCCGAGCCCTACTTTCAATGTAACCACCCCTCGTGCCGGCTTCCGGGAGTTGTCATATGCGGTCACCGTGACAGCAGAAGGCTCGATTTCTTCATCGGAGATGCCGCAAAGTTGCAATGTTTTTGGCGGCATGACATTTATGGATGCTCCGGTGTCAATCAAGCAGGACTTGAGCTCCACGCCTCGGATGACTACTGCGACACGCAAGGCATACTTTCTGATCTCTGGCCGTGCCAACTCCTCCTGTGTAAATGTGAATGCCGGATGTTCACTCCTCGGGGTCAGGACAGTAATGATCTTCTCAGGTGGGAGGTCCTCATTGACCATGACCCGCTGTAGATATTGTTGTAGGATGTCCTGATGGTTCTTTGACCTCTTTATTAGCTCCAGAATTAAAATCCGTGCCGACATTTTGTCTATATGCTTCAATAGGTCATATGCCGTGCCGGGCAACGATTCTTCTACCACCTCCTCTTCTGCCTGTTCCTGTGGTTGTATCCCGACCTGGGGGAAGACCCTTTGGAACATCCTCCCGCTACGAAGTACCGGCGCCAGCGTGGTAGGGGGAAGTGGTGATGGTAGGGTTGGTTGGTAGGTTGAGGGGCCCATGGTAGGTAGGGGTGGTGAGGATCGGATGATGAGGGGTCGTGGATTGGTGGAGGCCGGTATGTTGGGTGATGGTTGGGGTGTTGTGGTGATGGTCTAATGATGAGGGGTCGTGGGGTGGCAGTGACTGGTAGGTTAGGTGATGTCTGGTGTTGGTGGCGGTCTAATGATTAGACACCATGGAGGATTAATGGTGGTTGGTGGGTTAGGTTGGGGTGATGGTTGGGGTGCTGGTTGGGAGGCTGGTGGCGGTCTAATGATTAAGCGCCGTGGAGGGTTAATGGTTGGTGAGGGTAGTGGTGTTTGGGTAGTTTGTGGGCTGGGGGAAGCTCTCGGTATGGAGAGTATGGTGCGGTTTGTAGGTGGGGTTGGTATGGCGGGCATGGAGGTGATTTGATCCTCGACCTGCCAACCCTAGGAATGGTGGGTTGACTCCTCGATGGCGGAGTGGACGAGGCCAAGTCGTTCGTTTGGTGGTGCTGGTGCCGGTGCTTGTATGGGTGCATGTACCGGGAGAGGATCTTGGACTATGCCTAGGCCGGGCTGCTTTTGTACTTGTTGTCGCCGTGGTTGATTCTGACGTGCCTTCATTGCTTGAATAGACTCCCCCATTTGTGCCCAGTCAATGTTCCCTTGATCATTAAGGTCATGGATGTAGTCTTTAAACTAGAAACATACATCCACCGTGTGCCCAGGATATCGATGATAAGCGCAGTAATTGGTTGTGTCAACATTGGTCGGCCATCCTTCTCTCTCCTTTGCAAGCTCCAACTGTTTTTCCGCCATCAATGCATTAAAGATATCGGTGAGGGGGAATGGCAGTTGAGGGTAATACTCTCTCTTGGGTCCCCCCTCCTAGGTCGGTTGGCTGGTGGTGGCACTTGGTTGTAGGCTTGTTGTTGTGGTTGGGGTCGGTTGTAGACATGTTGTTTTTGAGGCGCTCGGTTGTAGGCATTTGGTTGCTGGGGCGCTCGGTTGTAGGTGGGTTGCTGTGGTGGTGCTCGGTTGTATGCAAGTTGTTGCTGGGGCTGAGGAGCTGGTTGAGGAGCTGGGCGGTATTGTTGATTGGGTGGTGGGTTACAATATTGGCTTTGGCGATACCCACCCTGGTTACCCATGGCATTGATGCTCTCATTGTTTACTACCCCTTCGGTGGTGGGTCCTACAAGTGTAGGCTTTCTAGTGTTACGGGGCTTGGTGTCGAACGGGTTGATCATGGATGCATCCCTAAAGTGGGCTTGGAGGTAGCGGGCGCTATCACACAACTCACTCATGGTTGTTGGGCGGTGCATAATCAGGAGGTTGCGAAGGTTGGGCGTGGTGTTCCCTATGAGCATCCTCACTTGCTCCCCCTCTGAGATGATATCTACTAGCCTCTCAGCCATTCCCCTCCACCGATCAGCAAATCTGGCAAAGTCTTCATCCGGCCTCATCTTTTCAGCAATCAAATCAGTTATCGAGTAGGCTGGCCCCACCCGATCCTTGTACCTCTTTAGAAACTTTGCCTTGACGATGTCGAAATCTGCCGCCTCAATGGAATCAAGAGAATAGAACCGATCAGGCGGATCCCTCCAATGACCGACGGAATAGGAAGGCAAGGGCTTTGCGGTCATTTTTCCAGAATGCGGAGTTGTAGAGAAAGCTCTTTAGATGGTTGAAAGGATTACCAGTCCCATTGTAACGTTGGAAGACTGGTATCTCTGAAAGAGGAAGGTGCAGAACTGGGAAGGATGGGACAGAGATTTCAGGAATGGCTTTAGAATCGAGGTGATGCCTAATTTCTTCAAAGCGCTCATCCATCTGGTTGAGTTTGTTCATTAATGCCTGGGTGAGGCTGGATTCCTGAGCCACGGGAGCAAAGTGTTTAGGTGGCTGAGTTGGAGGAGGTAGGTTGGAAACAGGAATTGGAACAGAATTATGTGAATGCCCCATAATAGGGTGAGTGGAGACACGGCAGGGTTGTCCAGGAGAAGAGATGATTTGGGGCCTGACTGCTGATTGAGGTGGTGAGGGGGCTTGATTTCCCTCGACCGGATCTTGATTGGCGGGCATCTTGCCCTTTGTCAAGGATTGCACAAGAGAAAAAGATTCGGGGTCTAGATGAAGAGATAGACCCTGGAGGAGTTGCTCCACGCTAAGTGATGCAGGTTGATGAGTAGGATTTTGAATTTCTGGCTCCCTGACGGCGTTGACATGGCCCTCTGGTTGGACCACGTGTTGCTGAAGCTCGTAGTGACCCGTCTCGAACTCCTCTTCTTGGCCGTAGTAGTCTGACATCCCGACGTGTCTTCTGGACCTTAGAGTGGGCATCCTGTCAAATTTCCTTACAAAATGGTTGAAAGAAAGAAAATGAAGGGTGTAAATGCAAAGAGAGTTTTTGTTTGGTTATGGTTGTTTGTTTGATTTGATTTGGTTTTAATTTGGTTGTTTGGCAAGCAAGTTGAACATAAAGAATAAAGGGATTTTTTTTTGTTTTAGGTGTTTTGAAAGAGGAATTTTTTTTCTTTTCAATTGTTGTGAGCAAGCAAGTTATGCAAACAAGGTTTTAAAATGACTACTTGACAATTATTGGGTTGAAACCTTAGATTAGATAGATTGTTAGCAATTGTTCACTCAAATTGGGTATGGTTCCTATTGCTTCAATCTTCAAGACCTAAGGTTATCACTCGATCACCACGAGTAGGTACTTGGGTTCTTCGGGTTTTGGGAAGTGGTACAACAGGCCCAATAGTGCGGAGAGGAATACTCCACGGATGGGGACTTACGGAGGTCTTGATGGAAACCACCAAATCAACTAGGAAGGAATATCCCAGAAGAGAGGTTAGAATCCACCAATAAGGTGTTTGGAGGGTGAGGGTGTGTTGGGAGAAAGAGCCCCCACCTCGAATGCCCTACGGATCGGAATGAGTCCGGTACCCGATGCAAAAGCTAATGCAAAAATGAAAAATGGAGGGTATAAGGAGAAGAAGAAATCAATATGCAAACATGAATGAAAGCTATTAAATAAATCAAACAAGTGAATGCAAGCAAGACATGCAATGATAAAGTAAAACAAATAACTAGCAACTAGCAACTAAAAGGAGGTTCACGCGGGAGCCGGCTTGTGATGGAGTGTCCAAGTGGGGAAAAATATGAAGTGAAGGTAAAAGGATGGTCCACGCGGGGACCGATTTGAAAATAAAGTGGCTCACGCGGGAGCCGAGTTTTTGGAAAAGTAGGTGGTTCACGCGGGAACCGGTTTTTGAAGGAAAAATGGGTGGTTCATGCGGGAACCGGTTTGTTTGATTCTAAAAAGGAAGGAGGGCCACGTGGGGCCAATCTAATTGGTGCAAAGGGGTGGTCCACGCGGGGACCGATCTGAAAGTGAGTTGGTTCACGCAGGAACCGGTTTAGAAAACGGTTTGGTTTACGCGGGGAACCGGTTTTAATGAAGAAAGGGGTGGTTCACGTGGGAACCGATGTAAGAGTTGACAAAAATAGAAGGAGGGCCACATGGGGCCAATCTAAAGGTGCCTTAAAGAGGTGGTCCACGCGGGGACCGATCTGAAAATAAGTTGGTTCACGCGGGAACCGAGTTGGAAAAGAATGGTGGTTCATGCGGGAACCGGTTTATAAGAAGAAAAGTGGTTCACGCGGGAACCAGGTTGAAATGAAAGACAAGCAAATTAAGTCCACATGGGGGACAATATTAAAGAAAAAGGTAAATTGACGTGGAAGATAAAATACAAGCCGGTTCACGCGGGAACCAAGTTGGAAAACCACTAGTTGCACGGTTGAATCAAGCTAGCACGGTTGAAGACATTGGTTGTCCCACGGTGGTCGCCAAAAAGCTGTCGACTCCAAAAATGGGTTCTGGATAGGTACCTCAAGATAGGAAGGTGAAAGATGGAATTTGGGAAAAAAAGGGGGAGTGAATTGAAAACACTCGGAAAGCGGTAAAATGTCCCCACCTCGGTCCCACACTCACATTGATCCCCGAACTTTCAGCTCACGGCGTCGCTCAAGCACCGGAGATGGTTCGGATCATGTGGGAGGAGAGTGAGGAGGAGATGAAATTAAAGCATGAAAAATGTGGTCGCCAGGAGCCGCGGGCTCCGCTTTATGAAATAAAAGCAAGATTGAGTTGATTTGACCGTGTACCTTAGTGTGGGAGATCGGGATATGGGTTCAACCTTCTTCTTCTTCGGCCGGCCGATGAAGAAGAGTCTCCAACCGATGCTAGCTTGATAGACCTGTGCAACTAGAACAATAAACCAAGTGAAGATATTGATTAGAACTATGGGAAGTGTAGTAACTGTAGAGAGAAGATGAGAAAGAAGCAATCGGAATCGAACTCACCGGATTGGGGTGAGCCTTAACCCCTTTTTTTGTATTTTTTTGATTATGTAAAAATGATGAAAAGAAACTTAAATATGCTTAAAAACAGTAAATTAACTGAGTTAAATGAGTTGAGAAAGCTTATGGAATGGATCGGCTTGAGTTGAAGCCGAGTTGGTTGAGAAAAGGCCGGTTCGGGTAGCTTTGCACCCTTCTGGCGTGACTTCGGTAAAGAGGATGCTACAAACGACCCCAATGTCAGAATCGAGTTCAGTTTGTTGGAGTAGACGGAGGACTCAGAGAGGAAGAGTTCCTATGTTGATGACTTCTCCTAAATCCTCCTGTATAAGTCAGTAAAAATTCTTAAAGTGGGAAGATATAGAAAACAGAACCTGGATGTGCGCCCTCAGTGTGGCATTTGCCACGAAAAAAAGGTAAGTTGGAATTGAGTGCCGTCAGTTAGAGATGAAAGAGGACGAAGAGAGAAAAAAATTATATGTTGAAGACTTTTGCATCAGAGGCCCCGGATTTTCTGCAGAAGTCTATGAAGATGGTTGATGAAGAACACCCGGATCGAGCCTTCTCCTTCACCTCGGGATCGATTTCCTGACTTCGGATCGCCTTTGGACGTTGGGACGGCTTTGGCGAAGAGCTTGGACGACCTCTGGACGAGCTAGGCACCGGGGGTTAACCTCGGGTCGTTGAGAATGGCCCTCAATTTATAGGGGAAGGAAGCCGGTGCAAAATTTAGAAACTGGACCTACCGCGCCCCCGTGTTTCAAAGAGGACGAGGGCGCGCAGGGCGCGCCCTCAAACCAAGGGCGCGCAGGGCGCGCCCCCAGTTCGGGAGCGCGGTCTGCGCGCCCCTCTGTTTCAAAGGAAGCGGGGGCGCGTTACGTATCTCACTGCTAAAAATCGACGGAATCTTCCGGAAATTGCTAAAAATCGACTTGATATACGTAACGCGCCCCCGAACCGGGGGCGCGGTACAAATGATCGAAAATCCTCCGCGGAAACTTTCCAAAAATCCAGTTTAAAAGGTGCTAATCGGGGTAATTTGTGATTTAAAGAAACTTACCGCGCCCTCCTCTTTCAAAGGGAGCGGGGGCACAGTACACTCTCTCTCCTACGCACGTGTTCCGCGAGCCGTATCTTGCAAACGGGATGTCCGATTTGGCTCCCGTTTGTCACGTTGGAAAGAGGGCCTTCAACCGCACCTCCTCAAGTCAGTAAACCAGCCGGCATGACTCCCTATATGTTTGCACGGGGCTTTCTACTGGTTTACCCTCTCGCGTAGAGCCGAAACCCGGGGCGAAGATCCGAAAGAGCACGGTTCCGGTCAATAAATCTTGGGTCAACTCAGGATGACCTAAAATGATGACCGAACAAGTCTGGTACGACCGGAAAACCCGAAGTCATCGAAAAATCTGAGACTAACCCGGTAAACGTGAACCGAAACTCGGAAAAGTCGCAAAACCCTAAAATTGACCGAAATGGCCGCATAGCCCCGATTGATGAAAATATTCGGCTAGAATCAACCCGGATGACTTGAAAAGACCCGGTGATGACCGGAAAGGCCTAACATGTGGTCCGGGATAGCCGTGTCAGCACATATCGAAAAAGCCGTAACGAAAGCCGTCATTGACCGACGCCTACCGAAATGACTTCTCGGAAACCCTGAATGTTACGGAACACATGCGGGATTCCCGAGTCCTTCAATTATGGACCATTCAAGTTCGGTCATCGAGCAGGCTTCGTGTTTTTACAGTTCACGTGCGGCACTCGCTTGAAGGTTACGGCAATATTCCGGAAATCATCGGTCCATTCTCAACTTGCGAGGGGCTCCACCCATGTCCTTAGCTCATCTCCACGAGGTAATCCAGATCAGATAACGGTCAAATAAAGGATATCGCCTATGGAATAAGAGTCTGGGGCTCCGAATCAAGCCAATTTGGCGTGTCTACAATCACAGTACAGGAACACCGCAAAGATCGGGTTACCGGCTGATGATGAACTTACGAACCCATGTTTTGGGGACTCCCCACCGCGTTGGGGGTTGGTTATTCTTCTCTCGTGCCAATGGCACATCTCTTACCAATCGAACATAGGAAGACTTGATGAAACATGGCGGTTAACCAGGAGACTTAAGGAGATTCGTCTTGCCGAATCTGGTCATTGAGCATGTCTATATCTACACCTTGATGCCACCTTTTCAGTCCATCGCCAGTTTGCTCCACTACATTTCACTATGATCCATCTCGCTTCACTACGCTTTCTCTACGTTTCACTCCGCTCCGCTACACGACATTCCCTTGCAAAGCCGACATCAAGGCGAGGCAAGCTGTAGACACGCCAGATTGGCCTGATTCGGAGCCCCAGACTCTTATTACAAAGGCGATATCCTTTATTTGATTGTTATCTGATCCGTATTACCTCATGGATATGAGCTAAGGACATGGGTGGAGCCCCTCGTGAGTTGAGAATGGACCGTTTATTTTCGGAATATTGCCGTAACCTTTAAGCGAGAGCCACGCGTAAACTGTAAAAACATGAAGCCTGCTCGATGACCGACCTTGAATGGTCCATAATTGAAGGTCTCTGGAGTCCCGCATGTGTTTCGTAATATTCAGGGTTTACAAGAAGTCATTTCGGTAGGCGTCGGTCAATGACGGCTTTCGTTATGGCTTTTTCGATATGTACTGACACGGCTATCCCGGACCACGCGTTAGGCCTACCCGGTCATCACCGGGTCTTTTCGGGTCATCCGGGTTGATTATAGCCGAATATTTTCATCAATCATGGGCATACGTCCAGTTCGGTCAATTTTAGGGTTTCCCGACTTTTCCGAGTTTCGGTTCACGTTTACTGGGTTAATCTCAGATTTTTCGATGATTTCAGGTTTTCCGATCGTACCGGACTTGTTCGGTCATCATTTTAAGTCATTCCAAGTTGACCCAAGATATCTCGACTGGAACCGTACTCTTTCGGATCTTCGCCACGGGTTTCGCCTTTCCGCGAGGGGGTAAACCCGAAGAAAGCCCCGTGCGAACATATCGGGAGTCATGCCAGCTGGTTTACCGACTTGAGGAGGTGCGGTTGAAGGCCCTCTTTCCAACGCGACAAACGGGAGCCGAATCATACATCCCTTTTGCAAGATACGGCTCGCAGAACACGCGCGCAGGAGAGAGAGTGTACCTCGCCCCCACTCCGCTTGAAAGGGGAGGGCGCGCCCTCAACCCGGGGATGCGCCTTGTGCGCCTTCAAACCGGGGGCACGTCCTGCGCGCCCCCGGTTCCTTTGAAGAAAGGGGCGCGGTCAGTTTCTTTAAATCGCAAATTACCCCGATTAGCACCTTCTAAACCCGATTTTTGGAAGGTTTCCGACACTGATTTCCGATTATTTGTACCGCGTCCCCGGTTCGGGGGCGCGTTACGTATGTCAAGTCAATTTTTCGCAATTGCCGGAAGTTTCTGTCGATTTTTAGCTGTGAGACACATAACGCGCCCGCACTCCGTTTGAAACAGGGGGCGCGGAGACCGCGCCCCCGAACTGGGGGAGCACCCTGCGCGCCCTTGGTTTGAGGGCGCGCCCTGCGCGCCCTCGTCCCCTTTGAAAAGCGGGGGCGCGGTCGGTCCAGTTTCCAAATTTTGCAACGGCTTCCTTCCCCTATAAATTGAGGGCCATTCTCAACGACCCAAGGTTAATCCCCCATGCTTAGCTCGTCCAAAGGTCGTCCTAGCTCTTCTCCAAAGCCATCCCGACATCCAAAGGCAATCCAACATCAAGAGATCGATCCCGAAGTGAAGGAGAAGGCTCGATCCGAGTGTTCTGCATCAACCAAATTCATAAACTTCTGCAGAAAATCTGGGACTCTTTCTGCAAAAGTCTCTAACATAGAAGTTGTTTCCCTCGTCGTCCTATTTGATCTCCAACTGACGGCACTCAATTCCGACTTTCCGTTCGTTCGTGGCAGTTTCTACACTGAGGACGCGCATCCAGGTTCTGTTTTCCACATCCACCCAATTTAAGAATTTTTACAGACTTCTAAAGAACGATTTAGGAGAAATAATAAACATAGGAACTCTTATTCTCCAAGTTTTATGTCTACTCCAACAAACGGCACTCAATTCTGACATCGGTATCATCCGTAGCATCCTCTGTACCAAAGTCGCGCCAGAAGGGTGCAAAGCTACCCGAACCGGCCTTCTTCAACCAACTCGGCTTCAACTCAAGCCGATCCATTCCATAAGCTTTTTCAACTCATTTAACTCAGTTTATTTATTGTTTTAAAGCATATTTCAATTCATTTGCATCATTTTTACATAATTAAAAATACAAAAAAAGGGGTTAGGGCTCGCCCCAATCCGGTGAGTTCGATTCCAATTGCTTCTTTGTTTCATCTCTTCTTCTATAGTTTCTACACTTCCCATAGTTCTAATCAGTTTATTTCACGTAGTTTATTGTTTTAGTTGCACAGGTTGATCAAGCTAGCATCGGTTGGAGACTCTTCTTCATCGGCCGGCCGAAGAAGAAGAAGGTTGAACCCATATCCTGATCTCCCGTGCTAAGGTACACAGTCAATTCAACTCATATCATAATTTACATCCCATAAAGCGGAGCCCGCGGCTCCTGGCGACCACATCTTTCATGTTTTAAGTTCATCTATTCCTCACTCTCCTCCCACATGACCCGAACCATCTCCGGTGCTCGAGCGACGCCGTGAGATGAAAGTTTGGGGATCAATGTGAGTGTGGGATCGATGTGAGGACCTTTTACAGCTTTCCGAGTGTTTTCAATTCACTCCCCATTTTCCCTCTATTCCATCTATCACCTTATCTTGAGGTTCCGATCCGGAACCCGTTTTCGGAGTCGATAAGATACTCCGGTCACTTGGCACATTCTAAGCTTTTTTGAGCTAACCAATGCAGGTATCTTTCTGGAACTCTCCTACCTCTGATTTTTATTTTGTTTTTATTGGAAACTAAACCTAAAGAAGAAGAAGGTAAATAAGGAGAGGAAGAGGAGGTGGAGGGAGTGGAATTTATTGGAGAGAATGGGGGGAAAAGGAGGTCAATCAAGGATCTGGTGGCTCCTTGAGGCGAATGCCTTTCCGGGGCAAGTTGAGATGTCTCCTCGATCGAAATTTGAGTTTCAAGGAGGACGTTTTTTTTTGGAAGTGCTAAACATAAAGATAGAATGGGCTTCAGGTGCCCGATTTGGGGTGAGATCAACTACGGGAGCCAAAGTAGGCAGAGATATTGATAAAGTGGGGAAGACTTCGAGCAATGTTTAATAGAGGGGGCTTTCAGGCCCAATGTTGACAGAGAGAGGTGATGGGCCAGTAGGCCAGATGATCATAGAGGAATGTGGGTTTATGGACCCAATAAAAGGAGGATACGGGCTCGAGTGCCCGAGTTTAGGAGATGGGCTTGAGGGCCCAAGAGTTGGAGAAAATGGGCACAAAGACCCAAATTTAATAGAGGGGCTTGATGGCCCAAGAGCAACAAGTGGGTACGTGGACCCATAAGTTGGGCGTGAGGGCCTAGAAATAGGGATCGGGCCAAGAAGCCCGGGGAGAGCATCACAGTGAGTTGGGGCATCGGCTCCAAAAGATGACATAATGAGGGAAGACCCTCGTGGAGTTGGTTGGACTTTTTCTTGAGTCGGTTTGGCAATATGACCCTCGGGTGGGTCAACAGGTGGTTCAGCTTGGAGTGGTTCATTGCTTGACCCTTCTTTATCAGTGGAAAACAAAAGAGATATTTCAGGATACAAGTCATCTTCAAGATCGTTGGTTCTTCTCTTTTCATGCTCCATCTCTTGTTCTTCCTTGTTCTCAGCCAGTTGAATAGTTTCTTTCTTGATGAAAAACTTTTGTAAGCATCCAGAAAAGTATCTGTTTTTGAGATTTTGACCATTGGCAGTTGTTCCGTCATACCCAACCCCACTTTTTGGTTGTAACCTCATTAGATTGATTGGCTCAGCTATGCCTTGCAGTTCTTTGCCTAGTCCTCGGCCCTCTTGGTATCCCAAACTCTTCATTATGTGCCAACCAACAGTTTCATTTTTCTCTCTTTTCTTTCTCCACACATGCCTAGGCTACCTACTTATTTCTCGAAGATCCAAGATTGTCAAAATTGGCTCGTTTGGCAACCCAAGGGGTGGTGGTGGAGAAGATGGATGGTCTAAGGGCATGCTCGTCACCTTAATCACTTGTCCCTTGTAAGGGAATTTGAGACACTGGTGATTGGTGGAGGCGACTGCCTTTAGTGTTTCCAAATAGGGCCGTCCTAGAATAGCTTTGTATGTCGGATCCATCTCAAGTATGTGGAAGTCAACAGTGACTGTTCTGGGTCCAAGCTTCACATTTAATGTAATCATGCCATCGGTAGGCTTTTTCGAATTGTCATATGCGGTCACTATTATTTGAGATGGCCGGACATCCTCTTCAGAGATTTCACAAAGATGTAATGTTTTTGGTGGCAGAACATTAATGGAGGCTCCGGTTTCGACCAAACATGACTTAATGCCTACTTCATTGATGTGGACTGTGATGCATAAGGCACATTTCCTTATTTCCGGGTCGGCCAACTCTTCCTTTGTGAATGTAAGGGCCGGGTACTCACTTCTCGGGACCAAAACTGATGAGATCTTTTCCGGGGGGAGGATCTCATTTACCATTACTCGCTGTAAGTACTGTTGGAGAACCTCTTGATGGACTTTGGATCTTTTGATTAACTCTAAGATAGAGATCCGTGCTGGGGTTTTATCAAGATGTTTTAACAAGTCATAGGATGTCCTAGGAAACGGCTCTCCCATGTGTTCTTCTTCTGCTTCTAGTACTAACTCTGATTGACCAGCTTGGGGAAAGAACCTTTGGAACATGCGCCCACTCCTAAGTATTGTGGCAAGTTGAGGAGTCATAGTTGCGGTGGTAGTGGCAGGTGGTGGGTTAGGTCGAATGATGGGAGCTCTTGAGACGGGTGTAATGTTGGTGGTTTTAGGCATGGTAGGGTAGGTAGGTTGTGAATGCACAGTTGCTCGGGGCCAGTTGATGATGGGTCCCAATGGTAGTGATGATTGTGGTGGATTAACCGGGCTGATTAGGGTCCGTCCCGGTTGGAGTTGTATGGCTGGTGGTCTTACAATGGGTTGTGATGGTGCTCGGATGATGGGTGGCCGGTTGAGAGTAATTGGGTTGGCTGATGTAGCTCGGGGTATAGAATGGATGGTTCGGTTGACGTGCATGGCGGAGGTGGCTCCCTCAACTTGCCAATTCTGGCCCCAATCCAGATACTCCTCAGAAGAGATCAAGATGGGATTAACATGTTGATTCCTAGGTGCGGGTGCATGTGGAGGTAGAGGGTTTTGGATAATCCCCAGGTCGGGGTTCTATTGTTGTTGCTGCTGAGCTGGTGCGCGCTGCCGTTGATGTTGATCTTTCACTGTTTTGATGTATTCCCCCATCTAGTCCCAGTTAATACTGCCTTGCTCATTAAGGTCGTGGATGTAATCTTTGAACTGAAAGCAATTTTCCACGGTGTGCACAAGATATCTGTGAAATAGACAATATCGTTCTGTGTTGGCATTTTGAGGCCACTCCAGCTTCTCCCTTGGCAATGCAATTTGCCCTGCCGCCATGAGTGCATTAAAGATGTCCATGAGAGAGTATGGCAAAGGTAGATAATGATTTCTCTTAGGTCCTATTTTCCGGGGTTCATAGGTCATGGGAGGGGTGCTTGGTTGTAGTTAGCCAGTTGTTGCCGTGGTTGTTGGGGAACTGGGGCTTGCGGTCGCAGAGGGATTAGAGCTTGTTGTTGACGAGGCTGGAATTGAGGTTGATGTTGAGGTTGACGTGGGTTTATAAATGGTTTATTTTGTTTAGGGTTCCTAAACTGGTGTTGATAATTTCTAGGTGGGTTCTCTACAACATTGAGGTTTTCGTTCGTCACTACGCCCTCAGTCACTGGGCCGGTTGTGGTAAAAGTGGTTTTCTTGACAGCTCAGGGTCTAGGATCAAACAAGTTCATGATAGGTGAGTCCTTAATCTGTGTCTGAATGTACCATGCCTTCTCATAAAGTTCACTCATGGAGGTGGGGTGATGCAAAGCCATCATATTTTTAAGGCCGGAGTGGCATTGGTGATGATCATCTTCACTTGCTCTGGTTCTGAAATGGAATCAGGAAGCCTTTCTGCCATGGACCTCCACCTATCAGCATATCTGGTAAAATCTTCATCATTTCTCATTCTTTCGGCCATGAGGTCGGTGATGGAATATGTTGGTCCGACCCTATCTTGATATCTCTGAAAAATTTTAGCTTTGATAGTTTCAAAGTTACTCGCCTCCAAAGAGTCAAGCGAGTAGAACCACTCTAAAACTGAACCCTCTAATGATCTTCTGAAAAGAAAAGCAAGGGCCCTTGGATCATTTTGCCACATTACCAACTCATAAAGAAAGTCCTTAATATGAATGAATGGATTACCGGTTTCGTTGTCGCGACGGCATACCGGCATCTTAGAGGGAGGTAGATGAAAAGTAGGGAGGGAAGGAAGAGAAATTTTAGGGGTTGCCTTTGTGTCAATTAGACGTCTAAGCTCTCTATACTGCTCATCCATGCGATTGATTTTGTTTATCATAGCCAGATCAACAGAAGGTTCCCTAAGAGGAGGAGGAGGAGTGGGTGCTTGGTGCACCGAAATTGGGATTGGATTGGCCGAAGTGGCTGGATAAGAAGGGTACATAGGGGAATTCACCAAAGGGTGAGTAGGGTTGAGATGATTAGAATAATAAACTGGTGTCCTAGAAGGAACAACAACATTCGGATCAGGATGATCTAGATTAGCCACCGGATGAGGAGAAGTTGGGGCTACGAGCCCGGTATAAGAATGACCATGAATAGGCACTGGGCTGACGTGCCACTGATTGAGGGGTAGAGATGTGAAGACCACCTTCAGGAGGAATGTGGTTGGCGGGCGACTTGTTCTTGAGGATGGCTTCGATAGCCTGAAGTTGGGTAGGGTCGGCATGAGAGAATGCCTCCCAAAGTGAATTTGGATTGGGTTGAGGAGAAGTTTGACTAGGTTCGGGGAGAACCTCGGGTTCATTAACAGCACATATGGCATCAAGGTAGAGATAAGACTGGTCATACTCCAACTGTAGTTGCTCGTATCTTTGATTCGCCATTCCGATAACTCGTCCTGACCTTAAATTCATAAACACAATAGAAAAACAAGGTTGACAAATAAAAGCTCAAGAATTTTTTTGTTTTTGATTTTTGACCCCTTTTTTGTTTTGATTTTCTTTTGTTGGACAAGCAAGTTATCAAGCAAATTAACCTCAAGCAAATTTTTGTTTTGTTTTTTTTTGGTGATTTTGGAATTTTTATTTAATTTTTAATTTTTGTTTGCAAACAAGTAATAGCAAAGACTTTGGAATGATTAACGCAATTTTTTTTTGTTTCAACCTCAAATTAATGGCTTGTTAAGAGAAATATTGTCCACTCAAATAAATGGGTAGGACCCTATGCTCTCACAATGCCGAGCAATCTAAGGTTGTCACTCTTTTCACAACGATAGGTAATAGGTACTCTATGTTTTGGGATAAAATGATACAACCAGCCCGATCAGTGAAGAGGGAATCCTTCACGTATGGGGACTTATGGAGGCCTTGATGGAAGCTACCCAGTCCTTTCGAGAGGGAATCCCCGGAGGAGGAGTTGGCAACCACCAAGAGGGGTGTTTGGATGTGTGGGGCTTTGGGAGGAGAGAGCCTCCCTTCTCGGATGTCCTAAGAAGACGGGTGAACCCGAAACTCCAATGCAAACTAAATGCAAGTGAAATGTCAAGGAATAAGAAGCAACCAAGAAGAAAATAAAAGCATACAATGATTAACAAGATGCTGTAGGAAGCAAGTAAACAAGACAATGATATGAAATCAAACTATGGTGAAAGAGAGAACTAATTTTGACTAAGCATGCTTTGAAAATTGACTAAAGAAGAACTAGACTTAGAAGGAAATAGGCAAGTATACTTAACAAGGGATGAAAGAAGATGATATCTAAGATGCTAAGGTGAAATAAGTTGATAAACAAAGCTAGAAATCAGATTGTATGCTTTTAAAAGGACCAACGAAAAGTAGGTATATCGGAAGAAACTTGATGACACTCCAAGGAAACAAACAAGAATGTAAGCAAGTAAATAGCAATGCAAGGAAATGAAAATGGCTTAAATGAGAATTAGAGTGAAAATAAGCATGTTTTCAAGTGGACATTCTTAGGAAGGAAAAGAAGAACTCACTAAAGCAAAGTCGGTCCCACCATGGTCGCCAAAAGGTGTAAGCACCCGAAACGGGATCCGTAGATCTCCCTTTTCCGGTCCCTACGCTTGCTTTGGGGTCTTGGTGGATGGGATGTTAGTGGTTGTGGTCGCCAGGAGCCAAATGCTCCAAAATATAGTAGAAAAAAAAATGAAGAATAAAAATGACTGTCGTACCTTTGGAAGCAGGGAGATTGTTGTGTTCCAACTTCTCCTCTCTCGGCCGGCCGAAAGAAGAGAGCTTAGTGAGTCCTTATTCTTTGATCCGGTTGAAGCTCTGCCTCGGCCGGATTTACCTACAAATGTCCATATAAAAACATAGAAACAAGTGAAAAGATCATTAGTTCTAGTGAAAGTGTAAAATCATGCTCAAATTTGAACTTAAACATGCAAAAGGGAAGAAACTGACCGGATTGGGACTAAATCCAAATCCCTATTTTTGGTAGGTTTTTAAATATATGAAAGGTGAAAAATGTCCTAATACATGCTAAATAACATGTTAATGAAAGTTAAATGAAAGGGGGGAGTAAAGGATCGAACGGAAAGGTAAATAAACTCAAAAAATGCAAAACGGGGTCTGCTCCTACTAGTGCCCCATATATGGGGTGCCTGCTACAGGTGTCCCCTTCTATGGGGCTCGTTGATCAAAGTCAAAGTGCCTTGTGGGCACCAGGGACTGGTTTCAGTAGATTTTCTTCCCTTCTTTGCGGCGTCGCCCTGGAGTGTAGGAAGACCTCCAAAACGAAACATGAGCTCCTCCTTATAGCCAATATGTAAATGATGCAAATGGTACGGTGTTTGGTCATTGGATGTAGGAGGAATGGTGAGTAGAGGCTTTCAAAGTCGGAAGAAAACTATATTTCTGGGTGGCTAAAACTGCAGGCTTTTGGGATTTTTGGAAGAGAGTTTTGATATGATTTGAGGGTTTAGGGAGTGTGCTGAGGGCTTGGATTCGTGGTATTGGATGGGTTGGGTGGTTGGACCGAGTTGGAATCCCCTCAAAGCTCCAAATGGGTGCCTATTTATAGCCAAAAAGAGGGCACTTTGGTCAAATCTGAAAACCAATTCCATGCGGCAAAGCGCCCTATATATGGGGTGCTAGCATCATTAGACATGTCAAATCGATAAGACGAGTCCCCATGAGTGGTCAAATCGGTCGATCGAATCGATTTGACCAGGTGCCAGGCGCCACATTTATAGGGCGCCAGGTGCCCTATATACAGGGCGCTTGGTGCCCTGTATATAGGGCGCTTTGACCCTGGTCAACGCCTATTGATCTTCTTCGAAATGCGCCGAAAAACTTGATTTTTCCGGAAAACTCGGTTCTCTTGAAAGGTTACTCAAATATTATTCATGAAAACAAGAATTTAAGCTCTTCAATTGGACTAAAATTGCGTGTCTACAACATTGTGCACTTGCTAAAAGTCACAAAAGTTTTTTTCCTTCCTCTTCTCATATTTCTAAGTTTCCACTTGAGCTTGTTTCCTCCAACGTTTGGGGCCCTGCTCCTCTAGTTAGTCATAATGGCTTTAGATACTATGTGTGTTTTGTTGATCACTACAGTGGGTATTGCTGGATATTTCCAATTGCGTTGAAAAGTGATGTCAATCAAGTGTTTCTGCAGTTTAAGAGTCAAGTAGAAAATCTGTTTTCTCGAAAAATACAATATTTTCAAAGTGATTGGGGAGGAAAGTTTCAAGCTTTATCCAAGCTTTTCTCTAAATGTGGTATCTCTCATAGAGTTTGTTGTCTATATTCTCATCACTAAAATGGTTTGGCTGAAAGAAAACATCGTCACATCATAGATACTTCACTAGCTCTGTTGAGTAATGCAAACATTCCATATATAAGTTCTCACGGGAAATGACCAACTCTTCATTTAGTGTACATGGAGAGAGGGTCAATGAGTTATTAGAATTTATACATTTAGATGTATATGGGCCCATGTGTAAGGCTGAAGGTATTTTTTCTTACATTATTTTTATTGATGATTTCTCTAGGTTTGGATATATGTGCTTAATGAAGTACGAATCCGAGACTTTGGAAAAATTCTCAAAGTTTAAGAATGATGTAAAGAACTAAGTGAAAGAGTAGTAGAACACTTTAATTAGATCAATGAGGGTAATAATCAAGTATACAATGTACACAATATGTAAAAAATAATAAAATATTACATTAATTGATGCCTCATTATACTCCTCAGCTTAATGAAATAGGTAAAAAGTGAAACCATACACTATTGGACATGGTATATGCAATAATGACCTTTGCTAAATTGTCTGTCTTTTTAGGCATGTGCACTCTCGATACCGCCATTTATTTCTTAACTAAGGTGCCTTCTAAGTTTATTCTGATTACTCCAAAAGAGATATGGTTAAGCTTGTTAAGGTTTTGGAATGTCCACCCATTGTGAAGAGGTATAACTTTTACATGTTGGAAGTCTAAGAAGTGTTTGCTTGTGGCATATCTTAAGAAAATTTATGGATATTGATTCTACCACCCTATGGACAAGGGTAATATTTCTTAACATGTCGTATTCCTAGAGGAAGAGTTTCTTCTTAAGGAAGACAGTGGGAGAAAGATATAACTAGAAGGTGTTCTATCCCACAACCCAAGGATACTTCTATAGAGATACTAGTTAAGTGTTACACACAGGTGATTCATATCTATGTGGGACATATCTATGATAGAAAAACTGAGACACAATATAGTGAGGATGTTGATTCAAAGACCTATGAAGAAGCAACATAACATATTGGATCCACATTAGAAAGAGACAATTAAGTTTGGAACTTGGTAGATCCAGCTAAGGGTGTATTACCTATAGGCAATAAATTGATCTTTAATAGATAGAGTGGAGTAGATTAGAAGGTAGATATCTTCAAGGCAAGAATTCTTGAAAAATATTTTATCTAAGTTAAATGAGTTGACTATGACATAACCTCTTCCTATTGTCATGGTTAATCTATTCAAATTTTGACTGTTACACACTATGACTATAAGATGTGTCAAAGGGATGTTAAGATGTTATTCCTCAATGATAATCGTGAGGAAGAGGTGTATGTGATTCAACCTTAATAAATTGAGTCACATGAACAAAGTGTGCGTGTTTACGTCCATTCATGAATTAAGATAAACTTCCCATAGATGAAATAAAATATTTGATGAGACTAAATCTTTTAACTTTGTTAAGAATAAAAAGGAGCCATGTGTGTACAAGAGGACAAGTGGGAGTGCTATCACTTTCTTGTCATTTTATGTGGATGGCATGCTACTCAATGGGAATAATGTAGATATGTTATAATCAGTGAAGTTTAGTTACCAAATTATTCCTCCATGATTAATATGGGTAAATTATTCAATGTTTAAAATCTATAAAGATAGATCTAAAATATTGCTTGACTTGACCTAGTCGATATACATGTACATCATAGTCAAAGGGGTTTCACATGGAAAACTCCAAGATAGAGTTCTACCTATGCAATATGGAGTTAATCATTCTATGAAAATGTCTTTTAAAAGATTCTTTAAGAGAGAGTACATGAGTAGAGTCTCATATGCATCAGAAATGAGGTCTATCAAATATGCTATGTACATGGCTTGATGTGACATATGCTCCAAGTGTTATGAGTAGTCATCAAGAAAATCTAGATGAAAGTAACTAGATACTTAAGAAATATATCTTAAGTACTTGAGAAGTACTAATGATGCATTTCTAGTATATGGAGGAAAGGACTTGAAGCTTTGTGGTTTTACAAACTCAAGCTTCTACGTAATTAAGTCTAATATCTGTAGACACGCCAATTTGGCCTTATTTGGAGCTTAGACCCTTATTTCATTGGCAACTTCCCTTTTGGACCATTAAAATCAAGCTAAACCACCCTTTTGGATGAGCTGAGGAGCTTACTGGAAATCCGAGGATGAGTTACTGATCCCTGGTCGAATCCATGTTTGCCGAGCGAGGACCATTGTGTCGTGTCCTTTCATCGAGTCATCGTACATTTTTTGCTTACCATTAGAGTTTCTCAGTTGCTGTCAGCTCATCCCGATCAGTGCTAGGGGGCCCAGGGCATACCAGATTCGTCCCATTGTTTTCGGTCGTCAACCAGAGTTGTATACGATGCCGCTAGCTTTTCCAGTCATTCCGAGTTCTCCGGGTTGTACCCGACTATTTCGGGTATCTTTCCGAGTTTACTTATCCCATCATTTCCTATCGTCAACCCGAGTTATACGGGTTGCCGCCAGCTTTTCTGGTCATTTCAAGTATTCTGGGTCATCCCCGGATCTTCTGAGCTTCTTTTCGAGTTTTTCAGGTTCCTCCCGTTATTTCCGGTCGTCAACCTGAGTTGCACGGGCTGCCGCC
The DNA here is from genome assembly GCA_036172225.1 of Cryptocoryne crispatula var. balansae. Lineage (NCBI taxonomy): Eukaryota > Viridiplantae > Streptophyta > Magnoliopsida > Alismatales > Araceae > Cryptocoryne > Cryptocoryne crispatula. Next base: position 31,414,536 of record CM069921.1, read on the forward strand.
GGCCTTTTCTATCATTATGAGTTCTCCGGGTCATCCCCTTCTCTTCCGAGCATCTATCCGAGTTTTTAGGTTCTTCCTGTCATTTTCGGTCGTCAACTTGAGTCGTATGGATTGACACTGGCTTTTCAGGTCATTTAAAGTAGTTCAGGTCATCCCCCGCTCTTTCGAGCACCTTTGAGTTTTCTGGATCCTTCCCGTCATTTACGGTCAACAACCCGAGTTGTATGGGTGCCACTGACTTTCTAGGTCATTCCAAAGTTTTCCGCATTGTCGTCACTTTTCCGAATTTCAGATCACCATTTGGGCCTTCAGCACCACCGGGAGGATAAACTAGAAGTTATAGTCCTATACAGAAGTGTCAGGATGTGTACCAGCTAGTTTACCCATTTGGGGAGCTTCATTTATGAGTCCTCTTTCATACGCAACAAATGGGAGTCGAAACAGACATCCCGTTTGCAAGTTACGGCTCGCGAACGGAGTGCACATAGGAGAGAGAGTGGTGCGTGCCCCATAACTAGGGGCGCGGTCTGCGCGCTCTCACCTTGAGGGTGTGGTTTGCATGCCCCTGGACTGAGGGTGCGGTTTGCTTACCAAACCGGTTTTGGAAGGTTTCCCTCTTAAAAACTGATTATTTTGATCGCGCCCCCGGGTCAGGTGCACGTTCATTGTGTCAACTCGATTTTTAGCATGTTTCCATTTTTTCTTTTGGATTTTTAGGAATGCGCACTGAACACTCCCCAAAAGTGAGGGCGCGTCCAGATCACCCTCTATCTGAGGGAGTGCACTACGCGTCCCCAGGTTGAGGGCGCAGTCACCGCTCCCCCAACCTGGGGGGGGGGGGGTTCGGTTTGTTTCTATGTTTTGCACCAATTTTGATTCTCTAAAAATTATGGCCATTGAGGTACGATCTGGGATACCTCTCCTCATCCTCCAGCCACCCTAAGTTTGTCCCAACCTCCCCAAATCATTCTCTCTTCATTCCGGTGCCCGGAGATCACCTCGAAGTGAAAGAGAAGCTGATCTATGCTCTAACATGCTACTTTTATGATCATCAGCTTCTACAGATCTCTCTGATCATTTTCCTACCAAGCTTCCTTCAGAAGAAGTGTTCCTCATCGAGCTACCTTTCATCTCTGAAAAATGGAGATCAATTCAGACTTTGCCTCGGCTCGTGAAGGCTTCTACACCAGCACTGCGCAGACAGATCCGGAGTCTCCTCTTCTTGGTCATTGTCTTCTCAGTCAATTTCATTGCACTTACTTGCAAATGCAGCCTATACATCCTTCATAGAAATTATTCCCTGGTGAGTTATCTTTTATTTTCAATAAAAATCATTCGATTCCTGTATCTGAGTACATCCTACATCGATGTTGCACTAATGGTTTCCAAATCTTCATTGTCCAAGATCCGACTTATCAGATAAATTCAGATCACTTTTAATAGAATTCAATTCAAAGTGTCTTCATCTTAAATGACCCATTGTAAGTATTCTTTAATTTAAAATAAACAAGAGTCCATTTTAATTTCTAAATTGTTTGTGGTGATCGTTTCAACAAAGTCTCGCAATCTGGTACTATTTCCAATTTTTGTTCACTTCCATAATTTTTACAGGGCTGCACGGACATATTGAGAAGAAGTTACCAACATAGAAACTCTTCCTCTCCAAGTCCTCTATCCATTTCAACAAACGTCACTCAATTTTGACATCAGGACTGTCCGTGTCGAGCTCTGTATCACAGTCATGACAGACAGTGTCAACGTGCCCCCGGACCCAGGGCGCGCCCACCGCACCCTCAAACCTAGGGCGCACCCACCACGCCCTCAAGTCAAGGCCATGTTCACACCTATGTGATGTCCAGCCATATCGGTGATATCTCACCCGTTTTAGCTCCGATTTGAGCTGTTCATCAAGCATCATTTATAAATCATTTGTATTTAGTTTTTGCCTCATCTCATATATCATAAAAAACAAAAAAAAATGGAACAGGGCTAACCCCAAAACAGGTGAGTTTCTTTCCAACTGCTATTTTTTATGCCACTTTCTTTATAGTTATTACACTTCACTCAGTTCTAATCCTTGTTTCACATGTTTTTGTGTCTTCTTTGTCTACTAGTTGCACAGGTACATCAAGCTAGCAGTGGTTGAGGACTCTTCTTCATTTGCCGGCCGATGAAGGAGAAGGTTGAATCCGCACACCTGTTTCCTGCACTAAGGTACACATAGGGGTGTCAATGGGCCGGGCCCGGCCGGGCCCGCAGCCGGCCCAACAAAGCCCGCTCCAAAATATAATGGGCCGCCCCGGCCGGGCCCATATTACATTTCGGCCCAACCCTGCCCGACCCAAAAAAATATAAGTTTGGCCCGGCCCGACCCGTTCTTGTTAACATATTATAAGATATATTTTATATTTTTTTATTTTTTTAAACATGAAACCAAAAGACTTTAATAACTTCTATGATCTTACCAATGATGTGTCTTATTAATGGTGATCTCTGTATTTGTGATAAAAAATAATATCAACTAAAAAATGTGAAATTAATTAAATTATTTAATTATTACAACAACTGAGTGACTAGAGATATAAATATTGATTTGATTTAGATAAAAATCAATAACTACATGATCTATTAATAAATCAGGATAAAAATTAGATAATTAATAAATTAATAAAATTTTGATCTATTAATAAATAAAAATCAAAATTAGATAAATTTTTTTATTTTTAAATTTAAAATAAAATATAATATAAGTATACAAAAATAAATATAATAAGAAAATAAAAATAGACAAATTATAAAAAATATGACATGTGGAATGATAAAATAGGATAGAAATAAAATTATAAATTTATTAGATCAACTATTAATAGTTATAATTAGTTTTATATAATTTAATATATATATAATTAGTATTTAAAAAACTATCTTATTCTTTGGTCTAAATAGAAGTTAAAAAGAGTTATAATATCATAAGATGACATTTTAACAAAAATAATTAATGAAAATTAAAATAAAAACTTGTCAAATAATAAATTAACATAAGGAAAATAAATATATCATAATTTTTATTTTTTATATTTTATTTTTACATACTTTTATAATATTGAATATATTAATCAAACATTGCCCAATGTATTATCTAATCTATATCAAATTAAGATATTATATGAAATACGTTAAAAAATATTTTCTAAAATAGTAAACAAACTAAATAAAATGGGTTGAGGAAGCTTTTGGAGTGAATCAGCTTGAGTTGAAGCCAAGATGGTTGAAACAAGCCGGTTCGGGTAGCCTTGCACCCTCCTGGCGCGATTTTGGTACAGAGAATTCTACGGATGACCCCAATGTCAGAATTGAGTGCCGTTTGTTTTTATGGATGGAGAAATTGGAGTGGAAGAGATCTTTTGTTGATGACTTCTCCGTAATACTCCTTTAGAAGTCTGTAAAAAATCTGAAATTGGACAGATATGGAAAAGTAAAACCTGGATGCGCACCCTTGGTGCAGCAATCTCCACTGACAAACGGCAAGTCAGAATCGAATGCCTTCAGTTGAAAATGAAATAGGACGAAGAGAGAAAAAACTCCTCTGTCGAAGACTTTTGCAGCAAGAGCCCCAGATTTTTTACAGAAGCTGATGAAATTCAGTTTCTGAAGAACGTATGGATCGGGCTTCTCCTTCGCTTCGGGATCGATCTCTCGACGTCGGATTGGCTTTGGACATCGGGACGGCCTTGGGAGAGAGCTTGGACGACCTCAAGACGAGCTAGGCATGAGGGATTAACCTTGGGTCATTGGGAATAGCCCTCAATTTATGGAGAAAGGAAACTGGTGCAAAACATGGAAACTGGACTGACCGCGCCTCCACTTTTCAAAGGAAGCGAGGGCGTGCAAGGCGCGCCCTCACCCTGGGGGCATGGTCTGCGCACCCCCCTGTTTCAAAGTAGGCGGGAGCGCGTTACGCATCTTATTGATAAAAATCATCAGAATCTTCCAGAAATTGCTAAAAAAATGACTTGACAAACGTAACGCGCCCCCGACCCATGGGCGTGGTCAAAATAAACGATAATTAGCGGCGGAAACCTTCAAAAAATTCAGTTTAGAAGGTGCTAATCGAGGCAATTTCCGGTTTCCGGAAACGTACCGTGCCCCCGCGTTTCAAAGGAAGTGGGGGCGAACAGGGCGCGCCCCCAGGTTTAGGGTGCGGTGACCGCGCCCTCCCATTTCAAAGGGGGCGGGAGAGCAGTACACTCTCTCCTGCGCGTGTGTTCCGCGAGCCGTAACTTGCAAATGGGATGTCCGATTCAGCTCCCGTTTGTTGCGTTGGAAAGAGGGCCTTCAACCGCACCTTCTCAAGTTAGTAAACCAGATGGCATGACTCCTAAGACATTTGCACGGGGATTTCTACCGGTTTACCCTTTCACTAAAAGCCGAAAATCATAGCGGAGATCCGAAAAGACACGGTTCCGGTCAAAGAATCTCGGGTCAACTCGGGATGACTTAAAGTGATGACCGAACAAGTCTGGTATGGTTAGAAAACCCGAAATCATCAAAAAATCTGAGATTAACCCGGTAAACGTGAACTGAAACTCAAAAAAGGCGTAAAACCCTAAAATCGATCCTAATGGCCGTATGGCCCTGGTTGATGAAATATATGGCTAGGATCAACCTGGATGACTCATAAAGACCTGGTGATGACCGAAAATGCCTAACGCATTGTCCAGGATTGCCGTGTCAGCACAGATCGAAAAAGCCATAACGAAAGCCGTCATTGACTAACGACTACCGAAATGACTTCTCGGAAACCCTAAATATTACGGAACACATGCGGTACTCCCGAGACCTTCAATTAAGGACTATTCAAGGTTGGTCATCAAGCAAGCTTCATGTTTTCACAATTCACGTGTGGCTCTCGCTTGAAGGTTATGGCATTGTTCCGGAAATCATCGGTCCATTCCCAACTCATAAGGGGCTCCACCAACGTCCTTAGCTCATCTCCACGAGGTAATCCAAACCAGATAATCAATCAAATAATGGATATTGCCAATGGAATAAGAGTCTTAGGCTCCGAATCAGGCCAATTTGGCATGTCTACAGCTTGCCTCGCCTTGATGTCGGCTTTGCAGGGGAATGGCGTGAAGCGAAGTGAAGTGAAACGTAGAAAGAACATAGTGAAGCGAGATGGATTGTAGTGGAATGTAGTGGAGAGAAATGGTGATTTATTGAAAAGGTGGCATCAAGGTGTAGATATAGACACGCTCAACGACTAAATTCGGCAACATGAATCTCCTCAAGTCTCCTAGTTAACCACCATGTTTCTTCAAGTCTTCCTATGATCGATTGGTAAGAGATGTGCCATTGGCACGAGAGAAGAATAGCCAACCCCCAACGCGGTGGGGAGTCCACGAAACATTGGTTCGGAGGTTCATCATCAGCCAGTAACCCGATCTTTGCGGTATTCCTGTACTGTGATGGGCTAAAGTCTTAAGAGAGATTTGTTTGAAAAAGTAAAAGAATACCAATCGAGCACATTCAGGCTCTTAGATTCATTTAAGTCTTCTAAAAGACAAGAATCAATTCAGAATGGAATGATCTCGAATTCCAAAAGGCAAATGTTGAAGCTTAGACCGTGAAGATAGTGACGGTGCAAGTTCTGATTGAATAGGAGGCCCTTGGTGGGATGAATTAACTGCCACGGTGGGATGAATAGAAAGAAGGGTTTTAGTGCCCACAGTGGTGATAGAAATGAAGGAGTTGGAGGCACAAGGTGATTACCGAACACGGTGAGATTAACAAACACGGTGGGATACTAGAAAGGTCGATGGGACTAGAAAATACGGTGGGATTATCAAACACGGTGGGATTCAGAATGATCGAAATTAGGATAAAATATTTAGAGATTAGGGTGAGAAGGTGAATATTATGAAAGGATGTATGCGATAACAAAAAAAAATGTAATGCAACTAACGCTACATGATGCATGTTGGGCTCAAGAAAACAAAACAAAACTTGTATAACAAATAGTTGAAGATATAGATTGTCTATGAGGTCAAGATACCCATTCGGGAACCATCGTCTCTCATAGCATAACTTTGGCTTATCCGTAAGCACAAAAAATGACCCGACCGTCGTGGATTTTAATGAAGGGGATCTCGGGCCTGGTCTTCTTTGCATTCATGGTCTTCAACATCAATGCATAAAATAAATAGTAATGCACCTAATATATGCTAAGAAAGGAAATGATAATGGTGAGTTTGCGGTGTGATGACATGCATTCTCACAAAAGAGTTCATGTGTCTTAATGAGGACACAGAGCAAAAGCTTCTCGGCAAAGTTGAGGCCGAGGTAATGATGACACCTCCTCCTGAGAATCCTCAAGGGAGGGAAGTGGTGAGCATCGCCTTACTGAAATCTTTAAAAATGCTCCTCGGAAAAGTTGAGGCCGAGGTCATGGTGACACCTCCTCCTAAGAATCCTTGGGGGAGGGAAGTGGCAATCATCGCCTTGTTGTGTACTTCTCCTCATTTGTTCTTCGTGCCTAAAACACTCAAAAAGGAGATTAGAATGCCAATGTGGCTTATCCCCCCTTTCAAGTTGCAGTATGTCTTGACCTTTGTCAAGGGGTGTAGAGTTTTTCTTGTGCCTGAAACACTTAGAAGGAAGAGATTAGGGCAACAATACGGCTTATCCCCCTTGCAAGTTGCAGTATGCCTTGACCTTTGTCAAGGGGTAATAGCCTTCTTAAGGGTGTAAAAATAAAGTAGCAAATATACAATGAAGGTAAAGACAAGAATTCAAACCAAGCATGGTGATAAAAAAAAATTTAAAATTTTGTTGGAATTTGAAAATAAAGTTTTCTTTTTTTTGAAATTATTCAATTTTTGGGGATTTTTGAAAATATTCTTTTTTGAGTTTTTGAAAATATTTAACTTTTTTTGGATTTTTTGAAAATATTCAACCTTTTTTGGAGTTTTTTTTAAAATAATTTTTTTTTGGGAGAGAAAATCAGTATTGACACAAGTTCTCAAGTTCTCATCACTTGGTTGTTTTTTTATAGATTCGTTGGTAGACACTATATAAAAAATGGGGTTCCTTACCCAGAATCTTTCCGACCTTCAACCTTCGATCGGCCAAAGTTTAGCTTTGATTTGGTTGGTCCACCTAGTCCTTAGGGGTTAAGAATGAAGAATTGCAGGAAAGTCCTTGATAGGCTTTGAAGATTCGAGAGGAATTTCTCTACTTGCACCTAATTGCCCATTGGGGTTCGGCCTCTTTGGGTCTTTTCTTCTTTATTGACAAACCTATTTTTGTGGCACACATTCGGATAGGTGTTTTGACATGTGGGGTCATTGCCCATCTTTTGGCGCCTACTCATTTTCTATGTTTTGGGTACTCATTAAGACAGGTTCATATTTGTTTAAACCTGTGGGGTTCATTGCCCATCTTTTGGCACCCTTTTTCTTTGAGAAGTTGGACCTTTCGAGACGGCCTCCTACTAAGGCGGTGGATGCTTTCGATACTCTCCCCCTCTAGTCCCCTTTGCCTATCTTGGACCGAACAGAAGAGAATATGGTGAGGGTTTTTCTTCCATCTCTAAGCCTTGCCTAGCTTCTCTCGGGTGTCAGGTCATCTAGATTCTGAGATAGGAACGTGTTGTGTGTAGTATGGTATCTACCCTCGAATCCTAGAGAACATCATAGGACATGTGGACTCAAGTCATACTGGTAGTTCTCTCCATTTTTGAGGTAGATTACATTCCATAGGTGAATCAATTGTTCGCATGCCTTGCAATGTAAAGAATTTGTTTAATAAAAACAAGGTAGTTACAAATATCATCAATCATGAATTTCTCTCTATTAAAATTGTGAAGTTAAAATCATTTCAAAAAAATATTGCCTTGTTGATGATGTAATACCTGAGAGAAGAAGAAGTTCATTGCTAATGACGACTTTGTTTGTGCTTGCCTTGCCTTGCCTTGCCCAACTGCTTCCACTTTGATATGCTCCATATCGCATTGGATTTGAGGATTCAGAGTCATATGATGAAGTGAAAGATGTGGAGGATCTGATTTAGCATGGCGGAGTCAAAATTAATGATGTAAAAGGCAAAGATTGTGGTATCACCCAGAAAATTTCTCTACCCTTGATTTTTATTGAAAGTAAAACTTGGGAAAAGAAAGAGAATTCAAAAAGGAAAGAAACATGCTTGGAAACAAAAGTGAGTTAAAATGGGCTCTTGGGCCCGTGAGTTGAAAATGGGCTTGAAGGCCCAGGAGTAGTTGGAATCAAGAGGCACATGAGCCCAAGATTTGAATGGGGGCTAGAGAGGCAGGTTGATGTTGATGGGCATGAGGGCTCGATTGGAGGTGATGGGCTCAAAGACCTGATTGTAGGTTGAGCCCGAGGGACCCAACGAAAAGAGCAGGCACACAAGCCCAATTTAGATGGTTGGGAGCAAGATTGTAATTTGTGATGGGCTCGCTGGCTCCATTGAAGAGTATGGGTGCACAAACCCGAATTCGAAGAAGTGGGGGCACAGGGACCCGATTTCGAAGAAGTATGGGCACACGGGTCCAATGGTGAAGAAATGGGGGCATACAGGCCTGAAGTTGAAGGAGTGTGGGCATGCCCGAGGTTGTTGAAAGGTGGGCACGTGGGCCCGATTTAGAAGAAATTTGGGCACATGGGCCTGGTTGCAGAAAAACATGGGCATGTGAGCTCGGTTGAGGTGAATTGCGGGCACATGGGCCCGATTGAGGTGAATTGTGGGCACGTGGGCTCGATTTAGAAAAATTAAGAGCACATGGTCCCGATTGGGGAGAATTATGGGCACGTGGGCCCGATGGAAGGAAAGGGGCATGTAGGCCTAGTTGGGGAAAAGAGGCATATGGGCCCAGTTAAAGGAAAGGGGCATGCAAGCCCGATTGATTAAAAGGAGCACGTGGGCCCGGTTGAAGAAAATGGGCATAAGAGCCCAGTTGATGAAGAGGGACATGAGGGCCCAGTTGAGTAAGATAAAGTGTGGGCAGTGGCCCTAAGATTGATAGATTTGGGGACCATGGGCCCAATTGATGATTGTGAGAAGGATAAAGAAAGGGTGGTGGCCCTAAGATTGAGGAATTGTAGGCCCATGGGCTTGATTTTTGATTGGGAGGAGAGTAGAGAAAGGGTCGTGGCTCTAAGATTGATGCTAAGGGATTTGCCTGCCTATCTGGAGGAGGTCTTAGTATCCCTTTGTCTATGCCCTTCTAGAGGCTTGTCGATTCATTTTCCATTTCATTGACCAATTCTATCTCCTTATTTTTTCATTCAGGGGTCAATTCTACTTCCCCAACTTTAGGGATCAATTCTAATGATGGCAACATTTGATCTATACCTGGAGAATCCTTGCCTAGTCCTTGACATTCAACTAAATTTGTGATCCCCTCATCTAAGCTCCATACAGTAGGCTTCTCCTTAGGCTGTTCTATAAAAGGGGGCACGCTTAGTCTAGGTGATTCCGGAAGTATCGAAAGGTTTGGTTCAGCCTCCCCTACTGGCTGACTTGGATCTTGAGAAATAGCAACGATATGCTGAGGGGTAGAAACTGATTTATCCACCGGGGAAAGAGCATAAATGGTTGGAGTGATTGATTCCTCTGCCAGGGCAAGAGCAAAAAGGGTCGAAGTGTCTGAATATTCTACTACAGCAGGAGCAAGAATAGTAGGAGTGATTGATTTTTTTGTTGGGGAAAGAGTAATAGAAGAAATGATTGGTTGTTGTCCAACCAACTGAGAAGGATCCCTATGCGGTGGGATTGGTTGAGAAGCCGGGGTTTGCTCGATTAGCTTAGGATGAATGATTGGCCGAAGGACCGTTGGTGAAGTGGCTTGAGGGGCCAAGGCTTGCGTAGCTAGCCGAGGGGTTGTTGTTGGAATAGGCTGAGAAGCCAAGGGCCGGATGATTGGCTGAGGGGCATTTGGAAATGTTGGCGGAGCCAGTTTAGGTAATGACGTATTTGCACAAGCGACAAGAGGAACTTGATTGTGCACAATTGGTTGTGCCATTGGCAAGGGTTGCATGACCGGTTGAGGTTGTGGCATGGGTGGCCTAATCAACTGGCGTTGAGGAATCGGCCGATGAAGATGATCAGGATGGGATTGGGGAGGACTCCTAGGTTTATGCATAGCATCAATGCTCCTCTCAAGCCTGGGCCTCAATTCATCAGAATATTACATTAATTCCACATCTTCTTTTGCTTCCCCAATTATTGAATAACTCGGCCCATATCGTTGCAAGAATTTGGCCTTGACAATTTCGAAATCCCATATCTCTACTTCATTCAATGAAAAAAACCAATCTAGGGCTGCACCCTCTAAAGATCTCCTAAAAAGAAAGGCATGGGTCTTTCTATCATTCTCCCACCGAGATGATTTGCTCAGGAAATCATTGACATGGGTGAAGGGATCACCTGAGCCATTGTAGCGATGGTAGGTTGGCATTTGTGATAGTATAAAGGGTAAATTCAAGGGTTTCCTGATCCTTGGCAATAGGTGGGGAGGAATTCACTGGGGGGTGTGCATGTGGCACTCGAATGGGAGGGGGTGGGTTGGTGTGCAAGCTAAAGAATGACCCACAATGGGGTGAGTAGATGAAGTAGCATGGCAAGACTACCCAGGTGGGGTTATGGTAAGAGGCTGAATTGCCAGTTGGGGAGGTGAGGCAGCTCGGTTGACTTTGGCTGGACCATGATTGACAAGCGTCTTGCCCTTTGCTAGGGACTGCACAATTGAGAAGGATTTAGGATCAAGGTGGAGAGATAGACCCTGAAGGAGTTGCTCCATGCTGAGTGGAGCAGGCTGATGGGTGGGATCTTGAATTTCGGGTTCCCTGGTGGCATTAACATGGCCCTCTGGTTGGACCATGGGTTGCTGTAGCATATAGTGACCCGTCTGGTAGTAGTCCAGCATCATGGGCATCCTGTCGATCTTTCTTCAAAGATGGTTAAAAAAGAAGGGCAAGTCAAGCACACAATTGAAGATTGTTTTTTGTTATGTTTTGTTTTGTTTGATTTTTTTGTTTCAATTTGGTTTTTTGGAAAACAAGTTGAACACAAAATTAAAGAGTTTTTTTTTTGTTTTTTAGGTGTTTTGCAAGAAGAAATTTTTGGTTGTTTTCAATTTTTGGTGAGCAAGCAAGTTATGCAAACAAGGTTTTAAAATGACTACTCGACAATATTTGGGTTGAAACCTTAGATTAGATAGAACGTTAGAAATTGTTCACTCAAATGGGTATGGTTCCTATTGCTTCAATCTTCAATACCTAAGGTTGTCACTCAATCACCACGAGTAGGTACTTGGGTTCTTCGGGTTTTGGAAAAGTGGTACAACTGGCCCAATCGTGCGGAGAGGAATACTCCACGGATGGAGACTTACGGAGGTATTGATGGAAACCACCAAATAAACTAGGAAGGAATATCCCAGAAGAGAGGTTAGAATCTACCAAGAAGGTGTTTGGAGGGTGAGGGTGTGTTAGGAGAGAGAGAGCCCGTCTCGAATGCCCTATGGATCGGAGCAAGTCCGGTACCCGATGCAAAAGCTAATGCAAAAATGTAAAATGGAGGGTAGGAGGAGAAGAAGCAATCAATATGCAAACATGAATGAAAGCTATTAAATAAATCAAACAAGTGAATGCAAGCAAGACAAGCAATGATAAAGTAAAACAAATAACTAGCAACTAGCAACTAAAGGTGGTTCGCGCGGGAACCGGCTTGTGATGGAGTATCCAAGTGGGGACAAATCTGAAGTAAAGGTAAAAGGATGGTCCACGCGGGGACCGATTTGAAAATAAAGTGGCTCACGCGGGAGCCAAGTTTTGGAAAGGTAGGTGGTTCATGCGGGAACCGGTTTTTAAAGGAAAAGGGGTGGTTCACGTGGGAACCGGTTTGTTTGATTGGAAAAACGAAGAATTGCCACTTGGGGCCAATTTAAAGTGGTTCAAAAGGGTGGTCCACGCAGGGACTCATCTGAAAGTGGGTTGGTTCACATAGGAACCAGTTTAGAAAAGGGGTTAACTCACGCGGGAGCTGGTTTTAATGAAGAAAGGGGTGGTTCACGCGGGAACCGGTGTAAAAGGTGACAAAATGAAAAGAGGGCCACGTGGGGCCAATCTGAAGGTGCTGTAAAGAGGTGGTCCACGTGGGGATCGATTTGAAAATAAGTTGGTTCATGCGGGAACCAGTTGGAAAAGAAAGGTGGTTCACACGGGAACTGGTTTATAAGAATAAAATAGTGGTTCACGCGGGAACCGGGTTGAAATTAAAGACAAGTAAGTCAAGTCCGCATGGGGGACAATCTTAAAGAAAGAGTAAACAGCAATTTTAAAGGTAAATTGGCATGGAAAAGGTAAAGGACAAGCCGGTACGCGCGAGAACCAAATCGTAAAACAACTAGTTGCACGGATCAATCAAGCTAGCACGGTTGAAGACATTGGTTGTCCCACCGTGGTCGCCAAAAAGCTGTCGACTCTGAAAATGGGTTCCGGATCGGCACCTCAAGAGAAGGTGAAAGATAGAATGGGGGAATGTGAGTGAATCGGAAAACACTCAGAAAGTGGTAAAAAGTCCTCACCTCGGTTCCACACTCGCATTGATCCCCGAACTTTCATCTCGCGACGTCGCTCGAGCACGGGAGACGGTTTGGGTCATGTGGGAGGAGAGTGAGGAGGATATGAACTTAAAGCATAAATGAAATAGGTGGTTGCCAGGAGCCGCGGGCTCCGCTTTATGAAATAAAAGACAAGATGAAGTTGATTTGACCATGTGAACCTTAGCGCAGGAGATGATATGTGGGTTAAACCTTCTTCTTCTTTGGCCGGCCGATGAAGAAGAGTCCAACCGATGCTAGCTTGATTGATATGTGCAACTTAAAGACAATAAAAACAAGTGAAAGAATGAATTAGATTTGAGTGAAGTGTAGTAACTGAAATAAGAAGATGTGAAATTAGCAATTGAAACCGAACTTACCGGCTTCGGGGTGAGCCTTAACCCCTTTTTTGTGTTTTTAGTTATGTAAAAATGATGCAAACTATACTAAAATATGTTCTAAAAAAGTAAAAAAACTGAATAAAGTAGGTTGAGGAAGCTTATGGAGTGAATCGGCTTGAGTTGAAGCCAAGATGGTTGAAACAAGCCAGTTCGGGTAGCCTTGCACCCTCCTGGCGTGACTTTGGTGCAAAGAATGCTAAGAACGACCCCAATGTCAGAATCGAGTGATGTTTGTTTTTATGGATGGAGAACTTAGAGTGTAAGAGATCTTATGTTGATGACTTCTCTGGAATAATCCTTTAGAAGTCTGTAAAAAATTTGAAATTAGACGGATATGGAAAAGTAAAACCTGGATGAGCGCCCTTGGTGCAGCAATCGCCACGGACAAATGGGAAGTCGGAATCGAATGCCTTCAGTTGAAAATGAAAGAGGACGAAGAGAGGAAAAACTCCTCTGTTGAAGACTTTTGCAGTAGGATCCCCAGATTTTCTACAGAAGCCGATGAATTGCGGTTACTAGAGAATGCATGGATCGGGCTTCTCCTTCGCTTCGGGATCGATCTCTCGATGACGGATCGGCTTTGTATGTTGGGATGGTCTTGGGAGAGAGCTTGGATGACCTCAAGACAAGTTAGGCATGGGGTATTAACCTTGGGTCATTGGGAATAGCCTTCAATTTATAGAGAAAGGAAACCGGTGCAAAACATGGAAACTGGACCGACCACGCCCCCGCTTTTCAAAGGAAGCGATGACGCACAGGGCACGCCCTCAATCTGGGGGTGTGCAGGGCGCACCCTCACCCTAGGGGCGTGGTTTGCGCACCCCTCTATTTCAAAGCAGGCGGGGGCGCGTTACGCATCTTATTGCTAAAAATCGCCGGAATCTTCTGGAAATTGCTAAAAAAATAACTTGACAAAGATAACATGCCCCCGACCCGGGGGTGCGGTCAAAATAAACGATAATCAGCGGCGGAAACCTTCCAAAAATCTAGTTTAGAAGGTGCTAATCGGGGCAATTTCTGGTTTCCGAAAACGTACCATGCCCCCGCATTTCAAAGGAAGTGGGGGCGCGCCCTCAAGTTGAGGCCGCGCAGGGCGTGCCCCCAGGTTGAGGGCACGGTGACTGCGCTCTCCCATTTCGAAGGGGACGGGGGCGCGGTACACTCTCTCTCCTACGCGCACGTTCCGCGGGCCATAACTTGCAAACGAGATGTCCGATTCGGCTCCCGTTTGTTGTGTTGTAAAGAGGGCCTTCAACCGCACCTCCTCAAGTCAGTAAACCAGCTGGCATAACTCCTGAGATGTTTGCAGAGGGCTTTCGATCGATTTACCCTTTCGCGAAAAGCCAAAAACCGCAGCGGAGATCCAAAAAGACACGGTTCCGGTCGAAGAATCTCGGGTCAACATGGGATGACTTAAAATGTTGACTGAACAAGTCTGGTACAATCAAAAAACTCGAAATCATCGAAAAATTAGAGATTAACCCGGTAAATGTGAACCGAAACTCAAAAAAGTCGTAAAACCCTAAAATCAACCGAAATGGCCGTATGGCCACGGTTGATGAAATATACGGCTAGGATCAACCTGGATGACTCAAAAAGACCCAGTGAGGACCGGAAAGGCCTGACGCGTTGTCCAAGATAGCCGTGTCTGTACAGATTGAAAAAGCCATAACGAAAGCCGTCATTGACCGACGACTACCGAAAGGACTTCTCGAAAACCCTAAATATTATGGAACATATGCGAGACTCCCGAGACCTTCAATTAAGGACTATTCAAGGTTGGTCATCGAGCAATCTCCATGTTTTCACAATTCACGTATGGCTGTCGCTTGAAGGTTACAGCATTGTTCCGGAAATCATCTGTCCATTCCCAACTCATAAGGGGCTCCATCAGCGTCCTTAGCTCATATCCACGAGGTAATCCGAATCAGATAATCGGTCAAATAATGGATATCGCCAATGGAATAAGAGTCTCAGGCTCCGAATCAGGCCAATTTGGCGTGTCTACACCCCTCACCATCTCTGGTCGAACCAGGCCTCATATCCTCTTGCTTGGACACCTTAAACAACAAGTTAGCAAGCTTTTATTCCTCCCTTTGATGTACCAAGTGAAGGAGAAGAAGGGGGAATCAAGAACACCAGCAATAGGTGCAACTAGCCCACCTTATTGGTGTGCCAACTTCAGCAAGTGCAGCAAGCTCTCTTCATCCCTTTGCTCCATCCATCTACATCAGCAAGAAGAAGGCCCCCTTTTCTCATCCAACAACAAAAGAATAAGGGTTTGGTGGCACCTTTATCCTATCATCTTCAACACTACCTACAGTGCAAGAAAGAAGAAAAAATGGTCAGTTGGATAAGTGTGCTCTGATGTAGCCCTTTAATTCTACTCTTCTCCTTCACTTCTCTACCCCTCTCCATGGTGGCATACCCTCTAAGTAATGCCCATTCAGCCCCTTTGAGTTCCCTCCACATTGGTCGACATAAAGCCATCCTTTAGCCCTAAGGGCACTCTCTATTTGTCAATCACAAAAACAGCCCCTTGCTATCCCTTAAAACAGGCCTCTGAACCAGCCCCTTTGTGCACCCTTTTGGCCCTCCTTTTCAGCCCCTAAACCTTCCACTATCATGCCTTGTTTGACCCCACTTATGGTCACTTGAACATGCACCTCCTGCCTCCCCCAATCAGGCCCCGAATGGCATCCAAAACAGGCCCCCTTGCTGGCCCACTGCCCACCTTGTGAGCACCCATGTCAGGCCCCTTTGATGGTCACCTAGTTTACCTTATGTGCAACACACCCAATACAGCTCCTACATCACCCCCAATAAAACCAGTCATTCTCTTTGATGTGTGGAAGGAGGGAGGACAGCCCTGGTCTCTTGGAATCCGCCGGACGGGCCAAGAATTAAGCTGTGTGGCCCTGATTTCTACATGACAAAATGCCCTTGTGCTACCCCTAAATCAAACCCCATGTGTCTTTTTCTCCTTCCCTTTAGAGTATAAGGTGAAGATCGATGCTTTGAGACTCTCAAAATCCGTCGGACGGGCTGAGACTACTAGGGCGGGCCTTCAATTCTCATGCCCTTTGTGCAGTCCTACCAAAAGCCCACCTAAACAGCATCTTAGCCAACCCATTCCTGCCCCTCTGAGGCTCACCAACCCCGCTGCTACAGCAAGGTGTCAAGGTGCAAAAATGGAGTGAAAATCGGGCCAAACCGGGCCATGGAGGTGCAAATCAGGCCCATTGGGTCATGAAGCTCAAAACAGGTAGCCAGGGCCCATGAAGTTCAAGATTGGGCCAATAGGGCCGACATGATATGAAGTCGGCCTTCTCATGCCATGAGACATGAAGACCAGCCCATTGTGCTGATGAAGCTGGCCTATTGGGCCTTGGACATTAAAATTCACATTTAACTAAATTTGAGGGTGAGATGCCAAAATTAAATACGGAGTTAGCACCACCACATGGGCGCTCCACCTTGGGTAGCTAGCCCAGAGGCATGGGACACGCTTCCGACAGCAGACGGACCCTTCCCACTACTTGGAAAGTCAAATGACTATGCCTTGTAGGACGGGTAAAATTCCACATTGATTGGAAAATAAGGCGGCATGCTGCCAAAATTTTCCAAATCAAGTGGATTTTACACCAAGGGAAGGACATTCACACATTTGCACCATTGACAGCATTGAACATGGCATATGAACTGCCACATCTGATGTACATTGACATGGAATATTTTGAACATGAACATTTCAAGTGCCGAGTTGATTGCATGTGACTGGGCATCGACACTTGCCCGACAGATCGGATGTGATGCAAATCGAACAAGAGTTAACCAAATCTGAAGTTAACTTAATTAAATCTAAAAATACATTCAAAAAAACCTTAAAACACACTTGAAATGGGTCATTAAAACTCTAACATTCAACAAAAATCAGTTCTAATACAATATGGAAGAATTGATTCAATGCATTTAGTCCATTGTAGTTCAATTTTCTAAGCAAGTGCAAATCAAATAATTCACAACCAATTGAAAAAAATACATAAAGAAAACATTGATGCATATGAAATTCATCTTAAAACATGTCAAATTCAGATTAATTAACAATCTAAAGTTCAAGTTTAATCAATTTGAACCAAACTTTAAAACATCTAAAACATACCGAACACACCTGAATCGGTACTAAAACACCAACCAATATGAGAAAATCATATGAAAATGACTCAGCACATGTCAACTAAACTTAAACAAGTCAAATTAATCAACACATCTAAAATATCAAGTTCAAAAAAAAGTAAAATAAACTTCAACCAATTGAAGTAAAATAAACCAGTTCAAAACAAATATCATTCAAATCCTAGTCAAATCAAAATATGAAATTAACATTTCAAACCACATCAAAATCAATTTATAAACATAAAAAAACTTCAAAAAAAAAAATCTAATCAAACATTTTTGCATCTCATCAGGCCTGAAAGGCCGGGGCCCTTTTTGTTCTTTACACGTTGTGGATGTGCACGCTCTCGTCAAACAAGATCGCTATGGCAGTTAATCAAGGGTGTTCGAGTGTTTGCTTGATGTAAATGAACATCGAATATTCGCACCATCCGATGGATAGAGGTCAAAAATATTTTCACAGAACCAGAACCTCGGTTCTATACTCTTCCAATATCACCCGACTATCTAGTATCTTTATAGGCTACCCCCTACTTTTCTAGAAAACTCAGATGTCGATATTTCAAAACATATAAAAAACAAAAAAAATATTTAAACACATTTAAAAACTAAAGATTCCTGAGGTTCCCACGATACAATTATTCAACCCGTATTTGACCCATTGACATCCCTATCTATCATGTATGTTATGCTATGTACATGGCCTGATGAGGCATGTGCTTTAAGTGTTTTGAACGAATATCAAAAAAATCCAAATGAAAGTCACATGATGGTGGTGCAATGAGTTAGAAGAGTTTCCAGCAAAAGAACACTGCGGATTCTACTAAAAAAATGTATAGCTACTACAAAACTACTTAAGAAGTTATATAGATGAAGAAGTTCATCCCAGAGTTAGGAGTAGTTTTTTCTATCTCTAGTCATATGATGTTGTATTATAAAAATTAATGAGGTATTGCATATACAATGGAGCCGATGTCTCATTAGAAGTCTAAACACTTTTGTAGTGATATCATTTGGTCAGATGTGACAACTCAGGGAGATATAATTTAAGATAGACTATCTTTTATTAATAACATTACAAAAGTAACAACTCATGGAGATGTAATTTAAGATATACTATCTTCTATTAATAACATTACAAATTAACTAACTAAGATGTTAACTCAAAATATGTTTGAGTGTCACCTTGAGCTAATGAAAATTAAACATTAAATGATTACTTTTAGTACTGGTAGAAGATTGATAAAAAATGTATGCTCTGTAAACTAACCATAATTGATAAGATTCGACATTGCTTATGATATTTTAGTTCAATTAATTAACATTTATTCAATACATGCTTATATTAAATGTGTATGTCATAATGAAGTCCTTGATCACATGCAACGATGATTGAAGCATGATGAAATCATGATAATAAAATCAATCATGTATACACAATTTGATCTAAATGTTTCTAATCATAGGATCCTTGATACAAGACATTAAGGATGCATATAAAGTAGAGCATGTGATGTATTCTAATAAAATGAAGGCGACTGACCTCATTAGTCATTAATGTATAGACATTGAGATACATGTATAGGTGCTCATTAGAAAAAATAAATTCATTGAATTAATTCAACTTAGAAAGCATGATTGGTATCTTTCCTAACTATCAATTCATATTTTCTAACATCATGGTTGCGACGTTGGACCTTTGGTTTGAGTAGCAAAGATGTCTTATTGGGCATATCTTGTATTTTTGTTATTGACATATGTATCATCGATATGATGGCCCACAATAGTTAATAGATTAGGTACACGAGAAATATGATGAAAGCAATTGAGTGGATAACCAGTGATCATTCACTCTTGATAAGTGATAGAGAATGTCCTATGAGATAGTATTCTAAATCTTTGACAAAAGTAAAAAGATAACTAGAAAAAGAGTTTTTCATTGATCTAATTCTAAGTATATGATTCTAGAGTGTGATATATCATAGGGATGATAATAGATGACATACCCGTGTTTGACCTGAGCATTGAATAGATGAAGGTTTATACCTACGCAATAACTAATGGTTGATAGGCTTAATGAAAATAATATCAACCTAAAAGTCATTTGCGATTATGAGGTGTGAAAAATCTTATATGATCGGAAGGCTGATCAAATATATTATCGGATAATAGATTTAATTTAAAAAAGTTGTTATTTTAACTAAGTTTTAACCAAATAAACTATTGAAACTAGTGGATTGTATACAATGAAACTGATCTGTTAGTATAGGTGCATGTGCATAATTTATAGAAAATTTGTTTTTGGCAAAATTTAATTTTTATAAATAATAACGAATTCAACCAAACTCTATTAAGCCAGGGATGTTAATTTTCTGGCCAACCTTCTCCAGCACTCTTTCCTACCCCAAAAGTTGCTAGCACATGGAAGTGATTCGTCTATGAGTTGAAATGTCCAATGTTTGGGAGATCTCATCTTCAGAAGAAGTTCACGTGGATATCACTAGATGTCATACACTTAGATAGCTGGGAGAGCATGGACATGTTTGTTTTTCTCCAATTATAAGGAATCGGTTAAATACATTGAAGATATATTCAAATCTGGTTTTCCCTGACACCATTTGGTTCTGATCGAGACAATGACATCGTTACTATTGTTGTGCCATAGATTGATTCATTAAAAATTTTTACTTAATTGTTTTCATTGGGCTTCTTTATGATGCATAAGTTTATAACTAAAGCACATGGTACATCGTGATAAGATATCTTAGGTGACTCAAGTCAAAGGTTCGATAGTGTAACTATAATGATAGAAAACCCTATCTAAGTAAGATACCATTCAATTTCAAGTTGATTAGTCCAAAGATTTCAATCCACTGATAAGCACCTATACATATCTCTCAGTGTCTCTGCACCAACGAACAATGAGATCGGTTATTCTCATTCTATGAGAAGATATCACATACACTAATCTTTCAAGATTCTTAATATCTCATTTCAAAGATCATACAACTAGAAACATTTAGATCACATACATGCAGATTATTGATCTTATTATCATGATCTAATCATCATCACATATGATCAAGGACTCTATCACGATATACACATCTAATCAATGTAAAGTAATAAAAATAAGTCAATTCATTGAATAGGATATTACAAGAAATATTCAATCATATCAAATATAATTGACTTGTATGACATACATTTCTATTAATTATGAGTCTTAAAAACAAATTTAAAATGACTAAAACCCTATGATAGTATTTTTTTCATGCTTTCAAGTGGAAGACCTCTGGGTAGAGTTTGGATGGTGCCCAATGTTCTCTATCTATAAAGTAGGTTTTTCTCATTAAAATCTCGTGAGTATGGTGTCTTTAGAATGCCCTCTAAGTCTACTTTTAATTTAGTAAGGTGTATTCTATAAAAAGATCTATATGAGTAGTTATAAACTTGGAAATTACTATTTCTAGGTGATCAAAAAAAAAGGGAAAGAGTTTCGATTCATGATTCTTTGTACCTTTCATTTGGATTTTAAAGAATTTTTTATATTTTTACCTTTAAGGTACCATTTGTTTGACCTAAGAATTAGTCTATTTATAGCTATATATTGGGATATACATTTCAGACAAGAAGTTATGATTAAATGAAGAGTCAATAAATTCTAGTACTAATCAATGTTATTGAATAACATACATTATATTTTAAAAAAAATAATATATAAAAATTAGAAGTATGTTTTATGTATACATACCACTATAGGAAAATCATTATTAAGGATGGGTTAATGGCGACGGCTTGTAGTATGTCATCGCTACTTTTCGTGTACTGGCAACATATGAGTAAAACTGCCATAAACTACACAATTACTGGCGACAGCTTCTATCCAGCCATCACTAGAAGCATTAATAGTGACATCTAAATACATTGCAAAACCAGAGAAGACCTAGAAAGTCAACTTTGGAAGGTCGTTAGCAACCACTTTTACAAGTCATTGTGAATCTTTTACTAGCAACAGCTTAAGCCCTCGCTAGTGACCAACATCTGACCATTTGCTCAATAGTCAGATGCTACTGGAAACGACCAAAGCCATCACCAATGAAATATAAATGTACCATTGATGATGGCTACAAAGTTGTCGTTGATTACTTTTTGGGCTTTAAAGATCCGCGCCCACCATTTCCCTTCCCCTTCTTCTTTTTCTTCTTCATCTTCCTTTGCTCTCTCTCAAACTTGTGAAAGCCTCCCCCACCTCTGTCGAGCACATTGCCACCACTGCTTGACACTGCTACCATCTTTGGCATTGGTTGCCTTTGCCACCATCAGTTTTTGCAATGCTCACACTCCTCAAACTACTCTCCAGTGACAACTCTCAACCTAAATCCATGATGGCAAGTTGCATTGGCTACCACCGTCTCTATCGTTGGCCACCATTGTCGCCATTGTGCCAAACCATTCTTCCTTTAGGTATGTTTAAACCCTAGTTCTATTTATGATTATTTAAGTATGTGTATTACATGATTTACTGGGTGTTTGCTTGTAAGATTTAGGGTTTATTTGAAGATAAAACCTAAAAAAGGGTTAGAACCCAAATGGTGGCTAGCTAATTTATTTTTTGTTTGGATTGCCGAAATGACCATAAAACCCTAAGAAAAGAGTTATAACCCAAACAGTGGAGAATTGGATCTTCTTAGGCCTTTTAGACCCACCAAACTTGATCAATAGGTCGCTTGGGTCAAAAAGGCCTAAGAAATTTCTTATACACTTTAGATTTTGCCAAAATAGCCGTAAAAAACCCAAAAAGGGTTAGAACCCAAATGGTGATTGGTGAGGCCAATCCGAATCAATTTCTTATTTGGAATGGTCCAAATGACCATGAAAACCCCAAAAAAATGTTAGAACCCAAACAATGAATAAATGGATTTCCTTAGGCCTTTTAGACCCAAATGACTCATTGACCAAGTTTGGAAAAAGGCCTACGAAATTCCTTATGCCTTTTAGATTTGGCCAAAATGGCCATAGAACCTAAAAGGTTTAGAACTAAAATGGTGGCAAGTTAGGCTAATTCAAACTAGATTTCGATTTGGATTGGCTCAAAAAACCATAAAACCCCAAAAAAGATTTAGAACCTAAAACATGGTCAATTAGGCCAATCCAAATTGGTTTTCTGGTTTGGATTGGCCCAAATGGTCATACAAATTAAAAGAAAAAGAGTTAGAACCCAAAATTGGCTGGCTAGGCCAATCCAAACCAATCTTAGGTTTGGATTGGCCTAAATGGCCATAAAAAATAGTTGTCGGTTAGGCCAATCCAAATTGGTTCTGATCTGGATTGGCCAAAATGATTATAAAAAAAAAGAGTTAGGACTCAAACAGTGGCTGGTTAGGCCATTCCAAACTAGCTTCTAGTTTAGATTGGCCTAAACATCCATAAAACCCAAAAAAGAGTTAGAACTTAAAACAAGGCTAGTTTGACCAATTTAAACCATAAACTGATTTGGATTGGCCTAGATGGTCATAAATACCCAAGAACGAGTTTGAAACCAAATGATGCCTAGTTAGGCTAATTCAAGTAGGTTTAAGGTTTGGATTGGCCCAAATAGCCATAAAAACCCAAAAGGTGTTAGTACCTAAATGGAGGCTGATTTGGTTTGGTTTCATTTGATTTCTAACTCCTTTTGGGCCAAACACAACTGATTTTTGATAAGTTCATAATTACTATATTTTATTGTGTTATAGATGAAGAATTTTAGTAGGAAACAATAGACATGTCGTGTTAGTACACAATCTCAAGAAGGTGGTGGGTTGTAGGGTCCCTTAGGTGGATCTAGTGCTAAGTTAGGTGGATCTCATTCTCAAAGAGATCCACCTCCTAGTACATCTCAACCATGTGATTGTCGACCCACTTCGATGACACCTGCTGAGCCTAGACCATCTCAAGCCTTGGTTCCACACTCTACTCCAGTACACATGCATCAGTAGGTAGTCCATATTCTATCATCTCAAATATATAATTTATTGAATCTTTTTAGATTCATTCAGACGTATCACTTTCTAACTTGCCAAATTTTCTTGTTTATTTAGCTACATCAAGTAGACATTGGAGAGGTTTGACCAATGCACATAATGTGAGAACATTGGTGCCTAGAGAAACCTTAAACTAAAAATGGTAGGAGGGCCAATGTAGGCCCTCATGGTCAAGCATTTACCTTCTACTTTGAAGTGCAACAAAGTGCACTATAATTTGTGGCAACAAAATTACATCACTCTTTTACAAGATAAGAAAGACGCCATATTCCAAGATATTAAGGTAGATATATGAATTATATGTATAGTTTTAATTTATACACTATGATTAAAAGTGTATAATTAATGATTATCAATTTCTTACAATTGTGTAGCAACGTTTTACATTTGAGTGGTATGCATCCATAGTGTAGACAATTTAAGACACACAAGAGAAGTGCAGAGAAAATAAAGAAATCATTTAAAGAAAAAGGTAATAACATATATTTAGTTTTTTTCTTCATTCTTGTATGTACAACTAATAAATTTTGTATTTCTAGTATTTTACAGGACGATCATTAGAGGAGGCCTATGAGATGATGCCTCCACTATGTGATCGAGACTAGTGGCTTCAGATGTGTGACATATGGGTCAGAGATGAGAATAAGAAATGTAAGAACTCTTGTTAATTTAATTTCTTGTTAATTTGAGCATGACATTTTATTGATTATTAAACTCTTAAAAAAATTATAGGTTTTCAGTGAAAGAAATAAAGACAATAGGCTAGGTCTAACAATGCTTTATAGAAGAGGAATGACAAGTATTCATCAATTGGAGAGAGATTATGTAACTATTTGATTTAAATGTTATTTGTTCATTAAGTAGAGTTTTAATGTATTTTAATGTTCTTAATACTTTCACAAAAGGAAGGATGTCATCCTACCTGTCCAAAGGTCTTCCAAATGTCCGAGACATATGAAGAGGTAGATGGATCCATCGTCTGGAGTAATTAAGCATGTTGTCAAATGATGATAAATATTTAATTTCTCTAAACTAATATCATCATTTATTAAAATAAAGCTTAATACAAATTTTAATTATAGGATAGTATTCAATAATTCATGAATGTCCAATTATCAAAGGAAAATGATACTAAGATATCTTAGCAACCATTCACTTCTAAGGAAACATTCACCGTCATCTTTGATAGAGATATGTTGAGATGGATTCGACGTGGGAGAGAGGATATACTTGCAACACTTGGTATGGTGTAAGCTGTGGAGGTATCAATACCTCTATGAGTCCACTAGTATAGGAGTTGATGGTCAAAGTGGAGAAGCAATCAACCAAGTTAGAGTGACAAAACTGGTGACTGATTCTTAGCAACAACAAATGTTAAAACAACTAAGGAACTCTATGGAGAAAATCAAATGGCTAACTTGACAAATGTTAGCCAAAATTGTTCATAGACTCCCTCACTCGTTGATTCATCAAGTTCGAGACCACTCTAGAATAGAGAGAGGAGGACGATGGAGAAGATGACAATGAGAATGAGAAGGACAATGAGGAGAACAAGGTATCATTTTAAAAAGATGATTGACATTCTTGTATCCTTATTTTTTTTACATGACATATATTTTGTTATATTCATATGTGATGTACATCAATCATAGACTATTTGTACTTTCATTCATCAATTTGTATAAAACTGTTATAGAATAAGTTGTTAGATGAGGTTTCAGGTTGTTTGTATAGATGGTTGCATACTTGTTGATTATATGGAATTATATGTGGAATTTTATATTTCTATATAGGTTGATTTGATGTAATTGTATGTGGAATTACAAATTTTTATACAGGTTGATTGTATATCCATAGAAGATTGTAATCTTGCATGAATATCTTATTTTCTAATATTAAATTTATTTTTTTTCCTTTTTAAGAATGATTAGCGACAAGTGTAAATGGTTGCTAAGAACTCTATTAGCGGCGACCATTGGTATTGACGATAGCTTTCAACCATCGCCAAACCAATTATTGGTGATGGCTCAGTCATCGTCAATAGTTATACTAGTGATGGCTTGCATCAGTATCCTTCTCTTAAAATGAAAAGAAATTGGCGACATGTTTGGAGAAGTCGTTACCAATATCATTGGTAATTAGGTTATTTGCGATAGACTTGCGACAACTTTGAAATTGTCACAAAAAATGATTGACGATGGCTTTTAACTTGTTGGCAATGACTTTCTGGTAGTGTACACAAATTTGAAGTTTATCATGGACGAACTTACAAAGTAACTTCAAGAGGCCTCTAGCCACACGATAAATCCATGATAATTTGTTTTTAAATTTTTATAGATATTGTCTGCATCATTTATTTTTATGTTTAGATATGATATACAACTTTGAAAAATATTGGATTTCAAAATAATTCAAAAATTAATTTTTAATTCAATGTAGAATTTTTGCATGTAGATAAATAGTAGTGTCGTATATATAGTGAGAATTTTATTGTGATCTTTCATTAATGATTTATGATGTAATACTAAGAATTCTATGAAAGATATGAAAATATTTTTCGGGTTATATTCAAAGTATTTAATTGTAACATGATCCAAAATTTGTTTCAGCTTTGGAACAATGATTTGTTTATATGAAACCCAAAAGTTCAAACACTGTTAAATTAATCTATAGACATCCGAATATGATTATTCGTTAAAAAATATATTTAGCATAAATTTATTCTCGATAAAATTTGTACGGTTCATTTGGATGTCCATTGAAGAATATAACTAATTTCATTTTTAAACATATCTACAAATAGAGGGAAATTATTAGAAAATCAAGTAGGTTATGTACCGTCGTATGCCACAATTTTTCTAGTATGGATTTCAATATTTTATACAAACTTGTATGGTTGTTTCAAATGAAAGTATATTTCAGGTCTGTTTGATTCCACGTAAAAAAAAAATTTGATGAAATGCTTTTCAACGTACTTACTTTTCATGAAAATCAAAATCATCTCTAATTGTTCGGTTACATGTACATACAAATTCTTAAAAACATGATAAAACTTGGGGTATATTTAGCAAGGAAAAATAAAAACTGTAAAACTATTTTACAGTAAAATAAATTTTATAAAAAGTAATTTTCAAATATTTTATTTAGCAAACTTAAAAATAATTTACAAAAATTAGTATCAATCTTTTGATTATTTGTAAAATATTTTAAAATTATTAATTAATATAGTTTTAAAAATAGATTTAAAACGTTTTGTCTAAAATTTTTTTATATAAATTTTTTTTTTGAAACATACGTTATGTAATTTAGACAGATGTTTGAAGGAGTCGATTAAAGTAATTTTTAGTTTACTGAGAATTTACATATAAGCAAACAAATATCATAACGAAGTTTTTGGATAACTAAATATAATTGTCTTAATTTATTGTGATCCAAATGAATCCCATAGAAAAGTTAAAACGTTAAAAATCATTTACATGTAACCATATTTCCATGTAAAAGAAAAAAAAATCTGCTTTTTGTACCTAGAAAATGATTTCCCTACAAATATTTTAAGCTTTTTTGTTTTAAAAAAATTTCATAATATTTAATTCTTAATTTTTTAGAAGCAATTTTGAATATTATGACTAAAGTTTTAAAGATTACAATACTTATTCTTAAAAAATTAACTAATCCTCAGTTTGGTTAGGTGTATTTCATATTTCTTAAAATCATAATTCAATTTATTATTTAATCATTTTAATTTTTTAAACATATTTTTAATCATTTATTTAATTTTAAATTATTTTATAAAATTTTATGTTTAGAACTTTATTCAGTTACAGTTGTAAAATAATATAAATTTTAAATAAAATAATCTGGTGGCTTCAAAAAACAACGTCAACATGGAGATTGGGGATGCCAAAATTTACCGATCGGAGCAGTCAATGAATCATATTTACGTTGACACTCATTTTCCGGACATCCAACAAGAGTGTGTGAGAACTTTTCGGGAGAAGATGGTGCAGAAGGCCTATTTTACGAGCAACCAAATATGCCTTAGTTAAACCTACATTTACATTGATCCGTAGTTTAAACAGGACATATCATAAGAATTGCCTCTGTATAGGTTTAAGCATATGATCACCAACATACAAGATGATAAGAGCAACCAAATTACACCGAAATGATTTCACCTCATCAAATATTCATACTTTAATTATGTAAGTTCTTATGTAAGTATATCAGGATCTAAGATTCAAGTTTTACGATATCATGATAATTAACGTACACATTTTCATTTTAGGCAAGGGGTAATGTCGAGCATATATGTATTTATATATATTTTTATTTATTTAAGGATATACAAGTCCAACATGTAAATTCATGTATAGAAATAAGCTAATAAATACAAGAACATGATACAAGTCAAGTATGTTGGACTAGTTATGCTAATACGTTAGGCCCTCTTTGGTATCATAAAATTTTAGGGATAAATCTGGATTGTCCCCTAAATTTTGGGGATTTTTTTGACTAGTGACGCAGTGGTCTGTGCACGGGAAAGCCGTCCTCGACGGGGCGGGTGCGGTTCGAGACCGCGAGCTGCCACCCCGGAGAGGCAGTGATGTCCATTGTGCTACGAGCGTGGGGCACCTAAATTTTGGGGATAACCCAGATTTATCCCCAAGTTATCTCCGTACCAAATAACACCTTAAGGTATAAGCTCATGTTAATTGGGATCATGGCAACACTAATATGATAATAATTGTGCTTGGAAAACACTTGGCCAGAACCATCTGTGGCACCCTTGGAGGAGGATGTGTGTTGGGTGTGTTATGGTTTATATGAACCATCATATTGGTAGTTATGTGTCACGACTCGGATTTTTTAACATGCACAGCGGAAGATAATTCGGCGACGTAACGGAGAAGAATATCAGTTTGGAACCAAATAAGATTAAAATCACAATCCAAAATCACAATTCCAAACTTTACAACGTATTAACACAACAAACAAACATCTATCTAAACAAATTAAATACCAACATTGAATGAATAATCCACTAACTCCTCGGATTCTAAAACACCACTATACTTCTGTTGCGCTAAATCTGTAATCTTGAAAATATTAACAATAGAATGGGTGAGTCACCACAGACTAGTGATTCTCTATTGATATTAAAGATAATAAAGTTAAAAATCGGATTATAATACATAGAGTTTAAACTAATTATATATCTTCAATTAGAATGATTATAGTGTCTTTCTACTACCCCATATGTAAACATGATTCTATATGCGCAAAACCGATATAACCTACACATTTAACTAACTAGTTATGCATACGCCACATAAATTCATCACAATACCAATGACTCGATTAGACCACTAATAACCATGCTAAAATGGACACAACTAAATATTTGTCTAAGTAGATATCATGCTCCATTTGGACAATGTAGGCACGTTACAAAATTTGTACTAGATTTACCATATAGTAGGAAGTAACATATAGTAACTAAATCATGTAATACACCTAGGCAGGGGCGTACTTAGGATAAACCGCGCGTGGTGTACGTGATCGAAGGATGCTCCGAATTCAACTAATCTCCACTGCCCATGGTTCACTAACATAGTCTGGTGAAGTAAACTTTCATCCCAATGCAGCTCACTGCATTAACCACATCTCACACAATGCAAGCATATAAATAACTTAGACAAATAACCATGAACATAAAATTGGCAATCCAAACATGAAATACATAAAAAGGACACTCATGATTCTATGCACCACATATTTGCATGTCACACCACAATGTGGCATAAACCAGAATCATTCAATCATATGATGCATCTAAGTAGAATCATGCAAATTACAAACTAGACATATCAATCACATGCTTAGACAACCACTATTACCTACTGTATACATGAAACTAAACTAAACTCTAACATCACTATACTTAAACCTTACATCGGCTTTTTAACAAATCAGAATATATAAGTTAAAGATCACCGCAATGCAAATATGTTAAGCTAACTAGACTCAATCATAAAAAAACCTAACATGCTGATTAACATACATAGATAATTAAATCAACCTAAACATGCATGGTTAAACAAGCTAATCTAACTCTATCTAAACATGCCAATACACCAGAAATAACCCACTAATTATATCATATTAATCATGATGATCTAAACAGGATTATACGTTTTAATTAAACATATAGGAGTGTTAAGAATAGCCGAGACGTCTACCTTAACGGCAACGACGAACGGTGCACGAAATTTCAAGAAAAGCGAACTGATTGACGAGTATGTCATGGTCATGACGATGATGCAAAACTGAATCGAACGATATCTTAGCGATATGTTGAAAGGAGGGGAAAATATATAATAGAGAGATTAAAAGAGAGAGGGCGATGAGAGAGAGAAAGAGAGGAGGGAGAGAATCACCAGTAGAGTAAAGAGGGGACTGGCTCACCGGCGGGTGCACAGGTGATGGCACTCGGCGGCAGCAGCCGCGGCGCACGGGACGGTGGTGACGACCAGGTGGGCGGCGGCTCCTGTGGCTGTCCACGCAGAGGGAGACGGTGACCAAGCAGAGTGGAGGCGTCGGGGCAGTCAATGTCGGGAGGCAGCGCGGGAGGCAGGAGGGCGACGGCAACAAGGCTGTTAACCAACCCAAAACCGTGGTACTGAGTTAGAGAGGTCCAGGCTTATAAGCATAGGTACCTCCCCTACCTAGCCAATATGCACTATTCTAACTCGCCCCCTCACGTGTAAGCTCTTCTGGCTTTGACACGTGTACACTGTTTACGGGTGACGGTTGACGGAGGGGGGTCCACAGCCCTTGGCTCTGATACCATGTTAACCAACCCAAAACCGCGGTACTGAGTTAGAGAGGTCCAGACTTATAAGCATAGGTACCTCCCCTACCTAGCCAATATGCACTTTTCTAACTAAGGCGAGTCTGGCCACGCAGCGAGGCCACGGACATGGCTAGCAGTGGCAGTGCCAGCGACCGCACGCTCACGTGGGCACGCAGGTCAGCAGGAAGGGGCGCGAGGTGGCGGTCAACGGGGTGGCGGCTTTACGGGATGAAGCCGTGGATGGCGGAGGAGGCAAGCGGCTGCGGAAGGCACGACAATGGCGACGACATCGCGGCGTCAACACGCCGGGCGCACGAACGGCGAGGTGACGTAGGTCACGCAGAGGGAGATGATGGGGGTGGGTCAACGCCGTGGCGGCAGGCGGACACGCAGCATGGCTGCAGGCAAGCGGAGAAGGGCGGAGGCGACGACGCATGGTGTGGCGAGGGCTGGCGGTGGCTGATGCCACGCGTGCTCGCGCAGAGAGAGAGGCAGGGACCGCGGGTGCAGCCACGGGCAGGTGGCCATGCACGGGCGTGCGTGCTAATGTAGGCAGACGAGGCGGGTAGGCAGACGAGGCAGACGACGACAGAGCGGCGACGAAGGAGATGCACTGACCGAGGGAGAAAATGGGAGCGACGGAAGAGGGAAAATGGTGAGGATGAAACAAAATGGCGGACGCGGAAAGATAAGAAGGGTTGATTTCGTTAGGGTAATTCGGAGGAGAGAAAATGGAAAGAGGGAGAATAGGAACGGAAGAGGGGAAAAATGGTAAGAAGAGAGATTAAGAAATCGAAATGATGGGAGAGAGAGAGTAACATTCATTAAATATAATTAATCTCATATTAATTATAATAAATATTATTTAATTAAATAAATACTCCAACCGTTACATTAAATCCTAATGGCGGACCAATGCTACGATATACGGAACACTCCATGTATATATATAATAGAGTACTCTAATGCAAAATACCTAGGACTGCCAAACTGGAGAATTAAATCCTGAATTTCATGAGAATAAATAGTCATGTATGATAATGTAAGAATGACTCAAGAATATTATGGATTCATCCTATCAAATAAAATCAAGTTAATGTCAACTTGATTATGTCTAAAGTTGTGGTTCTCTTATGTTATGCAAGATAACATGTTCATATTTTCAAGTTCAAGTTTATATTCTTACGATATTATATCATGCTTATTTATATATTTTCATTCTAAAATACTAACCCCCGTTAACCTCGCACGGCAAGTTCTCAAGATGATATTAATGTGAATGAACAATTAAGTAATGTCTTCATAAGTTTTTACATAGACTGTTTTCATAAGTTACGAGTCTTTGAGTCTTGATATCTAGTGAAGTTTAAGAGACGTTTATATATTTAGATCTCATATTTTGTTTTCTCCACTACTCTAGGTATGTGGATATGAGTTTATTAGGTATTATGCATGATAAATATCAATGAATGTTTATGTCAGGCAAGAAAAGTTAGTTTAGATTTTTTAGCTGCACACTAGCATTCTTAGAGTATCTAAATTAGTGCTTACTGTTTGATGTTTGATTAAATGTTCAATTTTGGGCATATTTATGTATGCTAAAGAATGCTCCATGTTTGATCGAGATCATATTTTCAATGATTTATTTATGTTTACATAAAGCAAATTCGAAATTTTCAATTTTTTTCACCTATGTATAATGGGTTATAATTATAATGGCATATTAAGTTAAACAGTAAGGTTATAACAACTTATTATATGATCTCGAGAAATATATACACACGGTGCACACACAATAAATGTTGAAGCATGCGAAAACAAAGTCTCATGTTCAAATGTGTATGTGATATGTATGTGTATGTGCGACCCATGAATGTGTTATGCGTACCCATCCAAAATGTAAACTCGGTCGGATCGATCGGAAAACTCAGAGATAATTATTGTTTGGAGCGGAAGGGATGCTCCGAAAAACCTCGAAATAGGTTGACTCAATCGTTAGAGATTTGAACGCGCACTAAAAAGAATATGCCTTTTGGTAGAGCGTCGAAACAAAAAGTCGCTTATAATCCTTCCCCTTACGATCTCCGTCTCACGTCTAGAGAGGGGGATACCTTCACTGATATTAGAGCCACAACGCGGAGGACCTCGGCTTTGCCGCTACTGCAGTGCCATCACCCAACGCCGCTGCAATCCTCCACAATCACCTTGCAAGATCAGTTTTTGCGCAGCACTCATTGACCACTACTCCATAATCAAACATAGCCGTTGACCCCATTGGCAGCAATCATTGACCACTACGCCGTGATCATTGACTTCAATTGCCTTGTTAGGCATTAAAAATAAAAAAGAAAAGAAAATGGCGCATATACCATCGGTTAACTACGGCAGTGTTCGATGATATATATATATATATAATTAAATTTGTCTGTAGAATAATTTTACAAACTTGATATTATATCTATGCTCTGACCGTTCATTACATTTAAGTATATATATTTATATTCGGTCTCTTTTAACATTACGAAAAATTACTTGTGATGAAAGGTGATATATACCTATATACATGCTTCATTGTTTGTATAATTGCGTGTTCATATAT
Source organism: Cryptocoryne crispatula var. balansae (assembly GCA_036172225.1). NCBI lineage: Eukaryota > Viridiplantae > Streptophyta > Magnoliopsida > Alismatales > Araceae > Cryptocoryne > Cryptocoryne crispatula. The sequence goes on from CM069921.1 coordinate 31,447,210, forward strand.
TAATTTTTGAGCCATTGGCATCTGTAATTAAAAATAGAAAATTAGATCTTAATCCCAATTTACTTGATCTCATATATATATTGGTAGTTTAATTATCTTAATTGGCATTATTTCTTCTTATATTTAATAAATATGAAAATCAACTTAGTTCATATTGTCATCACGCTTGTTTGGTATATTATTAAATCTTGCTATTTATATTTAAGAATTACTCTAGTCCTAATGGCTAACAAGTCAGTTGCTACAGAATTGACAAAGTTAGATAAATTGAAAGTAATAAATTATGACATATGCAATAGAAAAATTAGGTATTATCTAATTTGTGATATATAGTATATGTTATTGAGAGAATTACTTTGAAACTTAGTAAAACTCTCACAGGACTGGAAAAGAAAAGATGTGAGTAATAGATAATAGACGATAAGAAGGTTAGGAAAATAATAATAATGTCTATAAAAATTAATTTCATTATTTTTTTTTGAAACCTGAGAGATTAATTACTAATAAGCTATTGCAAACTATCATAGAAAAATATGCCACTACCGTGGTAAATAATACCCAGTTGTTGCGAAACAAGTATGATACTTGTAGAATGCAAAAAGGGGGGATGTGGTAGAATCAAAAATCTAGTCACACCTAGAAGTGAGGTTATAGAGAAAATACAAATCACTAGTGCATTGATTAACTCATTATTGTCAATGAAGATAGTTTCCACAATCTTAAGAAATGTTAGTTCTATTTTAGTTGTCATCAAGTTGCCTTCAAAGTTAGCAATAGAATTGTATAATATGGCTAGATGGAAAAGACTAGATGTGAATCTAAAAGAGACTAATGCAATAAAGAAGAAGTTAATTACTCTATATTGACACCACAAGAAGATTCCAAAATATGATCGGTATAGTTTTTGGAAGTATGGTCATTTCAATGCCAACTAACCAAACAAGTATGCAAATGTAGGTGAAAATCTACACTTAGAAGATAGAAGAACCAAAAATAAATAATTTGTCGATGTTACTGAGTGCACTGCTACTTTGGCAAATTCAAATGTATGGTAGGTTCATTCAGGAGCTACTCATCTTATTGCAAAGACAAATAAAGGACTTGTGTCCCTAAAGAAATTTAATGTAGAAGAAAAGAGATATTTATAGGAAATAATGCTTATATTGATGTGGAAGGTGTTGGTACATGTATGTTAGGTCTTGGGGATAACATCATGATTCTCAAAAATGTTTTATGCACCTAAAATCCAGCGGAATCTTATCTCTATTCCAACATTGGTAAAGAGGGGCCTGGAGGTTAGATTCTACGATCAGAAAGTGTATATAGAAAAAAATGAGAAAGTGTTTATAATGGGAAAATTTAATATTAAGCATGATTTATTTTATATCTCTATAATTGATAATGAAATAAATAATATATAAATATTTATTTCTATTTATTTTTTTTGTCTGAGTTTGATCTATAATATTTTAGATTGGGACATCCCAGTAGTTCTAAAATAGAACAAATGGTAAAAATGATTTTGTTACCAAGTTTGACTAAGGTGGAATTGACACATTATGAACATTGTTTAGTAAAAAAATAACTAAGAAACCATTCTCGATAAGACAAAAATCATAAAAATTGCTAGAATTGGTCCAATCAGATATTTATAGTCAATTGAGCACAAAGACATAATTACAAGAAGTATTTTATAACATTCATAAATGATTATTCTAAGTTTGCCTATGTCTACCTTATTTTGGCAAAATCATAAGCATAAAATTGCTTCAAGATATATAGAATAAAAGTAGAAAGGCAATTTGTAAGGAATATCAAGGTGTTGAAAAAAAATAGTGGGCAATAAAAATCAAAAAAAAATTAGTTGTATTGTCAAGAAAATAGAATCAAAAGACTTTTGACAATGTCATATATGCTATAACAGAATAGTGTGATAGAAAGGAAAAAAAGAATACTATTGAATATTGTTAGATGTATGCTATCACATTCGGGTCTCCTTAGAAATTTATGGGGAGAGGCATTACCTATTGTAAATTATGTCTTAAATAGAATTTCCACCAAGTCTATTGTAAGTACACCTTATAAACTTTGGAATTAGAGAAAACCAAATTTGAATCATCTCAATAAATGAGTGTCTACTATAAGGAATTGGTCCAATCAGATTGGCGCGACGGAATATTTTCGATTCCTCGTATATCAATGTCTTGGTCTCGATCAAAACCGAACGCTGCCACCAAAATTGGTATTCGAAACGATTTCGAACATGTACCTTTGTGGGATTCAAATAATCCCTATTGATTGAAGAAGATCGAGCGTTCTCACGCTCCCCAAGTCACTCAAGTGTGCAGTCTCTAGTCTTTTCCACACAAACTGCCTCCGAAGTCAAGTTCTCATCCACACCGGTGTCGACCACTCGTCCCAAACGGAACTCCACCATTGAATGGTGTCTACTAAGGTTGGAGATGGCAAGAAAGCGTGGCTAGGGCGCAAATAGCTCTTTTGGCTTGATAGGGTTTGTGCTATCATCACTATTACTTATAGAACTTGGAGTTTTTCACAAAAATCCCTCCTTACTTTATAAGTTAACCCAAGCCCCCAAACTTACGGATTGGTCCTTATGTGTGTGACTTCCTAGGCCCAAGAGCCCATTTGGTTGAGGCCTAAATAAAAAAAACTTCTTTTAAATTAAATCTATTATCTCATGATATATTTAACAGCCTACTGATCATGAAGGGTACAAGCCACATCCTATGATCCCAAATAGCTTCGAGGATGAACTCCTCTCTGAATAGCCTTTCCATTATCAATTACCACACAGATATAAATCTTCGTCCATAATTTGTCGATGTTACTGAGTGCACTGCTACTTTGGCAAATTCAAATGTATGGTAGGTTCATTCAGGAGCTACTCATCTTATTGCAAAGACAAATAAAGGACTTGTGTCCCTAAAGAAATTTAATGTAGAAGAAAAGAGATATTTATAGGAAATAATGCTTATATTGATGTGGAAGGTGTTGGTACATGTATGTTAGGTCTTGGGGATAACATCATGATTCTCAAAAATGTTTTATGCACCTAAAATCCAGCGGAATCTTATCTCTATTCCAACATTGGTAAAGAGGGGCCTGGAGGTTAGATTCTACGATCACAAAGTGTATATAGAAAAAAAAGAGAAAGTGTTTATAATGGGAAAATTTACTATTAAGCATCAGTTATTTTAGATCTCCATATTTGACAAAGAAATAAATAATATATAAATATTTATTTCTATTTATTTTTTTTGTCTCGAGTTTGATCTATAATATTTTAGATTGGGACATCCCAAGTAGTTCTAAAATAGAACAAATGGTAAAAATGATTTTGTTACCAAGTTTGACTAAGGTGGAATTGACACATTATGAACATTGTTTAGTAAAAAAATAACTAAGAAACCATTCTCGATAAGACAAAAATCATAAAAATTGCTAGAATTGGTCCAATCGGATATTTATAGTCAATTGAGCACAAAGACATAATTACAAGAAGTATTTTATAACATTCATAAATGATTATTCTAAGTTTGCCTATGTCTACCTTATTTTGGCAAAATCATAAGCATAAAATTGCTTCAAGATATATAGAATAAAAGTAGAAAGGCAATTTGTAAGGAATATCAAGGTGTTGAAAAAAATAGTGGGCAATAAAAATCAAAAAAAATTAGTTGTATTGTCAAGAAAATAGAATCAAAAGACTTTTGACAATGTCATATATGCTATAACAGAATAGTGTGATAGAAAGGAAAAAAAGAATACTATTGAATATTGTTAGATGTATGCTATCACATTCGGGTCTCCTTAGAAATTTATGGGGAGAGGCATTACCTATTGTAAATTATGTCTTAAATAGAATTTCCACCAAGTCTATTGTAAGTACACCTTATAAACTTTGGAATTAGAGAAAACCAAATTTGAATCATCTCAATAAATGAGTGTCTACTATAAGGAATTGGTCCAATCAGATTGGCGCAGCAGAATATTTTCGATTCCTCGTATATCAATGTCTTGGTCTCGATCAAAACCGAACGCTGCCACCAAAATTGGTATTCGAAACGATTTCGAACATGTACCTTTGTGGGATTCAAATAATCCCTATTGATCGAAGAAGATCGAGCGTTCTCATGCTCCCCAAGTCACTCAAGTGTGCAGTCTCTAGTCTTTTCCACACAAACTGCCTCCGAAGTCAAGTTCTCATCCACACCGGTGTCGACCACTCGTCCCAAACGGAACTCCACCATTGAATGGTGTCTACTAAGGTTGGAGATGGCAAGAAAGCGTGGCTAGGGCGCAAATAGCTCTTTTGGCTTGATAGGGTTTGTGCTATCATCACTATTACTTATAGAACTTGGAGTTTTTCACAAAAATCCCTCCTTACTTTATAAGTTAACCCAAGCCCCCAAACTTACGGATTGGTCCTTATGTGTGTGACTTCCTAGGCCCAAGAGCCCATTTGGTTGAGGCCTAAATAAAAAAAACTTCTTTTAAATTAAATCTATTATCTCATGATATATTTAACAGCCTACTGATCATGAAGGGTACAAGCCACATCCTATGATCCCAAATAGCTTCGAGGATGAACTCCTCTCTGAATAGCCTTTCCATTATCAATTACCACACAGATATAAATCTTCGTCCATTAATTCAATGTCCCGATCGAATATGAGTACGGCATTGACCGTCAACTCCTAAATATATCAACACTATGAAATCTTGTACTATCCTACATTCTCTCTCTCCTACCAAGAGTGGACAATCCCCTATTATCTGCTCAATTGTCTCCACTAGGTTTCTCATATTCTCAATTTATTAACTATACATGACCACAATAGTAATTGATACATAAGTTAAGAGTCAAAGTACATGGTATGCCCGACAAGGCATCTTTGGTGACTTAGGTTTAAGATCCAACCTTGCAACCGTGATGATAGAATACCTTGAGCGATAGTTCGGTAAGAAACCGTTCAGGGATTCTATATTGGTCAGTTCAGCGAACTCATTCCTCTATTGAGTAACTATACATGTATTTCTGTGTCCCCATATTGATGACCAATGAGATTGGTCATTCTCATCATATAAGAAGATATCATATACACTAGTCTTATCTGATTCTTGATGTCCTATCTCAAAGATCCTATGACTAGGAACATTTTAGATCACTTGCTTTTAGATGATTGATCTTATTATATTAGCATGATCTCATCATGATTCAATTATCATTGCATGCAATCTAGGACTTCATTATGATTGACGCATCTATATGGTGCAAGTAATGAAGATAATGACATTAATACTAAATAATATATTACAGGAAATGTAAAATTATATCACATATGATTGACTTGTAGGACATACATTTTTATCAATCCCCCACTTGTATTAAAGTCAATCACTCACATGTTTGATCCCCATCAGCTCAAGGTGACCTTCAAACACACTTTGAGTCAAAGTCTTAGTTAGTGGATCTACAATGTTATTTTTTGAAGATACTCTATCTGTAGCTAGATCTCTTCTTGCTACTATCTCTCTGATCAAGTGATAACGCCACATATTGTGCTTTGACTTTTGATGAGACCTCCACTCAATTGCTTGCGCAATAGCTCCATTGTTGTCATAAAACAATGGAACTGTATCAAAGATGGAGGGAAAAACTCAGGTCTAAGATGAACTTTTTCATCTAGACAACTTCTTTGGCAACTTCAGTAGAAGCAATGTATTCTGCTTCAGTTGTAGAATCTGCAGTGGTCGCCTGCTTGGAACTCTTCTAGTTCATTGCACCACCATTTATGGTAAATACATACCCTAACATTGACTTGCTATCATCTTTGTTTGACTAGAAACTTGAGTTTGTGTAACCTCTAAGTACCAAGTCAGCTCTTCTATATACCAAAAATACATCCTTTGTTCTTCTCAAGTACTTAAGGATGCATTTCACTGCAATCTAGTGACTATCACCTGGATCAGCCTAATATCCGCTCGTAACACTTAGAGCATGTGCCACATCAAGCCGTGTACATATCATAGCATACATGATAGACCCTATGGCAGAGGCATAAGGTACACTACTCATGTGCTCTCTTTCTTCAAGAGTTTTAGGGGACATCTCCTTAGAAAGTGTAACTCCATGTCTCATCGGCAAAAGACCTCTTTTGGAGTTTTCCATGCCAAACCTTTTAACAATGGTTTCTATGTACATAGATTGGGTCAAGACGAGCATCCTCCTTGATCTATATATATATAATTTTACCCCTAACACAAAGGATGCATCACCTAAATCCTCCAGGGAGAAGTTCTTAGACAATAAGCTATAACTGATGATAACATACATACATCAATCCCAATGAGTAGTATGACATTCACATATAAGATCAAGAAGACAATAGCACTCCCACTAACCTTCTTATAAACACATGGCTCATCTTCGTTTTGAATGAAGTCATAAGACTTGATAGCCTCATCACATCTTTTATTCCAACTACGAGATACTTATTTTAGTTCATAAATCGACTTTAATTATCTGCACACTTTATTTGGATGTTCATGGGATTCATATCCTTGAGGTTGTATCATATACACCTCTTTCTTAAGATCACCATTGAGGAATGTAGTCTTAACATCCATCTGCCAAATCTCATAGTCATAGTGTGTAGCAATGGCAAGTAATATTCTAATGGACTTAATCATAGCTACTGGTGAAAAGGTCTCGTCATAGTTAACACCTTGCCTTTGAAGATATCCTTTAGCTACCAGTCCTGCCTTGAAAGTCTCCACCTTTCCTTGAAGGTCTCATACAATACCCTCAGGTGGATCTATGAAGTTCTAAACTTGATTGGAGTACATGGAGTCCATTTTAGATTTCATTGCCAATATCCATTCGTTGGAATCAATATCAGATATTTCTTGCTCATAAGTTTTGGGATCATCATTCTTATTAAACTATGTATCCTTTCTTTCATCAAAGATATGTCCTACATATCTATCAGGTTGAATAGGCACATGAGAAGACCTATGAGGGACGTGTGACATCCTTTTCAAGCACCCTTTCAGAAGTGTCCTCTGGCTATGTATCTAGAACCTTTTCCAACTGTACCGTGCTCCCACTATTTCCATCATGGAGGTACTCTTTCTCTAGGGATACAACCCATTTAGCAACATAAATCCTTTGTTCATCAGGGTGGTAAAAATAATATCCATGGGTTTCCTAGAAGCCTACACTTCTCAGTCTTGGATTCCAACTTGTCAGGGTTATGTCTTTTCACATGGGCTAGACAACCCTAGACCTTAACATTTTTAAGGTAAGGCTTTCTCCCTTTCCATATCTCTTATGGTGTAGTCAGAACAGGCTTGGAAGGTACTCTATTTATGATATAAGTAGCTGTTTCAAGTGCATAGCCTCAAATAGATAAAGGCAGTTCGAAAAAAGATGTTATAGACGACACCATGTCTAACAAAGTACAGTTTCTTCTTTTAGCCACTCAATTAAGTTGAGAAGTGTAAGGAGGTGTCCACTGAGATAAAATTTCATTATCTTTCAAATACTATGTAAAACTAGTACTTAAGTATTCTCCTCGCTGATCAGATCGAAGAGTCTTGATACTCTTTCCTATTTGTTTCTCAACCCTATTTCTAAATTCTTGAAATTTCTCAAAATCTTTAGATTTGTGCCTCATCAAGTGCACATATCCATACCTCGAGAAAACATCAATGAATGCAATGAAGTAGGAGAATCCACCTTTGGCTTGAGTTGACATAGGACTTCATACATCAGTATGTTTGAGTTTCAACAACTCATTAGGTCTCTCTCCATGTCCACTAAATGGGAAGTTGGTAATTTTTCCCATGAGACAAGACTCACAAGTAGGCAATGATTCAAAATCATTTACCTTAATGCATCCATCTTTATGGAGCCTTTTGAGTCTTTCTTTATTGATATGGCCAAGCCTATGGTGCCAAAGTAGTTTTTAATCAATATAAACCCTTCTCCTCTTATGAGGAGTATCCACGCACAGAATGGGAGATTCTATATCTAACATGAAAAAACCATTTGCTAATCTCCCACTAGCAAACACTTCACCATTTAAAATAATAGAACATGCATCATTTCCAAAACTCACAACAAATCCGCATTTGTTTAAGCAGGAAATGGAAATAATGCTCTTGACAAAGGAAGGAACATAATAACATTTATATAAGACTAATATGTCTCCAGAAGGAAACTTAAGGCTGGCCTCTCCTATGGCTAATGCTGTAACCTTTGTACCATTTCTCATTCATAGGTCCACCTCTTCTTTATGAAGCCCTTTGAAACTTGTCAACATATGCAAGTCATTACAGATATGAGATGCACATCCAGTATCTAATACCCATGATATGGATCTAAAAGACAAGTTGACATCAATTACAAAAGTACTTGATGATTCTGCAAGTTTCCCTTTTGCCTTCTCTGCGAGATACAAGTTCCTCTTTCAGTGACCATCCTTATGGTAGTAGAAGCATTGTCCTTTGCCCTTCTAGGGCCTTTCCTTCTTAGTCAACTTCTTGACTTTTTCCTTGCCCTTCTTATCCATTTGATGAGCTCTTCTCTTCTTGTTGGTCTTACCAACAATTAGTACAGGAGGTTTCTCACTGTTCATAGTGCTCTCAGCTATCTTCAACATGTAAGAAACTCTACAAGAGAGTATTGCAGCTTGTTCATGTTAAAGTTCATAATGAACTAGGAATAAGAAGATGGCAAAGATTGGAGGACAAGATCAATAGTTAGCTCCTTGTTCAGGGAGAACCCGAGCTCAATCAACCTCTCCAACCACTTGACCATCTTAAGAACATGTGTCTGCACAGTTGTTCCCACATGCATCCTTGCCCCTAAATAGACTCATGGATATCCCATATCGTTCTATTTTTCATTGTACACCAAATAGCTACTCAAAGTGGGCTAGGATGGATCTAGCATCCATCTTATCATGCTGCTTTTGCAACTCATTGCTCATAGAGGCTAACATGTAGCACTGGGCAAGTGATGCATCCTCCTTATTCTTCATATAAGCATGAATGTTCTCATAATCAGCATCATCAGACAGTTTATCTGGGATTGGCTTCTCAAGCACGAAGACTATACGCTCAGTAGTGAGAACAATTCTCAGATTTCTGAGCCAACTAGTGAAGTTAGGACTGTAGACATGCCTGTAGACATGCAATTTTGGTACAGTTGGAAAGTTTAAATTCTTGTTTTCATAAATAATATTGAGTATCCTTTCAAAAGAACTGAGTTTTCTGGATGATCAAGGGCTTTCGATGCATTTCGAGCGGGATCAGAGGGGCTTTGATTGGGGTCAAAGCGTGCCAAATATGGGGCACTAGACGCCCCATATACAGGGCACCAAGTGCCCCATATATAGGGCACTAGGTGCCCCATAAACAGGGCACCTGGTCAGACTAACCTGACAAGTCGATATGATCCCTCTGATACCCATCTTGTTTAGTTGACATGGCTCATGATGCCAGCGCCCTGTTAATGGGGCACTTCACCGCGTGGAACAGCTTTTTGAATATTCCCAAGGTATCATTCTTTTGGCCATAAAAGGAACCCCATTTGGAGGTTTTAGGGCACCCTAAGTCTGTCTACGACCTCATGTCAACCACCACTACATGTTTAAGCATTCACAACACTCCGTCAAGTCCTTAGATCATCTCGAAATCCTCACCCAAAAACCCGAAAACCCATAGTTTCCTTCTTCAGAAACATCATTTTTCTCCAACTTTGAGGGCCTCTACACTTTGTTACCCTTACATCTAGTGCCAAACCACTCTCCCATTAGCTTCACTTAAGTATTGGCTGCTTTAAGAAGTCCTTCTTCCATCTTGGAGGTCATCCTACACTTCGGGGGGGGGGGGGGGGGACTAGAAAGAAGGGAAGAAAATCTGTCAGAACCAATTCCTAGTGCCCCATCAGGGGGGGCGCTTTGACTTTGGTCAACATGCCCCACTAACAGGGCACCTGTAGCTTGCATCCCATTAGTGGGGCACTAACAATGGCAGACAATGTTTCGCATTTTTTTGAGTTTGTTTACCTTTCCGATCGCTCATTTACTCCCCCTTTTCACTTTAGCTTTCATTAACATGTCATCTTGCATACATTAAGCCAATCCTTTGCATTTTCATTCATCTTTAAACCTTTCAAATAGGGGTTGGGATTTATTCCCAATCCGGTTAGTTTTTTTTCCTTTTACATGTTTGGATTCAAATTTGAGTATGATGCTATGCTTTCACTGCTTCTAATGATGCTTTCACTTGTTTCTATGTTGTCTTATGAACATTTTTAGGTAAATTCGACTGTAATGGAGCTTCAACCGGATCAAAGAAAAGGAACTCACTAAAGCTCTTTTCTTTCGATCGGCTGAGAGAGAAGAAGTCCAAACCCAACAACCTCCCCGCTTCCAAAGGTACGACGATCATTTTTATTCTCCATTTCATTTCTTTTCATTATACTATATTTTGTAGCCTTTGGCTTCTGGTGACACAAACACTAACATCCCATCCACCAAGTCTCCAAGGAAAGCATAAGGGCCAGAAAAGGAGAACTGGATCCTCTTTAGGATGTTTACAACGCCAATTTGGCCTTATTTGGAGCTTAAACCCTTATTCCATTGGTAACATCCCTTTTAGAGCATTAAAATCAAGTTAAACCATTCTTTTGGATGAGCCAAAGAGCGTACTAGAAACTTGAGGATGAGTTGTTAATCCCCGGTCAAATCTAGGTTTTCTGAGCAAGGACCATTGTGTCGTGTCCTTTCGTCAAGTTATTGAATGCTTTTTTACTTACCGTTAGGATTTCCCGATTGCCGTCAGGTTAATCCGATCAACAACAGGGTGGCATAGAGCATATCAGATTCATCCCATTATTTCTATCCATCAACCATTGTGTTGTACGTGCCTATCGAAAATGTAGACTAGGCCAGATCGCTCGAAAAACTCAGAGATAATTATTGCTTGGAATGGAAGAGATGCTCTGAAAAATCTCGAAATAGGTAGATTCAATCGTTAGAGATTTGAACGCGCGCTAAAAAAAGAATATGCCTTTTGGTAGAGCCTCAAAACAAAGAGTCGCTTATAATCGTTCCCCTTACGATCTCCGTCTCACGTCTGGAGAGGGGGATACCTTCACTGATATTAGAGCCACAATGCGGAGGACCTCGGCTTTGCCGCTACTGCAGTGCCATCACCCAACGCCGCTGCAATCCTCCACAATCACCTTGCAAGATCATTTTTTGCGCAGCACTCATTGACAACTACTCCATAACTTAGCATAGCCGTTGAGCCCATTCGCAGCAATCATTGACCACTATGCCATGATCATTGACTTCGATTGCCTTGTTAGGTAACAAAAAATAAAAAAGAAAAGAAAATGGCGCATATACCATTGGTTAACTACTGCAGTGTTCGATGCTATATATATATTTATATTTAAATTTGTCTGTAGAATCATTTTACAAACTTGATATATATTATATCTATGCTCTGACCGTTCATTACAATTACGTATATATATTTATATTTGGTCTCTTTTAACATTACGAAAAAAATACTTGAGATAAAAGGTGTTATATACCTATATACATGCTTCATTGTTTGTATAATTGCGTGTTCATATATTAATTTTTGAGCCATTGGCATTTGTAATTAAAAATAGAAAATAATATCTTAGTCCCAATTTACTTGATCTCATATATTGGTAGTTTAATTATCTTAATTGGCATTGTTTCTTCTTATATTTAATAAATATGAAAATCAACTTAGTTCATATTGTCATCACGCTTGTTTGGTATATTATTAAATCTTGTTATTTATATTTAAGAATTACTCTAGTCCTAATGGCTAAAAAGTCAGTTGCTACAAAATTGACAAAGTTAGATAAACTAAAAGTAATAAATTATGACATATGCAATAGAAAAAATAGGTATTATCTAATTTGTGATATATAGTATATGTTATTGAGAGAATTACTTTGAAACTTAGTAAAACTTTCACAGAAATCGGAAAGAAAATATGTGAGTAATAGATAATAGACGATAAGAAGGTTAGGAAAATAATGACAATGTCTATAAAAATTAATTTCATTAAATTTTTTGAAACCTAAGAGATTACTAATAAGCTATTGCAAACTATCATAGAAAAATATGCCACTACCATGGTAAATAATACCCAGTTGTTGCAAAACAAGTATGATACTTGTAGAATGCAAAAGGGGGGATGTGGTAGAATCAAAAATCTAGTCACACCTAGAAGTTAGGTTATAGAGAAAATACAAATCACCACTGCATTGATTAACTCATTACTGTCACTAAAGATAGTTTCCACAATCTTAAGAAATGTTAGTTCTATTTTAGTTGTCATCAAGTTGCCTTCAAAGTTAGCAATAGAATTGTATAATATGGCTAGATGGAAAAGACTAGAGGTGAATCTAAAAGAGACTAATGCAATAAAGAAGAAGTTAATTACTCTATATTGACACCACAAGAAGATTTCAAAATATGATCGCTATAGTTTTTAGAAGTATGGTCATTTCAATGCCAACTAACCAAGCAAGCATGCAAATGCAGGTGAAAATCTACACTTAGAAGAACAAAAAATAAATAATTTGTCAATGTTACTGAGTGCACTGCTACTTTGGAAAATTCAAATGTATGGTAGGTTCATTCAGGAGCTACTCGTCTTATTGCAAAGACAAATAAAGGACTTGTGTCCCTAAAGAAATTTAATGTAGAAGAAAAGAGATATTTATAGGAAATAATGCTTATATTGATGTGGAAGGTGTTGGTACATGTAGGTTAGGTCTTGGGGATAGGGATGTCAATGGTTACCGATTATCCGATTATTCGACCTATTCGTTAGTTAATGAACAATTAATGGATAGTTGAAATTTTTCGAATAAACTATCCGTATTCGTTTACTGATTAACCGTTATCTTAGCGGATGCGGTTACGAATACACTATAAACCAAATCCAAAAATTGTTATCCGTATTCATTAATTAATACATAATACACTAACTCACCATCTATGACATCTAAGCATATATGTCTTATCTAGAAAATCATATTGTCTTTAATTTTCCGATTCACCCTCCTCATTGAGACCTCAACATTGGACAAGCCTTGTCCTTACGTCCGACAGCGATGTCTTCTTCCTCTTTCGCTTTCTAACGATGCAGTCCATGTACACGACGATGGCTTCTTCCCCTCTCATTGAATTTGACATCCCGAGAGAATTAACATATTGGAGAAACTCATCGATTGTATGATCAGCTGAATGGTCGATGACAACACAAAATAGGAATAGACACTACAGTTCCACTAGAAGATATTTCACTTTTACTGTAGATCAACTATCTCATGTTTTATGTTGGACATGTATTATTTTGGATATGTAATTATTTTTTTTATCTCATGTTTTGTGTTAGATATATAATTAAGAATTTTATTATAATGCATTACTATAAATAGATGTTTTAAATTATAATATGTATTTTTTATATGTATTTCCATCAGTAAAATTATATTTACTTCTTTATTTTATTGGGTTGTATCATACATATATTATCTCTTTATATATTCGATAACTGTCCGTTATCCGACCGTAAACCGTTTTTAAGCGAATAGAACAATGCGGTTCGCGGATATACCCGATACCGATAGTTAACGAACAGCAAGTAGATACACCTTTTTCTTATAGGATACAGATACAGATAATACTATTATTGGACAAGTATCCGACCCGTTGACATTCCTACTCGGGGATAACATCATGATTCTCAAAAATATTTTAAGCACCTAAAATCCAGCGGAATCTCATCTCTATTCCAACATTGGTAAAAAGGGGCCTGGAGGTTAGATTCTACGATCAAAAAGTGTATATAGAAAAAAATGAAAAAGTGTTTGTAATGAAAAAATTTATTATTAAGCATGATTTATTTTGTATCTCTATAATTGATAATGAAATAAATAAGATATAAATATTTATTTCTATTTATTCCTTTTGTCTGAGTCTGATCTATGTTATTTTAGGTTGGGACATCCCAGTAGTTCTAAAATGGAAAAAATGGTAAAAATGATTTTGTTACCAAGTTTGACTAAGGTGGAATTGACACATTATGAACATTGTTTAGTAAGAAAAATAACTAAGAAACCATTCTCGATAAGACAAAAATCATAAAAATTGCTAGAATTGGTCCACTCAAATATTTGTGGTCAATTGAGCACAAAGACATATAATTACAAGAAGTATTTTATAACATTCAAAAATGATTATTCTAAGCTTGCCTATGTCTACCTTATTTTAGCAAAATTAGAAGCATTAAATTGCTTCAAGAAATATAGAATAAAAGTAGAGGTGGGCAATAAAACTCAAAATAAATTTAGTTGTATTGTCAAGAAAATAGAATCAAAAGACTTTTGACAATGTCATATATGCTATAACAGAATAGTGTGATAGAAAGGAAACATAGAACACTGTTGAATATTGTTAGATGTATGCTATCACATTCAGGTCTCCTTAGAAATTTATGGGGAGAGGCATTACTTATTATAAATTATGTCTTAAATAGAATTTCCACCAAGTCTATTGTAAGTACACCTTATAAACTTTGGAATGAGAGAAAACCAAATTTGAATCATCTCAATAAATGAGTGTCTACTATAAGGAATTGGTCCAATCAGATTGGCGCAGCGGAATATTTTCGATTCCTTGTATATCAATGTCTTGGTCTCGATCAAAATTGAACGATGCCACCAAAATTGGTATTCGAAACGATTTCGAACATGTACCTTTGTAGGATTAAAATAATCCCTATTGATTGAAGAAGATCAAGCATTCTCACGCTCCCCAAGTCACTCAAGTGTGCAGTCTCTAGTCGTATCCACACAAACTGCCTTCGAAGTCAGGTTCTCATCGATGCCGGTGTCGACCACTCGTCCCAAACGAAACTCCACCATTGAATGGTGGCTGCTAAGGTGGGGGATGGCAAAAAAGGGTGGCTGGGGTGCAGAGAGCTCTTGTGGCTTGATAGGGTTTGTGCTCTCATCACTATTACTTATAGAACTTGAAGTTTTTGACAAAAATTCCTACTCACTCTATAAGTTAACCCAAGCCCCCAAACTTACGGATTGGTCCTTATGTGTGTGAGTTCCTAGACCCAAGAATCCATTTGGTTGAGGTCTAAATAAAATAACAACTTTTTTTAAATTAAATCTATTTTCTCATGATAGATTTAACAGCCTACCGATCATGAAGGGTACAAGCCACATCCTATGATCCCAAATAGCTTCAGGGATGAACTCCTCTCTGAAGAGGCTTTCCATCATCAATTACCACACATATATAAATCTTTGTCAATTCAATGTCCCGATCGGATATGAGTACAGCATTGACCGTCAACTCCTAAATATACTGACACTATGAAATCTTGTACTCGTACTTAGATCAATTGGAAAACCCTTTTCCAATTATCCTATCTACCTTGGCCAAGGATTTAAAGTACTATCCTACATTCTCTCTCTCCTACCAAGAGTGGACAATCCCCTATTGTTCGCTCAATTGTCTCCACCGGGTTTCCCATATACCCAATTTATTAACTATACACGACCACAATAGTAATTGATACATAAGTCAATAGTCAAAGTACATGGTATGCCCGACAAGGCATCTTTGGTGACTTATGTCTAAGATCCAACCTTGCAACCGTGATGATAGAATACCCTGATCGACAGTTTGGTAATAAACCGTTCAGGGATTCTATATTGGTCAGTTCAGCGAACTCATTCCTCTATTAAGCAACTCTACATATATCTCTGTGTCCCCATATTGATGACCAATGAGATTGATCATCCTCATCATATGAGAAGATATCATATACACTAGTCTTATCTGATTCTTGATGTCCCATCTCAAAGATCATACGACTAAGAACATTTTTGATCACTTGCTTTTAGATGATTGATATTTTTATATTAGCATGATCTCATCATGATTCAATCATCATTGCATGCAAATTAGCACTTCATTATGATTGATGCATCTAGATAGTGCAAGTAATGAAGATAATGACATTAATACTAAATAAGATATTACAGGAAATGTAAAATCATATCGCATATGATTGTCTTGTAGGGCATACATTTTTATCAATCTCCCGCTTGTACTAAAGCCAATCACTCACATGTCTGATCCCCATCAGCTCAAGGTGACCCTCAAACACACTTCAACTCAGAGCATTAGTTAGTGGATCTACAATGTTATTTTCTGAAGATACTCTATCCATAGCTAGATCTCCTCTAGCTACTATCTCTCTGATCAAGTGATAACGCCACAAAATGTGCTTTGATTTTTGATGAGACCTCCACTCATTTGCCTGCTCAATAGCTCCATTATTGTCACAAAACAATGGAACTGGAACAAAGATGGAGGGAACAACTCAAGTCTAAGATGAACTTCTTCATCTAGACAACTTCTTTGGCAACTTCAGTAGCAGCAATATATTATGCTTTAGTTGTAGAATCTGCAGTGGTCGCCTGCTTGGAACTCTTCTAGTTCATTGCACCACCATTTAGAGTAAATACATACCCTAACGTTGACTTGCTATCATCTTTGTTTGACTGGAAACTTGAGTCTGTGTAACCTCTAAGTACCAAGTCAGCTCTTCTATATAGCAAAAATACCTCCTTTGTTCTTCTCAAGTACTTAAGAATGCATTTTACTGCAATCTAGTGACTATCACCTGGATCTGCCTAATATCTGCTCGTAACACTTAGAGTATGTGCCACATCAAGCCGTGTACATATCATAGCATACATGATAGACCCTATGGTAGAGGCATAAGGTACGCTACTCATGTGCTCTCTTTCTTCAAGAGTTTTAGGGAACATCTCCATAGAAAGTGCAACTCCATGTCTCATCGGCAAAGGACCTCTTTTGGAGTTTTCCATGCCAAACCTTTTAACAATGGTTTCTATGTACATAGATTGGGTCAAGACAAGCATCCTCCTTGATCTATCTATATATATTTTTACTCCTAACACAAATGATGCATCACCTAAATCCTTCATGGAGAAGTTCTTAGACAATAGGCTATAACTGATGATAACATACATATATCAATCCCAATGAGTAGTATGTCATCCACATATAAGATCAAGAAGACAATAGCACTCCCACTAGCCTTCTTATAAACACATGGCTCATCTTCATTTTCAATGAAGTCATAAGACTTGATAGCCTCATCACATCTTTTATTCCAACTATGAGATACTTATTTTAGTCCATAAATAGACTTTAATAATCTGCACACTTTATTTGGATGTTCATGGGATTCATATCCTTGAGGTTGTATCATATACACCTCTTCCTTAAGACCATCATTGAGGAATGTAGTCTTAACATCCATCTGCCAAATCACAATAGTCATAGTGTGCAGCAATGGCAAGTAATATTCTAATGGACTTAATCATAGCTACAGGTGAAAAGGTCTCGTTATAGTTAACACCTTTCCTTTGATGATATCCTTTAGCTACCAGTCTTGCCTTGAAAGTCTCCACCTTTACTTGAAGGTCTCATACAATACCCTCAGGTGGATCTATCAAGTTCTAAACTTGATTGGAGTACATGCAGTCCATTTTAGATTTCATTGCCAATATCCATTCATTGGAATCAATATCAGATATTTCTTGCTCATAAGTCTTAAGATCATCATCCTCATTATACTATGTATCCTTTCTTTCATTAAAGATATGTCACACATATCTATCGGGTTGAATAGGCTTACGAGAATACCTACGAGGGACATGTGTGACATCCTTTTCAAGCACCCTTTCAGAAGTGTCCTTTGGCTATGGATTTGGAACCTCTTCCAACTGTACCGCGCTCCCACTATTTCTATCATGGAGGTACTCTTCCTCTAGGGATACAACCCATTTAGCAACATAAACCCTTTGTTCATCAGGGTGGTAGAAATAATATCCATGGGTTTCTCTAAGATATCCCAAAGCCTACACTTCTCAGTCTTGGATTCCAACTTATCAGGGTTATGCCTTTTCACATAGGCTAGACAACCCTAGACCTTAACATGTCATTTAAAATAACAAAACATGCATCATTTCCAAAACTCACAACAAATCCACAATTGTTTAAGCAAGAAATAGAAATAATGCTCTTGACAATGGAAACATAATAACATTCACATAAGACTAATATGTATCCATAAGGCAACTTAAGGCTTGTCTCTCCTATGGCTAATGCTGCAACCTTTGCACCATTTCCCATTCGTAGGTCCACCTCTTCTTTATGAAGCCCTCTGAAACTTGTCAACATATACAAGTCATTGCAGATATGAGATGCACATCCAGTATCTAATACTCATGATGTGGATCAAAAAGAGAAGTTGACATCAATGACAAAATTACTTGATGATTCTGCAAGTTTCCCTTTTGCTTTCTCTACGAGATACGAGTTCCTCTTTCAGTGATCATCCTTATGGTAGTAGAAGCACTGTCCTTTTCCCTTCTAGGGCCTTTCCTTGTTGGTCAACTTCTTGACTTTTGCCTTGCCCTTCTTAACCATCTGATGAGCTCTTCTCTTGTTGTTGGTCTTACCAACAATTAGTATAGGAGGTTTCTCACTGTTTATAGTGCTCTCATCTATCTTCAACATGTTAAGCAACTATGCAAGAGAGTATTGCAGCTTGTTCACGTTAAAGTTCATAATGAACTAGGAATAAGAAGATGGCAGAGATTGGAGGACAAGATCAATAGTTAGCTTCTTGTTCAAGGAGAACCCGAGCTCAATCAACCTCTCCAACCACTTGACCATCTTAAGAACATGTGTCTGCACAGATGTTCCCTCATGCATCCTTGCCTCTAAATAGACTCATGGATATCCCATATCATTCTATTCTTCATTGTACACCAAATAGCTACTCAAGGTGGGCTAGGATGTATCTAGCATCCATCTTATCATGCTGCTTTTGCAACTCATTGCTCATAGAGGCTAACATGTAGCACTGGGCAAGTGATGCATCCTCCTTATGTTTCATATAAGCATGAATGTTCACATAATCAGCATCATCAAACGATTTATCTGGCATTGGCTTCTCAAGCACATAGGCTATGCGCTCAGCAGTGAAAACAATTCTCAAATTTTTGAGCCAACTAGTGAAGTTAGGACTGTAGACATACCTATAGACATGCAATTTTGGTCTAGTTGGAAAGTTTAAATTCTTGTTTTCATAAAGAATATTTGAGTATCCTTTCAAGAGAACCGAGTTTATTGGATGATTAGGGGCTTTCGATGCATTTCGAGCGGGATCGAAGGGGCTTTGACTGGGTCAAAGTGCGCCAAATATGGGGCACCAGGCGCCCCATATACAGGGCACCAAGCGCCCATATATAGGGCACTAGGCACCCCATAAATAAGGCGCCAGGCGCCCTATATATAGGGTGCCTGACACCAGGTTAGACAAACTTGACAAGCCAATCTGACCCCTCTAATACCTATCTTGTTGAGTTGACATGACTCATTATGCTAGTGCCCGGTTAATGGGGCACTTCGCCGCGTGGAACAGCTTTTTGAATATTCCCAAAGTACCATTCTTTTGGCTATAAAAGGGCCCCCATTTGGAGGTTTTGGGGCACCCTAAGTCCATCTACGACCTCATGTCATCCACCACTACATGTTTAAGCCTTCACAACACCCCATCAAGCCCTTAGATCATCCCAAAATCCTCTCCTAAAAACCCAAAAACCCATAGTTTCCTTCTTCAAAAACATCATTTTTCTCCACCTTTGAGGGCCTCTACACTTCATTACTCTTACATATAGTGCCAAACCACTCTCCCATTAGCTTCACTTAAGTATTGGCTGCTTTAAGAAGTCCTTCTTCCATCTTGGAGGTCATCCTACACTTCGGGAGGGGGGGGCACTGGAAAGAAGGGAAGAAAATCTGTCGGAACCAATCCCTAGTGCCCCATCAAGGGGGGCGCTTTGACTTTGGTCAACGTGCCCCACTAATAGGGCACCTGTAGCTAGCATCCCATTAGTGGGGCACTAACAAGGGCATACACTATTTCGCATTTTTTTTTGAGTTTGTTTACCTTTCTGATCGCTCATTTACTCCCCCCTTTCACTCGCTTTCATTAACATGTCATCTTGCATACATTAAGCCGTTCATTTGCATTTTCATTCATCTTTAAACCTTTAAAATAGGGGTTAGGATTTATTCCCAATCCGGTTAGTTTCCTTTCCTTTTGCATGTTTGGATTCAAATTTGAGTATGATGCTATGCTTTCACTACTACTAATGATGCTTTCACTTAATTCTATGTTTTATTATGGACATTTTTAGGTAAATCCAACCATAATAGAGCTTCAACCGGATCAAAGAAAAGAAGCTCACTAAAGCTCTCTTCTTTCGATCGGCTGAGAGAGGAGAAGTCGAAACCCAACAACCTCCCCGCTTCCAAAGGTACGATGATCATTTTTATTCTCCATTTCATTTATTTTCATTATACTATATTTTGTAGTCTTTAGCTTATGGTGACCACAAACACTAACATCCCATCCACCAAGTCTCCAAAGAAAGCATAAGGGACAGAAAAGGAGATCTGGATCCTCTTTAGGGTGTTTACAACGCCAATTTGGCCTTATTTGGAGCTTAAACCCTTATTCCATTGGTAACATCCCTTTTAGACCATTAAAATCAAGTTAAACCATCCTTTTGGATGAGCCAAAAAGTGTAATAGAAATTTGAGG
This sequence comes from Cryptocoryne crispatula var. balansae, assembly GCA_036172225.1. Lineage (NCBI taxonomy): Eukaryota > Viridiplantae > Streptophyta > Magnoliopsida > Alismatales > Araceae > Cryptocoryne > Cryptocoryne crispatula. Next base: position 31,468,033 of record CM069921.1, read on the forward strand.
ATGAGTTGTTAATCCCTGGTTGAATCCGAGTTTTCTGAGCAAGGACCATTGTGTTGTGTCCTTTCGTCAAGTCATTGAATGCTTTTTACTTACTGTTAGGGTTTCCCGATTGCCGTCAGGTCAATACGATCAACAACAGGGTGGCATAGATCATACCAGATTCATCCCATTATTTCTAGCCATCAACCCGAGTTCTACAGGTTGCCACCGACTTTTCCGGTCATTTCGGGTTCTCCAGGTTGTCCCGACTATTTCGGGTATCTTTTCCTAGTTTTCCGGGTTCCTCCCATCTTTCTCGTTTGGCAACCCAAGTTGTATGGGTTGTCGCTGACTTTTTTAAATCATTCCAAATTCTCTGGGTCATCCCCGGCTCTTTTGAGTATCTCTCTGAGTTTTTCGAGTTCCTCCTGTCGTTTTCGATCATCAACTCGAGTTGTACAGGTTTCTGCTGACTTTTTCAATCATTCAGAGTTCTTCGAGTCATCCCGACTCTTATGAGTACCTTTCCAAGTTTTTTAGGTTCCTACTATTATTTACAGTCGTCAACCCGAATTATATGGATTTCCATCGACTTTCTAGGTCATTCCAAAGTTTTCCACATTATCGTCGACTTTTCCGAGTTTCGGGTCACCGTTCTAGCCTTCGACATCCTTAGAATCATAAATCGGAAGTTAAAATGACATACGGAAGTTTCAGAATGTCTTCCAACCAATTTACTAATTTGGGGACCTACATTTGCATGTCCTCTTTTATATGCAACAAACAAGAGTCAAAACGGACATCCCGTTTGCATGTTACGGCTGCAGACATAGGGCACATTGGAGAGAGTACTGAACGCGCCCCCAAACTGGGTACGTGATTAGCACGCCCTCATACAAAGGGTGCGATCTGTGCATCCTCAGACTGAGGGCACAGCTAGTTCCAAAACCTGGAAATGTAACCTAGTTTGGGCTTTCCAAACAGGTTTTGGAAGGTTCCCCCTTTAAAAATTGATTATTTTGACTGCGCCCTCTAGTTAGAGGCACGCTCATTTTGTCAACTCAATTTTTAGAAAATTTCTGGATTTTTTCAAATTTTTTAGCAATGACGCTTCAAATGCGCCCTCGAGGTGTGGGCGCACTCACTGCCTATGCACCCCAGTTTGAGGGCACGGTCACCGCGCCCCCAGACTGGGGGTGCATTCTGTTTTTTTCTCTATTTTGTACCAATTTTTATTCTCTATAAATTTCAGCCATTGGGGTACGATCCAAGATTCTTCTCCTTGTCCTCCAGCCCTCCTAGGATCTTCCTAACCTTTCCAATTTGTCCTCTCTTCATCCCAGCCATTGGAGATCATCCTGAAGTAAGAGAGAAGCCGACCTATACTTCAAAGTGCTACTGTGCTGGTCTTTAGCTTCCACTTAAATCTCTAAGCATTTTTTTTGCCGAGATTTTTTCATAAGAATGTTAACCGTCGAGCTACCTTTATTCTCTAACAAACGGTGATCAATTTCGATGTCTCATGGCTCATGAAGGCTTCTACACCAGTGCTGCGTAGACAGATTCGGAGTCTCCTTTTCTTGATCATTGTCTTCATAGTCAATTTCACTACAATTACTTGCAGATTCATGTACATCCATCATAGAAATTGTTCATTGGTGAGTTGTGTTTTATTTGCAACAAAAAACATTCAATTACAATATCTGTGGTGCATGTAATACATCCTACATCAGCATTGCGCCGGTGGTTTCCAGAACTTCACTATCCAAGATACGAATAATTAGGTAAATTAAGATCACTTATAAAAGCATTCAATCCAAAGTGTCTACATTTTAAATAACTTTTTGTAAGTTTTATTTATTTTAAAATAAATGGGAGTCCATTTTGACATCCGGATTGTCCGTGGTGATCATTTCAACAAAGTCGCATAATATAGTATTGTTTCCAGTTTCTATCTACTTACACAATTTCTACAGGGCTTTAAGGACATATTGGAAAGAAGTTATCAACATAGAAACTCTTCCTCTCCAAGTCCTCTGTCCATTGCAACAAACAACACTCAATTCTAACATTGGGACTCCCTATGGCAAGTTCTGCATCCAAGTCACACCACAGATAGTATCAATGCACCCTCGGAACTAGGGCGCGTCCACTGCACCCTCAAACCTAGGGCATACCTCCCGTGCCCTCAAGTCAAGGGCTCATTCACACCTATGTGTTGTTTGGCCAGATCGATGATATCTAACCCGTTTTAGCTCTGATTTCAGCCGTTCAAGTTTCTACTTCTTTGTTATTTATCCAGCATCATTTATAAATCATTTTTATTTAGTTTTTGCATAATTTCATATATCATATAAAATAAAAAAAGGGTTAGGGCTAACCCCGAAACTGGTGAGTTTCTTTCCAATTGCTATTTTTTATGTCACTTTCTTTATAGTTACCACACTTCACTCAGTTTTAATCCTTGTTTCACGGTTTTTGTGTCTTCTTTGTCTACTAGTTGCACAGGTACATCAAGCAAGCGGTGGTTAAGGACTCTTCTTCATCGACTTGCCAAAGAAGGAGAAGGTTAAACCCGCACACCCATTTCTCGTGCTAAGGTACACACAATCATCTTTTATCTCCATTACATAAAGCGGAGCCTACGGCTCATGGTGACCACATCTTCTAATTTTTTATGCATTAAGTTATTTTTATTTTGTCCTTACTCTCCTCCCACACGACCTGAATCGTCTATCTGATGCTCGAGCGACACCAAGAGATGAAAGTTCGGGGATCAATGTGAGTGTGGGACCAAGGTGAAAGTTTTCTGCATTTTTCCTTCATATCTTTCTCATCCCCTCTTGAGGTGGCAATCCATAAAATGACAAACTCATTTTCTAAGTAAATAGCTTTTTGGCGACCACGGGGAAACAACCAATGTCTTTAACTATGCTAACTTGATTTGTTTATGCAACTAGTTTAATTCTAATTCGGTTCTTGTGCAAATTTCCCTTAGTCACTAGATTGTTTGTTTTATCTCCTTATTGCTTGTCTTGTTTGCATATCGCATGCTTGATTTACTTACATTCTTTCATTTCATGTTTACATTTATTGTTTGATTCTTCTTCTCTTACCCTAAATCTTTACTTTTGCATTAGCCTTTTACATCGGGTATCGGACTTGTTCCAATCCATAGGGCATTCAAAGTGGGGGCTCTCTCTCCCAACACACCTCACCCTCCAAACACCTTCTTCGTGAATTCCAACCTCTCTTCTAGGATATTCCTTCCAAGTTGACCTGGTTGTTTCCATCAAGGCCTCTGTAAGTCCCCATCTGTGGAGTATTCCTCTCCACATGATCGGGTTGGTTGTACCATTCACCTTAAAACCCCGAAGAACCCAAGTACGTATTCATGATGAGTTTGTGAGAACCATAGGTCTTTGGTGAATAAAGCAATAGGAATCAAACCCTTTCAAGTCAAGTGAACAATTGCTAACAATCTACCAAATCTAAGATTTGAACAAAATCATAGTATAATCATTCAAAAGTCTTTGCATAACTTGTTTGTTAACAACAATTGAAAATAACAACAAAATTTTTAAAACACCAAAATAACAAAACAATTGTGTTCAAGCTTGTTTTCCAAACCCAAATTGAAAACAACAAAAATTTTCAAAACACAAAAATAACCAAAAAAATTTGCTTGAAGTCATCTCCCTTTTCATCTCTTCTTTTGAAGAAAGTTTGACAGGATGCTCATGATGATAAGGTCCAAAAGACACGTCGGGAGGTTGAACTACTACAAGCAACAAGAGTATGAGCCAGGTTTCTACGAACTTCTACAACAATCCATGGTCCAACCAAAGGGCCTTGTCACTGCCATTCAAGAACCTGAAGTGCAAAATTCCACTCCACATAGTGTGGAGCAATTTCTCAAAGATTTATCTCTCCATCTTGATCCTGAATCCTTAGCAATCATGTAGTCCCTGGCCAAGGGCAAGATGCCCACCAACCAAGGCCCAGTTGAGGACTACCATTCCCCTTCTCCACCCTGATTAGTAGCTAGTCTCTCATCATCACCTCTCTTGAGCAAGCTTGCCGTGTTACCTTTCCCACTCACCCCATTGTGGGGCATCCTCAAGTTCCATGCGAATTCCTATTTCCATTCAGCCGCTTCCGGCCTATTTCTCTAAACATCTTGCAAATCATGTACCAGCACCATTAGCTCTAGAACCCAACCTCACCCAAGCATTCTTGGATAAACTCAATAAATTGGATAAACGCTTTGAAGAACTCAGGCACTGATTGGATTCCAAAGTCACTCATGCGATATCTATTCCATTCTTCTCTATTCTACACCTTCCTTGTTCAGAGATACCAGTCTTCCAATGTTACGATGGGACTGGTAATCCCTTAACACACCTCAAGAGTTTATTGTATGAATCTGCCTTCTGAAAAAATGACCGCAAAGCTGTCGCCTTTCTCTTTTGTCGGTCATTGGAAGGGTCAGCCTTGGAATTGTTCTACTCGCTCGACTCCATAGAAGTGAGTGACTTCAAGATCGTCAAAGCAAAGTTCCTACAGCGGTATCAAGATATTGTACAACTTACTTACTCTATCACTGACCTGATTGCTGAAAAGATGAAAGGAGGTGAGGAGCAGATAGATGGTTGTCAATGGCCAATAAGCTGAAAGATACAATCTCAGAGCCAGAGCAAGTCAAGATGATTGTTGCTAATACCACACTGGCTCTGAGAAATGCTCTAGTCTTGTACTATTTTAAAAACATGCATGAATTATATGAAAGGGTGAGGTACATTCAAGCACAGCTCAAGGATACATTAATCATGGATCTAATATATAGAGCTGAGAATGCTAGTGTTGTAGGAAACCCTGTAGGAAGCCCTCAGCATCAACATAGGATCCTCGGAAAAATAGGGTTACCTCTTAGCAAATCAATAATATTCCTCATCTCGTCACACAGCCCTTGGCTCCTCAACTGGTTGAACAACTTGTGACTCCTCAACACCTTCCACAACATGTTGTACATAATCAAGTTTGTCCAATTAATCGTGCATCTATTCCAATATCAAAACCATCTCCTCTTGCCCATCATCATGTCACTTCAGTATCAACAATGGAGCAAACCAAACCTGAGTGTGATCAATCTATAGGGGAATCCTGACTTCAAGTCAATGAGAACTCTTCCATGTCTAACATTCAACCAACCTCTCCTATTCCTCAGGAATCCCTTGAAGAAGGCACACTCTTTGTCTTTAAACAACCTCAGGAACAACCCATGCTAGGCAACCTCAAGCTGGAGGTTATAGGAAATCATGGTGAAGGGCCAAGTAAGGAAGCTCAACCAGTGAAATCACTAGAATTGATCCTTAAAGATAGTCAAACTTAAATGACCCCTACATTAAAAAATGACAAGGCAGAATCGGTCAATGAAATGGGGAACATATCATTGCCTTAGGATCCTTGTGATCATGGGTCATGATTGACCCTTCAACATTTGGAAGAATTAGGGTCATCATCAGAGCATGCTCACCATAAACCAGGTGAGGATCAGCCATTGCAATCATTGAAATTAATCCTTGAAGTTGGTCAGACAGAATTGACCCCTGAACCAAAAAATAAGGGGATAGAATTGGTCAATGAAATGGAGAAGGAATCTATAAACCTCGAGGAGAACATAGACATTAGCAAGGGGGTACTAGGACCTCCTCCAGCTAGGCAGACAAATCCCTTAGCATCAATCTTAGGGCCACGACCCATATCACATTCTCCCCACTATCAACGATCGGGCCTATGGGCCTACAATTCATCTATCTTAGGGTCACAACCTTGTTTTCTTCACAACCACCATTGAATGGGCCCATGGGCCCCCAATTCTTCAATCTTAAATCCACAACCCATACTCAATCCCACTTAATTAGGCCATCATTCCCCTCTTATACAATCGGGCTCTTATGCCCCTTTCATTCAATCAGGCCAATATGTCCCTATCCTTCAACCAGGCCCATACTCTCCCTTCATACAACCGGGCCCATATGCCCCCTTCATACAACCGGGCCCAAGTGCCCCCTTTGTTCAACTGGGCTGCGTGCCGCTTTCCCTCAACCAGGCCCATGTGCCCCCTTCATACAATTGGGCCCACGTGCACCCTTTATTCAATCGGGCCTACGTGCCCCCTTTATCCAACTGGGCCTATGCGTCCCTTTCCCTCAACAGGGCCCATGTGCCCCTTTTATCCAATAGGGCCCATGTGCCATCTTTCATCAACCGGGCCCATGGGCCCCTTTTCATCAATCGGGACTGCGTGCCTCTTTCCTTCAACCGGGCCCATGCGCCCCTTTTCCCCAACTGGGCCCATATGCCCCTTTTCTTCAATCGGGCCCACGTGCCCACAATTCTCCCCAATCGGGCCAAGTGCTCTTAATTTTTCTAAATCGGGCCTGCGTGTCCACAATTCACCTCAATTGGGCCCGCATGCCCACAATTCACCTCAACTGGGCTCACGTGCCCACGTTTTTCTGCAACCGGGCCCAAGTGACCAAATTCCTTCTAAATCGGGCCCCCATGCCTACCTTCCATCAACCTCGGGGACACATGCACACACTCCTTTAACTTTGGTCCCACGTGCCTCCATTTCTACACAATCGGGCCCGCATGCCCAAACTTCTTTGAAATCGAGTGCCCATGCCCCCACTTCGTCAAATTCAGGTTCGCAGGTGCATACTTTCAATGGTGCCTGCGAGCCCATCAAAATTTTCAATTACAATCTTGCTCTTGATTACCTAAATGGGGTCCACATGCCTACTCTTTTCATTGAGTCCCTTGAGCTCAATCTTCAATCAGGCGCTCAAGCCCATCATCATTAATCGGGCCCTCAAGCCCATCACCTTTAGTCGGGCCCTCATGCCCATCAACATCAACAGGGCCCTCTGGCCAACATTCAACACTTGGACCCATGTGCCCCTTGATTCCAACCATTCTCGGGTATTCAAGCCCACTCTCAATTCTAGGCCCAAGAACCCATTTTAACCCACTCTTGTTTTCGAGCATGTTTCTTTTTTTATTATTCTTTTTATTTTTATAAATTTTATTTTTTAACAAAAACAAAGGGTTGGAAAATTTCCTGGGTGATACCACAATCTTTGCCTTTCTATATTATTAATATTGACTCTGTCATGGCAAATCAAACTTTCCGCACCTTCCTCTCTATCATATGACTCTAAATCTTTGATCCAATGTGATATGGAGAATATCAAAAGTGGAAGCAATAAGGCAAGCAAGCCAAGGCAAGCACAAGCAACGTCATCATCAAACTTCTTCTTCTCTCAGGTATTATATAAATTTTCATTCATCATCATCTTATCATTTTCAAGGCAACATTTTTTGTAATATTTTTAAGTGTCACATTTTGATTCAAACATGCAAGACATAACTAGAAGAAAATTTGTGATTGACGGTATTTATAACCAATTTTTACATTGCAAGGCATGCTAACAATTGATTCACCCATGAAATGTAATCTACCTCCTAAAATGGAGAGAACTACTAGTGTGAGTTAAGTCTATATGTCTTGGATTATTGTATTGGAGTCGAGGGTAGATACCATTTTACACACACAACACAACCCGATCCCAGAATCAGGATGATCCAACACCCAAGAGAAGCTAGGCAAGGCTTAGAGATGGAAGGAAAACCCTCACCCTATTCTTTTCTATTCAGTCCAAGATAGGTGAAGGGGATTAGAGGGGGAGAGTATCGAAAGCATCTACAGCCTTAGTAGGAGGTCGTCTCGAAAGGTCCAACTTCTCAAAATAGAAAACAAATATGCCAAAAGATGGGCAATGAACCCACAGGTTTAAAAAAATATTGGCCCATCTAAATGAGTTCCCAAAAATGTAGAAAAAAAGGTGCCAAAAGATGGGAAATGACCCCACAAGTCAAAGTACCTATCCAAATGTGTTCCACAAAAATAGGTTTGTTAATAAAGAAGAAAAGACCCAAAGAGATCGAACCCCAACAGGCAATTAGGTGGAAGCAGAGAAATCCCTCTTGACATCTCTAAAGCTTATTAAGGACTTCCTATCAATTCTTGATTCTTAACCCCCAGGGTATGGGTGGACCAACCAAATCAAAGCTAAACTCTGGCCGATTAGAGGTTGAAGGTCAGAAGATTCTGGGTAAGGAACCCCTTTTGCATCTAGTGTCTACCACCGGACATAGAATAACAACTAAGTGTTGAGGTCTTTTGTCAATACTGATTTTTCTCTCCCAAAAAATTTAATATTTTCAAAAACACAAAAAATGAATATCTTCAAAATTCTAAAAAATTGAATATTTCTAAAAATATAAAAACATGAATATTTTCAAAAATTCCGAAAAATGAATCTTTTCATAAAAAAATTCCTTTTCAGATTCCAACAAAAGTTTTCAATTTTTATAAAAAATTTATCACCATGCTTAATTTGAATTTTCGTCTTTACATTCATATTTACTTTCAGTCTCTCGTGTTTCAATTCCTTCATTGCATATTTGCTACTTTACTTTTACATCCGTAAAAAGGCTATCACCCCTTGACAAAGGTTAAGGAAGACTGCAACTTGCAAGGGGGATAAGCCATATTGTTGTTTTAATCTCTTTTTTTGAGTGTTTCAGGCACGAAGAACAAGCGAGAACTTTACACAAATAGGCAATGCTCGCCACTTCTCTCCCCTGAGGATTCTTAGAAGGTGGTGTCATCATGACCTCGGCCTCAACTTTGTCAAAGAACTTTTACTCTATGTCCTCATCAGGACACAATAACTCTTTTGTGAAAATGCATACCATCACATTGCAAACTCACCATTATCATTTCTTCTCTTAGCATATATTAAGTGCATTACTATTTATTTATGCATTGATGTTGAAGACCGTGCATGTGAAGATGTCCAGACCCGAGATCCACTTCATCAAAATCCACGATGGTTGAGTCATTATTCGTGCTCACGTATAAGCCAAAATTAATATCTAGAGATGATGGTTCCTAATTGGGTATCCTGATCTCTGATGTTCAATCTATATCTTCAACTAGTTTGTTAAGTAAGTTTTGAAATTTTTTTAAGCCCAGCATGCATCATGTAGTATTAGTCTTAATGCATACATCCCATCATGATCTTCACCTTCTCACCATGATCTCTAAACCCCACCGAGTACGTTCTCTCATCATTTTACCCAATTCTGATCTTTTCAATATTCCACCATGTCACCACGTCCATCATCTATCATAATCACCTTGTGTCTTTCAACATCTTTCATTTCTATCCCACCATGGATGTTGCAAAACTTTCTTACTATTCATCCCACCGTGGCAGTCACCTTATCCTACCATGGGCACCCATTTTGATCATAATTCTTGCACCACTATTATCCTCAAAGTCTATTGATTGAGCCTAAACATCTGCCTTTTAGAATTTAAGATCATTCTATTCTGAATCAAATCATGTTTCTTGGAAAACTTAAATGAATCTGAGAGCCTGATATGCTTGATTGGTATTCTTTTATTTTTAAAAACAAATCTCTTTCTAAACTTTAGCCCATCATAGTACAGGAACATTGCAAAGATTGGGTTGCTGGCTAATGATGAACCTACTAACCCATGATTCAAGGACTCCCCACCACGTTGGGGGTTGGCTACTCTTCTCTCGTGCCCGTTGCACATCTTTTACCAATTGGATGTAAGAAGGGTTGACGAAATGTGGCAGTGATCCAAGGAACATGAGGAGAGTCACTTCGCAGAACTTGGTCAATGAGCGTGTTTATATCTACACCTTGATGTCACCTTTTCAGTCCATTGCTATTTCGTTCCACTGTATTTCATTACAATTCATTTCACTTCACTACATTTCTCTACATTTCACTTCACTTCGCTACATACCATTTCCTTGCAAAGTTGACATCAAGGTGAGGCAAGCTATAAACATGCCAATTTGGCCTTAATTGGGTCTTAAAACCTTATTCCATTGGCAACATCCCTTTTAGACCATTAAAATCAAGTTGAACCATGCTTTTAGACGTGCCAAAGAGATTACTAAAAATCTGAGGATGAGTTGTTGATCCCTGGTCAAATTCGAGTTTGCCGAGCAAGGACCATTGTGTCGTGCCCTTTCATCAAGTCATCGAACATTTTTTGCTGACCGTTAGGGTTTCCCAGCTGCCGTCAGGTCATTCTGATCAATAATAAGGTAGCATAGAGCATATTTATAGTTGTCAACCCGAGTTATAAGGGTTACAGCTGGCTTTTTCGGTCATTCCGGGTTGTCCTAGCTATTTTGGGTATCTTTTTTGAGTTTTTCGGGTTCCTCCTGCCCTTTTCGATTGGAAACCGAGCTGTACGAGTTGCTGCTGACTTTTTTCAGTCATTCTAGGTTCTCCAAGTCGTCCCCTGCTCTTATGAGCATCTCTCCGAGTTTTTCAGGTTCCTCCCATCATTTTCAGTCATCATCTTGAGTTGTATGGGTTGCCACCAACTTTTTCGGTCATTCCGAGTTCTTTGGGTCATGCCCGGCCCTTCCGAGCATCTCTCTGAGATTTTTGGGTTCTTCCCATCATTTTCGGTCATCAACCCAAGTTGTATGGGTTGCCTCTGGCTTTTTCGGTCATTCCAAGTTCTTCCGGTCATCCTGACTCTTACGACCACCTTTCTAAGTTTTCTAGGTTCCTCCTATCATTTACGGTCATCAACCCAAGTTGTACAGGTTGCCATCAACTTTCTAGGTAATTCTGAAGTTTTTCGCATTATCGTCGGCTTTTCCGAGTTTCAGGTCACCATTCTAGCCTTTGGCATCCTCAAAATCATAAACTAGAGGTTAAAATCCCATATGGAAGTTCCAGGATGTGTGCCAGCTGGTTTACCAATTTGGGGAGCTACGTTTTCAAGTACTCTTTCATATGCAACAAACAAGAGTCGAAACGGACATCCCATTTGCAAGTTATGGCTTGCGGATGTAGGGCATGTAGAAGAGAGAACCAAATACACCCCCAAACCGGTTTTAGAAGGTTTCCCCCTCAAAAACTGATTATTTTGACCGCACCCCCGAGTTGGGGGCGCGTTCATTTTGTCAACTCAATTTTTAGAAAATTTATGATTTTTTAAGAATTTTTTTAGCAATGACACGCTGAACGCGCCCTCGAGGTGAGGGCATGCTCACCGCCCCCTCAGTCTGAGGGTGCAGCCATCGTGCCCCCAAACTGGGGGTACGTTCAATTTATTTCATTATTTTACACTAGTTTTGATTCTTTATAAATCTCAGCCATTGGGGTACGATCCAAGATTATTCTCCTCATTCTCCACCCACCCTAGGCTCGTCCCAACCTCCCCAATTCATCCTCTATTCATCCCGGTGCATGAACATCATCCCGAAGTAAGAGAGAAGCCGACCTATTCTCCAAACTGCTATTGTGTGGATCATAGGCTTCCACATAAATCTCTTAGCATTTTCTGGCTGAGATTTTTTCAAAATATGTATTCATCGTTGAGCTACCTTTCTTCTCCAATAAACGATGATCAATTCCGACATCTCTATGGCTTGTGACGATTTCTACAGTGGCGCTGCGCAGATAGATCCAGAGTCTCCTCTTCTTGGTCATCATCTTCACAATCATTTTCACTACACTTACTTGTATATTCAGTCTATACAATATTCATAGAAACTGTTCTCTGGTGCGTTATTTTTTATTTCCAATAAAAATCATTCGATTCTGATATATGTGATGCCCGTGATACATCCTACATCGACGTTGCACCGGTGGTTTCTAGAACTTCACTGTCTATGATATGAGTTATCAAGTAAATTTAGATCACTTATAATAGGATTCAATCCAATGTGTCTGCATGTTAAATAACCCTTTGTATGTCTTCTTTATTTTAAAACAAAGAAGAGTCCATTATGACATATGGATTGTCTATGGTGATTGTTTCAACAAAGTCGCGCAATCTGGTACTATTTCCAATTTATGTCCACTTCCATAATTTCTACATGGTTGTATGAACATACTAGGGAGAAGTATCTACATAGAAACTCTTTCTATCCAAGTCCTCTATCCATTGCAACAAACGGTACTCAATTCTGACATTGGAACTGCCTGTGATGACCTATACATCAAAGTCGTGCCAGATAGTGTCAATGTGCCCCCGGAACCAGGGCGCGCCCACCGCACCCTCAAGCCCAGGGCACGCCCACTACGCCCTCAAATCAAGGGCATGTTCACACCTATGTGTTGTCCAGCCAGATCGGTGATATCTCACTCATTTTAGCTCTTATTTGAGCCATTCAAGTTTCTACTTCTTCATCATTCATCCAGCATCATTTATAAATCATTTTTATTTAGTTTTTGCATCATCTCATATATAAAAAAAATCAAAAAAATGGTTTGGGCTGCCCTCAAAATTGGTGAGTTTCTTTCCGATTACTATTTTTCATACCACTTTCATTATAGTTACTACACTTCACTCAGTTCTAAACCTTGTTCCACGTGTTTTCGTGTCTTCTTTATCTACTAGTTACACAGGTGCATCAAGCAAGCAGTGGTTAAGGACTCTTCTTCATCGGCCAGCTAGAGAAGGATAAGGTTGAACCCGCACACACATTTCTCACACTAAGGTACACACATTCATCTTTTATCTCTATTACATAAAGCGAAGCCTGCGGCTCCTGGTGACGACATCTTCTAATTTTTTTTATGCATTAAGTTCTTTTTATTTCATCCTCACTCTCCTCCCACACAACCTGAACCATCTCTTCAGTGCTCGAGCGACACCGAGAAAAGAAAGTTAGGGGATCAATGTGAGTGTGGGACCGAAGTGAGAGTTTTCCGTGTTTTTCCTTCCTATCTCTCTCATCCCCTCTTGAGGTGGTGATCCAGAAAATGACACATTTTCAGAGTTGACAAGGACCAATGATCCTATTGGCATCACGTATGCCATGCAATGGGTGGGTCACCATCGATATCTACAAAGAGATGTAACAAAATAAGATACATTGCAAACATTCATTAAAATTATGATAAGGTATTTTATTCTAATTTATGCTCTCACTAATTTTGACAAATTTGCATAACCCTTATTATGCAATTACGGGATATCACAATGACATCCTAGTGGGGACTAAGACTCTATTAACCTTATGGTAATGACCTTGGGAAAAACACAACAAGTCATCCCATACTTAATAGGTAGGCAACTTTTGTCAGTTGCAACTCTTAGTCATTTAGCCTCCAGAGTTATGACCATGTGGGAAACACAACAAGTCATATACTCTAGTTAGGTCAAATCTACTTATTACATTATGGGCATGGATTCTCAACATAGCCCTAGTGGGAAACACAAAAAGGCCATGTCAATGGTCCACCCCAAGGTTCAGCTTTAAGCCTTGGCCACGATTACCAATCCCTTGATGAATGAGCCTTGTGGGAAACACAACAAACTCACCCAATCTAAGATTTGCTCATCGAGACCATAGCAACGGAAGGCTATGTGGATTGTTCTTAGTGTCCCACACTTATCAACCTAATTTAAACAAGAAAGAATTTTTAGTCTCATCATAGTATGTGCTACACATATATATGTATACCTTTAAATACCATATATATCTAAGGTATATAGCACACACACATACATATTAAATATGCAAATTTTAAATAGATGATTATGGACTTTCATCCCATCAATGCATGATCGGAGCCAGATCGATTTGCATTAAAGGATTCAGCATCCTATGCTGGTGTTGACATGTCACAAAGTCTCGAAGAACTCTTCTCCAAGCATCTCGCTCTCTCCTCCATCTCCATCGGTCTTCTTGTCATTACAAGAGCATTAAGGGTATGCAGAGCCATAAATGTACATTAATCAAATAAGAAACCTTGATCTTAATCAAGGGGAGTACATTTCATGGAAGAATGTAGAAATACAATCAGAATTGATAAGAGAGAATATTATGCATGCGGGCTCTTAATTACATGCCAACATAAAATAAACATCACCATATGATATACATTCTAAGTCCATGATCATCCAAGCATTCACATATACATATCAACACATGAACATAGTGCGAATACGTGATAATAATATGATATAACTATTATATCATAAAATTATATATCGAAAGTTTTGAAATTCTCAATTTCATGCTTGTTGATTTATTCGAGAAGTAAATAACATGAAATAACCATATAAACAAATTATATGATGCATACAAGCAACTCAAAAAATTTGTTATTCTAACATTTTTTAGATTCCCTTTTAATTTATAAAAATTTTAAATAAAAATTAAAGAGCTAGGAGCATTGCGCCACCCCTCCTCTACTCTCTGGTGCATTCACCATGCGCCATAGGTGTTGGCGCACGCGTTGTTCTATGCACCACAAGAGTGTGTGCCTGAGAGCTACTGCACACGCACGGCGGTTCATTATTTTTTTTAAACGTCTAGTGCGCGCAATGTCCGCAGTCAAACCGCATTCCAAACACGTTGATTGGTGTCAGATCTGGTTATCGGGTCCCGATGGATCCTCCTTCTCCAAACGATAAGGGTGAACAATAACCGCGGAAGGGGCTTTTAAGACCTTCTTAAAACTGGACTTTACAGCCTCTGAAAAATCCCAAACAATAGAAGGTCGATTCTAAATCGAACAAATAATCCAAAAATATCATTTTATTTTCATGAAAAAATCTCAATCAACGGGAAAATAAGAAAGAAGCATCGTTGGCCCTAAAGCTTCTCCTTGCCAAAAAAACTCTCAATCGACCTCTGACAGTGCCGTTCAAAGCCAAAGAATGATGGGAAACTCTTGGTAATCATATTACCTATTTTCTAAGTCATCCATAAGACATGAAAATGTCTCCATGGAAGAAGATCTCAAGAAATCCCCAAATCGACTTGGTGAATTCCGTGAAACAAAATCATCATATTTTAGACCCTCTACCAAACTCTCTGGTGGTCTAAAATTCGAACAGTTTGTAGCATGGGAAAGCCATTTGTCATGAGATTCATCTATAAGAAACCAATCTTCAAATCATATCTGATACGATTCATGGTTGCTTCGTCAAAATGGATATTTGTAAAGATTTAGGAAGACACAAAATATATGAAATGACGTCGAAATAACGTTGGATTCGAACAAGAATTCAACCTGGCTTTGATACCACTATAAAGAATTGGTCCAATCATATTGGCATAGTAGAATATTTATGATTCCTCATATATTAATGTCTTAGTCTAGATCAGAACTAAACAACATCACCATAATTAGTGTTCAAAACAATTTTGACCACGTACCTTTGTGGGATTCAAATAATCTTTATTGATTGAATAAATTCAAACATTCTCACGCTTTACAAGCCACTCAAGCATGTGGCCTCTAGTCATATCCACATGAAGTACCTCTGAAGTTAGGTTCTCCTCCGCGCCGATGTCGACCACTCATCCCGAACAGAACTCCACCATCGAGTGGCGGCTGCTGGGGTGGGAGATGACAAAGGAGGGTGGCTGGGGCATAGAGAGCTCCCTTGGCTTGATAGGGTTTGTGCTATCATCGCTAATTCTTATAGAAGTTAGAGTTTTTCATAAAAACCCCTCCTTACTCTATAAGTTAACCCAAGCCTCCAAACTTACAGATTGCTCTTTATGTGTGTGACCTCCTAGGCGCAAGTGCCCATTTGGTTGAGGCATAATTAAAAGAACAATTTCTTTTAAATTAAATTTATCATCGCATAATAGATTTAACGGCCTACCGATCATGAAGGGTACAAGTAACATCCTATGATCCCAAATGGCTTTGAGGATGAACTCCTTTTCAAAGAACCTTTCCATCATCGATTACCACATGGATATTAATTTTTGTCTATTCAATATCCCGGCCAGATAGGAGTATGGAATTGACTGTCAACTTCTAATTATACTGATACTATGAAATCTTGCACTCATAATTGGATTGATTGGAAAACCCTTTTCCAATTATCCTATATACCTTGACTACAGATTTAGAGTACTATCCATAGAATATTCTCTCTCTCATACCAAGAGTGGATAAACTTCTTATTATCCACTCAATTTCCTCCACCGGGTTTTCTATATACCCAATCTATTAACTATACAAGACCACAATCCTAAGTGATCCATAAGTCAATAGTCAAAATACATGGTACGCCCGACAAGGCATCTTTGGCGACTCAGGTCAAAGATCCAGCCATACAACTGTGATGATAGAATACTATGATTGACATTTCAGTAAGATATCGTTCAAGAATTATATATCGGTCAGTTCAGTGAACTCATTTCTCTAATGAGCACATGTATATGTATCTCAGTGCCCCCACATTAATGACCAATGAGATTGATCATTCTCATCATACGAGAAGAAATCATATACACTAGTCTTATTGGATCCTTAATGTCCCATCTCAAGGATCCTATGACTAAGAACATTTTAGATCACATGCTTCTAGATGATTGATCTTTTTTTATTAGCATGATCTCATCATGATTCAATCATCATTGCATGCAATCTAGGACTTCATTACGATAGACGCATCTAGATTGTGCAGGTAATGAAGACAATATCATTGATACTAAATAAGATATTACAATAAATGTAAAACCATATTAATAGAAATGTATGCCCTACAAGCCAATCATATGCGATATGATTTTACATTTCTTGTAATATCTTATTCAGTATAAATGGCATAATCTTCATTACATGCTCTATCTAGATGCGTCTATCATAATAAAATCCCAAGTTGCATGCAATGATGATTGAATCATGATGAGATCATGATAATGAGATCAATCATTTAGAAGCATGTACTCTAAATGTTTCTAGTCATAGGATCCTCGAGACGGGATATCAAGGATCTAGTAAGACTAGTGTATATGATATCTTCTTATATGATGAGAATGACCAATCTCATTGGTCATCAGTGTAGGGACACTGAGATACGTGTATAGGTGCTCATTAGAGGAATGAGTTCACTGAATTGACCAGTATAGAATCCCTAAATGGTATCTTACCGAATTGTTGATCAAGGTATTCTATCATCATAGTTGCACGGTTGGATCTTTGACCTAAGTCGCCAAAGACAGGCGTACCATGTACTTTGACTATTGACTTATGAATCACTTAGTATTGTGGTCTTGTATAGTTAATGGATTGGGTACATGGGAAACCCGGTGGAGGCAATTGAGCGAACAATAGAGAATCGTTCACTCTCGGCAGAAGAGAGAGAATGTCCTATAGATAGTACTCTAAATCCTTGACCAAGGTAGATAGAATAATTGGAAAAGAGTTTTCCAATTGAACCAATTACGAGTAAAAGATTCCATAGTGTTAGTATATTTAGGAGTTGACAGTCAATGTTGTACTCCTATCCGACCGGGACATTGGATGGACAAAGTTTTATAACTGTGTGGTAGCCGATGATGAAAAGGTTGTTTGGAGAGGAGTAAAAGATTTAGTTTTCCAATTGAACCAATTACGTGTAAAAGATTCCATAGTGTTAGTATATTTAGGAGTTGACAATCAATGCTGTACTCCTATCCGACCGGGACATTGGATTGACAAAGTTTTATAACTATGTGGTAGCCGATGATGAAAAGGCTCTTTGGAGAGGAGTTCATCTCCGAAGCCGTTTAGGATCATAGGATGTGGCTTGTACCCTTTATGATTGGTAGGCCATTAAATCTACTATAAGATAATAGATTGAATTTAAAAGAAATTGTTCTTTTAATTAGGCCTCAACCAAATGAGCTATTGGGCCTAGTAGGTCACACACATAAGGGCTAATCCATAAGTTTGGGGGCAAGGGTGTAAATATAAAGAAAAGAGGGGTTTTGTGAAAACTCTAAATTCTTTATATAATAGCGAATTGAGCATGAGCCCCACAAGTCAAGGCTGCAAAATTCATGCCTACCTCTCTCCTTCACGTTTTCCCATGCTAGAGACCATCAAGAGTCGATGGGACTTCATCCAAGGCGAGTCATAAGGTCTGACGCGATGGAGAACCCGACATTGGAGGCGGCTCATGTAGATACGACTAGAGGCCGCACACTTGAGTGGCTAAACAAGCATGAGAACACTCGATCTTCTCCAGACTTTAAGGATTATTTGAATCCTGCAAAGGTACATGTTCGAAACCGTTTCGAATACTGGTTTTGACGATGTCGTTCGATTTCGATCAAAACCAAGACAATGATATACCAGGAATCGAATATTTTCTACTACGCTTATCTGATTGGACCGATTCCCAACACATATCACATCTAATTGGCTTGTATGACATACATTTCTAGAGATAAGTTGGATCCAAAAACATTGAAGTGTAAGTTCATAAGACGTTATGAGGTTCTTCCATAAGTATAAAAGGATCATTGAATATAGGGATGCTACATTCCTAGAAAATCTAGAAGAAGAGGAACCTCAAAATATTGAGATTGAACCTCTAGTTGTAGTAGATGATGACTACTACAATGAAAATTCTAGAAATGAACATAGAATTGAAGAAGAACCTAGGGTAGTAGAACCAACCTAACAAGAAATTATTGAAAAACAAAATATTCCTATGATAGAAGCATCATCTGATATACATGTCATTGGCAACAAAAGAACTAGAACTCCACATGTATGGATGGATAGTTTCTATTTATACTCATGTGAACCTTTATGTTTAATTGTAGTCATAAATAAGGAAGATCACACAGATTCAGTAAATTATATTGATGTTGTGAAATTGTGCAAATCAAAATTATGACTAAGCACCATAATAAAGAAAAGAACTCTATAAAAATAGATAGAGTATGCGAATTGTGTGATTTGCTTAGGAACAAGAATGTTATCTAGTGTAAATAGGCATTTAAAAGAAAGGTTTGAGTTGATGGGTATATAGAAAAGTATAAGGTCCAGTTAGTTGCCAAGGGTTTTAATCAAAAGATGGGTATAGAGTTTTAGAAAATCTATTCTCTTATGGCAAACTTTACATATGTAAGGTTGATATTGGCTATTGTTGTTTATCTTGACATAGAATTGTACCAGCTAGATGTCAAGACATCGTTCCTCAATGAAAAGTTGGAGAAAGACATATATATGTGCCAACCTAAAGAATTTTAGGTAGAAGGATAGAAGAATAAGGTATGTAAACTAAAAAACCTTATATAGATTGAAGCAATCATCTAAACAATGATACCTCAAATTTCATGACGTTATTATGAACTCGACTTTGTTCCAAATCAATTAGATAGCTATGTATATGTCATGAAGAGTGGAAGCATAGTGATTATATTATTCTTAAATGTAGATGATACCTTGCTTGTCGGAAATGACATCGTAAAGTTGAATAAAAAAAGTCCGAGTTCAGTGAGAAATTTGAGATAAAGAATATGAGAGAGGTGTCCTATGTATTTGGTGTCCAGATAGAAAGGGACATGAAGCCTAGATTGTATGGCATAAACTATGAAAAGTACATACAATCCATATTAAGAAGGTTTGGAATGCAAAATTGCAATCATGCACCAACACCACTGGTTTGTGAAAAGAGGTTAAGTAAAGAGTAATGTCTAAGAGAGGGGCAAGACACAATATGTCATTTTCTCAAGCAGTTGAAAGCTTAATGTATGCAATGCTTTGTACTATGTTTGATATAGCATTTGCAATAAGCTTAGTGAGTAAATATCAAAGTAATCCTATACCAGCACATTGGAAAACTGTTAAGAGGATTATAAAGTACTTTAAGAGTATAGTGCACTGCAAGTTAGTATACTAAGCAAAAACACTTGATGTGCTTGGTTACTCTAATGCAAATTTCTGAGGAGATAAAGATGACAAAAAGTCCACTCCGAGACACTTGTTCATCTTTGGCGGTGTTGTTGTTTCTTGGGGTAGCAAAAAATTAGAGTTGTGTGACACAAGAAGCTGATTATATTGCTTGTAACATAGCTACTATCCATGTCATCTAGGTTAGATTATTTTTGATATATTTGGGTCTCAATTTGGTTGACGGCCCAATTGAAATATATTACAATAATTAAACTGTCATCAACTGATTAACAGTGGATAAAATATCTATAAAATAAAAACACATAGAAATACAATATCATTATATACGTGATATTATGCAGAAAAGGGAAATGATGATTACTTATATCCTCACTAGTGATATAATTATCAATCCTTTGACAAAAGATATTTTAGTGAAAAATTTTATTAAAGTTTGTGGGCTTAATGGGACTCAAAAATATACGAGTCATTTATGATTTTCACGGATAATGAGATTGTATAGATATATATATGTATCTCACGAACAGTGAGAATACATAAGAAAATTTTTATACATCTCATGGACAATGAGAATCTGAAAGAATGTGTATCTCATGAAAAGTGAGTGTACATAAAAAATACATTGATATCTCGAAATACAAAAATTAATTATATTTTTAAATAGTGTGAATGTGATTAGAAATCACTAGATTGATGGTCAAGTGAGAGATGTTGGAATGTGCCCATCAAAAAATGTGAACCCTACGGATCGGCCTAGAGAAGTCAAAGACGATTACTATTCTGGGTGGAGGGGATGCGATAGAAAACCTCAAAATAGGTGGACTCCATTGTTGGAGATTCGAACATGCCAAAAAAGAGAATACATCCTTTGTCAGAACCCGAAAACAAAGAATTACCAAAATCTCCCCTCTCTTGTGATCTCCTTCTCACAACACCAGACAGGGGCATTCCTTCATATTGAGGGGTTATCTCCTCAATGTTTATTACTCATATTAATTTCACCATGTGCTAACATATGTCGTGGTGTGGATGTCACAGTGAGGAACATAATACTAACAATGATTTCATAGCTTGTTTTGCTTTGATATAAGCCATGCACCCATCTTTCTTCACAACATTACTTAAACAAGCATCAAGATGGTTTAATACAACAAGATGATATTTCAATTATAGAAAGCATCAACATAGTTGAATACAACACAATGACATTACAATTGCAGAGAGCATCAACATGGTTTAATACATCAAGATAATTTTCATTTACAGGAGTTTAGGGCTGTTCCATGATTTGCATAGGTTGTTGAAACGTCGTAGAGGTAGAGATCCCAATTGTTGGCCTTAACTTTTCCTTTGCTTTTGTAACTATCAAGAACAAACATCTATATGCAATCACCATGCCCAACAATATTACAAGATCAATCCACTTGGAGTACTGTTCCATTTGCCAAAAATCCCTTATGACTTCCTTCCCTGTGACGATAGTTGCACCATTTACCTGATTCTTTGGGAAATTTAACCCAATGAACTCATTCTTATAATATGCTTGGCTGCCATACTTGTGGTAAGCCAGGTGGTAGAATGGGTACTTCCAAAGCTGGCTTTGGTATGTCATTAGGCAACCGGAAGAAGCCACAACAGAGCATCATAATAGCTTGAATTCCAAATGCGATGACAATCCCGATGAGGAAGTTTGACACGAGGGTAGCAACAACCATCATTAGACTTTCTACAAGAAGCATAGTGGTATATAGTACTAGAACAAAAAAGATATAGTGCTCAAAACTCTTTTGAAGACCAGCAAGAAAATAGGTAAATGTTGCTGGGATGATAGAGATTAAGCCTATATATGGAGATGAAGAAATTGTATTCCCTATGATAAATGCTGTGACACCATAGTGTCCATTCAATCTTTCTCTTTTAAAGACCTGAAAAGAGTGATAACATTAGTAATATTGATAATGTAAAATAATAAGATAAACGAACTTCAAAGAGTTCTGTGTGGGTTGTGGTTAGTGGGAAAACCTTCATGTCTTCCACAAAGGATGGGAATCCACTAATTGCCATAAAAGTCAGAAATGCAGATATGAAAAATAGTAACGATCCTCTTGCCTGAAGAATAAAAAGATTATATTCAAGTATTCCCCAAATAGATAAATGCTTCATAAAAAAGTAGGAACATTAAAAATTAACACGTGGAGCAATGCCTTGATAATGTAATAAGTCAAAAATAATGTTACATATAAGAATTTGCCTTTTCTCACCTGAATTGAGCCGTATGTATGACCAATGTCATAGAATAGGGTGCCAAGAGTGATGCAAACTCCAAGGTACATCACAAGGCGGAACCAATAATATCCTATGTCTCTGGTCATGTTCTTGAAAGATCTTTTTGTGAGGATAATACACTGATTAAGAAAGCTAGCCTGGCTTCCCTTCTTCAATTTCTTCCCTTCCTGAAAGAGTGTACCATTGAATGAAATTAAAAAAGACAAATTAAATTATAATTAGAAGATACAATTAAACTCTAATTAGCACCATTAAATCAAGAGAGTCACATCATCTTACCACACCATTAATTTCTAACATATCTTGTAGTACTTCAGTAGAATGGTTAGATGCTTTAAATGAAGCTGCCAGACTACTAATGGCTTCAATTGTAGAAATTGTAGTGTTAGTATGCTCTTCTTTTACTTCCTAAAAGAAACAAGTGAAGAAAACACATAATTGTCTAAATTAATCGACTAGAATATATGGATAAATAAACAACAATATTATAACATTAATTTTGCCAACCTTATCAAAGTCCGTGTTGATTATTCTGAGGAAATGATCTGAAGGGTTCCGCATAGTTGGACATGGGAAACCATTTTCTGCAAAAAACTACTTAAAGATAGAGAAAGGAAGTTAGTGCAAGTTTTAAGATAAGAAATGTAAACTGAATTTGAAAGTAAAACATTTGGTAAGCCACACAATATAGAACTTTGTTAGCATTGTAATATGGTAGTATCCATCTTGATGAAAAATTTGATTCAGTATCAAAAGACTCGTGGGGCTCAATTCGCAACAAGAAAAAAGAGTTTGTTTACAAACAGTGTTGCACAAGACAGATGATCAACTCACCTCTGTGATTGTTGAAGTGGAACCAAAGAAAATTGTCTTGCCAGAGGATAGGAGACATATGTTATCAAATAGTTGGAAGACTTCAGTACTTGGCTGATGGATTGAGGCAAGGATGGTCATCTTTTCGCAGTGACCAAGTTTTGTGATATGGTTCATGATGTGGAAGGATGCAGCACTGTCCAATCCACTTGTAGGCTCATCTAAGAAGAGAAGCTTTGGACGAGTCAAAATCTCTATGCATATGCTGACTCTCCTTTTTTGGCCTCCACTCAGCCCCTTTGAGCTATACCCCCCTATTCTGGTCTCCTTGGCATCCTGTAGACCCATCGCTTCAATAGCCTTTTCTGCCCTGCCTATCTTTTCAGAATATGCCATGGAATTTGGTAGTTGAAGTTGTGCAGAGTAGTATATAGCTTCCCTTACTGTCAAGGTTGACATCAATATATCATCTTGAGTGACATAAGCCTACAATAAGCAGCAAAATAGATGTATCAGTGTTGAGTACAATAAACTATTACATTTATCTATATGAAATTCTGAATTTAGGCCGAGAATGAAATTTACAGATCGATGAAAGTCTTTTGTCTCTTTATTGATATGTCGCTAGTGAAAAATGGACAATCTCGTAGTAAACAAAAGAATCATTTTGAGGCAACATATTCTTGTTCTCCCCAATTTTCGGAAAATTAATGGTCCTGATAGTAATCATTTTGGTACTTTGCTATACATCAAGATCTCGAGAAGTTATGTGCGAGGAAATATACGTGACGAAGATCAGGCACTAAAAAGACCAAAAATATATTTACTTTAGATGCAAAATTATATTAAAATTTAACAGCTCGTTGGTTTGAGAGAGAGAGAGAGAGAGTCATTAATTTCCTTTACAACTTAACACGATATTTCAATCCGAATGAAAAAAACATTTATCAGTTATTGTATGCATAATTACCTAAATAGCCCTTTATTTTCTCTTACTGCTTTTCATGTACATAAAATCAATTAATCTACCACTATTGTATTTACCTCAATAAAACGTTTAAAGAAAAAAAACTAAGTAAATATAACTTACCGAGGTGCCGAATGACAATGTTTGCCTTCGTCCGTTGGCTAAGATGATCCCTGATTGTTGCACGTTCGATTGTAACCTTCCTGCAGACCATTTTCAAAGGCTTAAAGTTAGATATAAAACGAGAAAATATTATGTTTTCCGTTCTATGGAAAGGTAGTCATCTCTAATTTTCTTCGACGGGAGAAAAACTTGAATGAGCAAATTTTTACATAAGTATTTCAGACAGAGACTCAGAATTTTTTTAAAAAGAGAACATAAATTTAGTTGAATGGTCAAGTAGAAAAAAAACACATGTTTGAGACGTATTTGAGAGTTACCCAAAAAAACATATTGACCACAAAAATAAAAAAAAACCGCTATTTGTCATCTATTACATAAGCGAGTTGTGTGGTGTAAGTAAAAAAATTGAAAATTAGTCGTTCCTGGTAAACACGTACGTTGTCGCAACTTTTATTACATAGTATTTTTCGCACACAAAAAAAAGAGATTCATCATAATTTCAATGTCTATTTAGTCTATTTAACTTGTGAAACTCATCTTTATTGCGTCGATCACACGTATATTTACGTTTGGACAGAGAATATTCCCTCTACCGATCTACTACGCTGTGAACTGAGGTGATGCGGAGTCATTCATAAAAGGGGAAAGAATTGCCCGTTGAATCCCCCCGAAACCAGAAGCGGACGGATTACCTGCAAGAGCGTCGAGGAGGGTGGACTTGCCGCAACCGGAAGGGCCCATGATGGCGAGAACACGGCCGGGCTCGGCGTACCCGGAGGCGCCCTGCAGGATGGTGCGCCGAGCGCCCTTGCCGTCCGCGGCAACCACGGTCAGGTCCTCCCACGTCAGGAAGGCGCCGTCGCCGCCGCCGCCGGGCATGTGGATATCCACCTCGTGCTCCGGCGGACGCCGGCGCGACGAGCTCCGGTGCCTGCACCGAGTCGGATCCTCCGGAGCCTCGGTTCCCAGCGAAGAAACGATCTCATCTTCCTCGGGCAGCGGCGGCGCCTCCTTCGGCGGGGCGCCGAGGCCCCCTCGGTGCTCTCCCTCGCCGGACATCCAATCGATCGGGTGCTTCGGATCTCTCTGCCCCTGCGAGAGGAGGACGACGAAGAGAGGCGTACGAGGGGGGGTCTGGCGGGATGGACTCGGCGCAAGCTCGTGATTTTATACACGGAGCTGCACGGCACATCATATTCAGACGCATCTTGCAGCCTGGCGGCCGGCGGGCGCTTCCCAACATGCGGAGGAGGGGATGAATGTGGCTCGGCTCCATCGCGCTTTTATGTCAAGGGGTTGAGATAGTCAACGGGTTCGTTTTTGTGATAATACACTACCTCCGTTGTCCTCCGCTCCAGCATCCGAGTTTGCCAAAATATCTCCGGAGTACGTAATTGTTAAATTTTACATGAAGACGAACAAATTTTACAAGAGAAGTACGATGCATATGCGTGTGCTTCACTTTGATTCCAGCCAAAACAATACACGATGAGCCGAACTGTTATTTATCGGTCGTCGGCCGCCGGAGCCAGCCGGCCCCTTTAGACCGGGTATTGGGGTGGTGGAAAGGTGGCCGGAGGAAAAGGAAGAGGCCCCCCCCCCCCCCCCGGTGGAGGAGACCGAAATCATGTGCGGGGAAGCCCGCGGGGTCTTCTTCTCATTCCGTTTCAACGGGTGGATCTGCTGAAAGAGCTGGTCCGTAACGGGACACCCGATTATTCTAGTTCGAGGTAGACTGTTCATGGTTTGGTTTGGTTTGATTTATGTATATTTTTTTTCAACTCAAACCAAACCAAACGTAAGATACAAACCAAACCAAACCAAACTAAAATTTTTTCAAACCAAACCAAACCGAACCAAGTTAATTCGGTTTGGTTCGGTTTGGTCTTCGGTTAGGACCTTTATGTGGGTTTTATTTATAGGTCTCATTATATCATCAAAAAACTTTTCCATCACTTAATCATACAATGATTACCTCTTATTTTTCTACCAAAAGGCAACTTTAACATAAATAAAATTAAAATTTAAAAAACATAACATCTTTAAAACAAATATAAAACAGCACATGATAGAACAAATTAGTCATAACCACAAGATAAAACAAAATGGTCAAATAACCTCATCCGTAATTGACAATATCAAAATCTTCCTCAATCTGTAGGCTATGATTGCAAAAAAAAAAGTCATCAGATTTTGAGAGCTCCAAATTGGAGCTCCAATACTTGCAGTTTATTATGTACGTCAATAAAAATGAGGAGGAGGTTTAATGTTTACCCCCTCTAACCTCTGTGCTCAGCCGAGAGGTTCAGTTGCAGGCCTGCGGACTTCTTGGGGTGTTGAGCGGGAGAGCCGCGCTGCCGGACCGCCGATGGCCGGTGCCTGTTTCCGTGAGGGCTGGAGATGAGCGAGGTGAGGGCACAGGGCAGCTACTCCGGTTTGGGCCTTTGCTGTTTGGCGTATGCTGCCGTGGGCAGGAGATGAGCGAGGTAAGATCAGGACATCTACTCACCTACTCCAGTGCCTGTTTGCTTGAGTGTGAGGGAGGGCAGGCCGGCAACTACTCCGTGGAACCGCAGGCGCGAGGTGAAGGACAGAACGCGGTGAGGTGATGCCCGTGGGCCGTGAGGGCAAGCGTCAGCACGATTCTGCCTCCGACAATCCGGACTCCGCTGCCAGCGAACCTGCGACGCGGCGACGCCGCCTGCTACTTCGCCTCCGAGTCTGCGAGCCTGTGATGCTGAATGCCTGGGCAGTTGCGGCCTGCGAGAGTCGATGCTGCCACCTGTGCGTCAATGCGAGCCTGCGAGTCTGCGAGCCTGCGAGCCTGAGATGCCGAGGCTGCTTGCCGCTCCGCCTCTGCCTGTGCGACGCCGATGGCCCAATGCTGCCTCCGCCTGTGCGATGCCGCCTCTGCCCACTCGGGAAATTGGATGGGTTTCGACTTCGAGCAAATCGGGACAGCCAGACTCGGAACAAAAAAGGAGGGCCGGAGGAATCGCGGGACTCTGGACTCAGGAGGAGTTTTAGGCCCGAAAATAGGAGGGTCGGGAGGGATTCGGGTTTATCGGGTTGGGTTGGTTTGGGGACATTTTAAAACCGAACCAAACCGAATTTCCTATTTCAGTTCGGTTTGGTTTCTGAACCATTCAAACTCCCCTGTTGACCCGAACCGAACCAAATGCCTTGGTTTGGTTCGGTCCAACAGTTTGAACCGTTTAGTGAACAGCCCTAGTTCGAGGGCATGCATGTGCGGGGGGAAGCCGACCGGGTCGTCTTGCATTTATGTCACGTGACGTTTGGTAAAATGTTGGACATCGCACGCTGTCCATTTTAGGTTCGACGTGGATATAAATTACCAAAAATTAGGTGTTTTAGCAACTAGCGTCAATTTTGAAATTTACTAGACAAACATAACATGCCGCATAATACATGCGTCAGACTGGTATCGATTTTGATATTGACACCCTAATCATTAAGAAATATCAATATCAAAATTACTATAGTGTCCTATTTGATATTCTAACCAAACATGTCTTTAGATGTCAATATTGGGTCCTCACTCAATATTATTATACATGTCAATAAATATATTTCTAATAAATAACAAATTTTTATGTACTAGTTAAGGCCTTGTGCTCCGTTTTGGTTTATTTTATAAATAAAATAAAATTTAATTTAATTTAACTAAATTTAGTTTATCGTCAAGATATGATTAAGGATAAATCATTTTTGATGTATCAGAGATTTTTACTCCCAAAATCCTATTTTGGTGATGGGAGAGACTCATGGCACAATCAAATAGCTCAAACCAATGCCCAAGATTGTCTTGAAAGTTGAACTCTGATCTCTAGTCCTTAATCTCCAAGATATCATTGAGCCCTAATCTTCTTCTTCTCCTCCTTTTTGATTCTTTCTTTCCCTTTTCTACCTATGTTGTCGAAGAAAGCCTTTGATCAATTGCTTTCTTGGAGCCTTAATCTTCTTCATTTGTTTGATTCTTCCTTTTTGTATTTTGTTCTACCTCCACCTTCATACACAGATTTATAAGATGTTCTAGAGTAGGGTGGTGCCTTTATTATAATTTTTTATTATCTTAACTTATATTCTCACTATCCATCTTGGCCGTGAGAGAGAGTGTTCAAAAAAGTGGACATAATCCCACCTCGATTTTTTAAAAATTGTTCCCTTAATTATATTTTATGGGTCCTTCAACCTCAATGTCATGATTTTGGGATTTGTAAGAGTAGGGCATTGACCTTATTACCTTAATTCCTATTCCCACTACCCATCTTGGCATTGAGGGGAAATGTTGGAACATGGGTATTGTTCCACATCACTGAAATATGACAAGTTTCACTTGTTTATATGTCATGGATTTAGAGTTTGTAAGATGTTATCGGAAGAAGACAATGACCTTGTTATAACTATGATTATCCTAACTCTTATTCTAACTACTCATCATGGTAGTGAGGAGTATTAAAAAAGTGGGCATAGTTCCACATCGATAGTTATAAGAAGGTTCATTTGCTTATATTGCATGGGTCATTCAACCTCAATGCCATCGATTTGGGATTTATAAGACAAGGAGCCCTAATCTTCTTATGTTCGATTCTTCCTTTTCGTTTCCTTCATTGCCATGAGAGAGGGGGTTCTTCCTCCTACTGTTGTTGAATATACTCAAAAGAGATAAGTTGATAAAACATTGTCGTGTATAAGTAGTTGGTGATAGAAATGTATGCCATACAAGTCAATCATATATGATATGATTTGACATTTCTAAATATATATTATTCAATTAATTAGACAAATCTTCATTATAAGCTCTTATAAGATGCGAATATCATAACGAAGTCCTTGATCAAATACAATGATGATTAAATCATGATGAGATTATGATAATGAGATTGATCATCTAGAGGTATTTGATCTAAATGTTCCTAGTCATAGGATACTTGAGACGGGACATCAAGGATCCAGATAGATTAGCGTACGTGATGTCTTCTCATGTGATGAGGACGACCGATCTCATTGGTCATTAGTGTGGATTCACTAAACTGACTGAATTAGAAACCTTGAATGGTATCTTACCGAACTGTCTATCAGGGTTTTCTATCACCACGGTTGCATGGTTGGACCTTTGACCTGAGTCGCCAAAGATGCCTTGTTGGGTGGAACTTGTGCTTTGACTATTGTCTTATGGATCACCATATAGATGGTCCAGTATAGCGATGGATCGGGCACAAGGAAAGCCCGATGGAGGCAATTGAGTGGAAAACAAGGGATCGTCCACTCTCGGTAAGTGAGAGTGAATGTCATATCGGATAGTACTCTAAATCCCTGGCCAGGGTAGATAGGATAATTGGAAAAGGAGTTTTCCAATTGATCCAATTCCGAGTACAGGATCCTATAAAGTTAGTACACTAATGAGTTGACAGTCGATGCCGTACTTCTTTCCGACCGGGACATTGGATGGATGAGGGTTTATATCCATGCGGTAACTGATAATGGAAAGGCTCAATGGAGATGAGATTATCCCCAGAGCCATTTGGGATCATGGGATGTGGCTTGTACTATTCATGATCGGTAAGTCGATTAATCTGTTATCGGATAACGGATTTAATTAAATTAAATAGAATTGTTCTATTTTATTTAGGCCTCAACCAAATAAGCTATTCGGCCTAGTGAGTCACACAAAAGGACTTATCCACAAGTACAGGGACAGGGATGTAATTTATGAAAATTTTGAGTTTTTATGAAAAATTCCAAAATTCTCTATAAATACTATTGGTTTCGGCCAAACCCTATCAAGCCAAAGGTGAAAACCACATCCCTATCCTCCTCCCTACCCCCTCCTCTCTCTAGAAGGTGTCAATGGTTAATGGAGCTCCATTCAGGAAGAGTTCTCGAGACCGGCGCGAAGGGAGAACATGTTGTGGATGAAGTTCGTGTGGATACTGCAGGAGACCGGAAATTTAAATGATTTTAAGAGCTTGATAAGCTCATCTTCTTTATCTCCATGGGATTATGTGAATCCCTATCAGGTATATTCGAATCCGATTTGATCGATTTTTGGTTTTCGTCGTTCGGTTCCGATTGAGATAGATTCTAAAAGAACCCATAGGAATCGTCGCTTCCGCTACACCAAGTTTTTATGGATGATTTATAACATTGGTATCAGAGCCCGGTTCATGTCTCGGTCGAAATCGACGTCGAATCGACATTATTTCATGTTATTTGTGTTCCCGAATCTGTGCAAACGTCTGTTTTGTCAAGGCCACCATAATCTTTGTATGTCTCAGATAATAGATTGGTTGGATTTGATAGAATCTCGTGATATAGCGCTTTCCAACGCCACAAACCATTTGAAGTTTCAATCTCTATAGAGTTCGGGAGAAGCTCCAAAAATTTGGTGTTTTTGTCATGCCCGAACCGTCACCCAGATTTGGGGATTTTGTGAAATCTCCCTCCACAGACGAAATTGAGGCTTAGAAAAGGTTTAAGATATGGGTAATATTATTACCTAACCTTTTATTTTGATCTCCAGCTTTGAACGACGGCAGAAGAAGAGAATTTGAAAATTTTCTAGCGTTCTAGGGTTCTACGGAGTCTGGCGGCGCCGACCTTTTTCTTCCTGATTTTACGTTTCTAGAGATTTTTTTTATGAAGGGATATATATATTTGGAAATTTCATTTGATTAGGATTTTAAATTGTATTTTTAGAGAATATTTGGCTTTCGGGATAAGGAGTTACCCTCGATGCAAAATGGAGATTTCTGCTACGGAATCTCGGTTACCGCCGTCTCTTCTACCTTATTTTATGGTATTTTGAGATTTTTACTAGATATGAGACTGACTGTTTTGGATTCCTTATTTTATGAGGATTCTAACGCATATTTTTACAGTTTTTTTTTGAGCACGATATATAGAGATATGTCCGAGTTAAGGGGTGACATATCCCCCGATGAACAGTGTCATCGGGTGCGGCCGCACGCGTGGGCGCATCGACGGCGCAGACGGCGCGGAAGTGTTCGGGGCGCAACATGCCAGCACCATTGGGATGCGGCGGTGCACACTGGCACACACCAGCGTGACGCAGTGCGCTGGCGCACACAGCACATTGCACCAAACCCTTAATTAATTGATTTTAAATTATTTAAAATCACAAAAAAATCTAAAAAATTGCCAGAAAATTTCAGAAAAATCTGGAAATTCTATAATATTATTTAAAATGTCTTAAGTGTTTAATGACATGTTAGATGATGTTAAGTTCTATTTAAATAGATTCACTCATGGTTAAACTTTAAAATTATTTTAAAGGTTCAACTTAAATAATTAGTGTCTTAATTTATTCTGTAAAATGAGATTTCACAGAATATAAATTGAGACATTAATTTATAACTTTGCACAGCATTGGGAATGTATGAATGTTCTAAATAGTTTAGATGTGTATGTTTATTTCATATAAATTGTTTATATGCTGTTGTCATGTTATTTTCATGCTATTTATTTTATGAAAATTCGACATGCATGAAATTAAGAATTTCAAAAAAATAGTATATAATTTTATGCTGATATATATGATATATCTCGTATAATTATCATATATGCGCTCTATGTTCATGTGATGAATGTTAGTGTGTGTATGGAGGTGATCATAGACTTAATTGTGCTTGGCTTGCGATTGTTTTTAATTGTGTTGGTTATGTTATTAAATGGGGCCTGCGTGTGCCTCCTCTCTCTCTCTATACAGTCTGATTGTACATTCAACCTCCCTCCATTAATGTACTCCCCTTGGTTAAAACTAAGGTTTCTTATAAAGTTATATACATTTGTAGGTCTGCGTACCCTTAAGCCGCTTCACCACAAGAATTTGAAGTTTTTAAAACAACTTTTTTACAGCAACTCAAAATATTGCTACAAAAAATTTACTTAAAATAGAAATTTTGATTAGTTGCCACAAAAAATACTTATTTACAGCAAACATAAATTTTGTCATAAATAATATAATATAATATAACAGTATAATTTATTATTACTGATATTTCAATGTAATCCAAAATACATATGTTTAGAATTAAATAATATAACAATTTATATTTGTTAATAGTAAATATTTTTTTTTTAAGAGAATGATAAAGATAGGAGTTAAATATTAATTTTTTTTAACTTTTCATCTGTCATTGTAAAAGGTTTACGGTAATGTTTTTAAATATTTTTAATTCTTTTTTATCACCTTAACAGCGGATATTTCTGACTTTGGCCCCGTCAATACTTTTTTTTTTTTTGATAAAAGCCATCACTACGTTGAATGGGGGCATTTACGGAGAACACGCCTGCAATCTCGAGCAGGGCACACTGCAGCGAGGCACGCTAGGGGGAGCGCGGTGAAATCCCACCATGAAGCCTCCAGAGGAACATCGCAAGGGAGTCCGGTAGCAACTCCCTCGTCTGACGGTAGAT
This sequence comes from Cryptocoryne crispatula var. balansae, assembly GCA_036172225.1. Taxonomy (NCBI): domain Eukaryota; kingdom Viridiplantae; phylum Streptophyta; class Magnoliopsida; order Alismatales; family Araceae; genus Cryptocoryne; species Cryptocoryne crispatula. Next base: position 31,500,464 of record CM069921.1, read on the forward strand.
CTAGTGTAAGTTCCCCTTTCCTTCCTAGGATCTGTTTCTAAGCTCGATCGATCGTCAATCGATCGGTGGTGGAGTGTAGATGGCGCCGAACAGTCGTCAATCCCCTTTCCCTCCGGCAAGGGGGGGGGAGCGAGGAGCTTCCATTTGCAGATGGAGGACGAGAACCTGGCCCTCTCCTCGCATGTGCCCTTCCACTAGCTCGGCACCTCCATCGCCACCATGTCCTTGTCCTCGTAGCTCCCGCTTTCCGGCCACACCCCGCTGTCGATGAAGCCGATCGTGACACATTCCTCGTAGTTGGAGGCCGGCCACAGCCCGAAATCTGGTCCGAGCCAGAGGAAGGCGGAGGTGTGGGTGGTGTCAACCCCTGCTCCTCACGCCAGCCCTCTCTCCGATGATTCATCCATTGGACTGGCATGCTCTGGCCCTTCGATGCCGGCTCCTCATGCTGGCTGACTCTCCCTCCGCACTAGCCGACGATCTCTTTAAGAGTTACAAGCTTAATTTCATCACAATCTAGTTAATGTTTGTGACTAACATATTTTTGAATAAAGTTCCAGGGTTACAGTCCGCTCCTGAGAGCATTGCGTTCTGCTTCATTTATTTTATATATATATATATATATATATATATTTCAGGTCTACTTATAAATGCATACACTTCTCTTCATAACTGAATGTATCCATCCAAGATTCAAATATGCAATGCGTGCATTTTACAAATGACATAGAAATAGGAAAAGTTCCGTGGGCAATGTATATTTGCTTTTGTAGTGATAAAATTGGCATCAATATTCACCATTCACGGGTGATGGAAATGAACCGTGAGATTGACGGGGAACCATCATCTAATACAGCTTCGTATCTGTCTTCATCAGTTTTTGATAGTTTTCACATTTGAGGGTCAATCACTAGCACCCTTTGTTAAAAATCCAGGCTATATAGCATTCTTCATCAGTTTTTGATAGTTTTCATAGGTATCCTTACTTTTGACTCTTAAATGTAGGTGACTGGTAAATGCTAGTGAAATAAAGGACAGTTTTGTAAAGAATGTAACTATAATAACTCGTGATGCCACTACAGCAATGGTTTACGCCCTGATTTTGGCTTGCCGGTGTACTTGTGATTGAGAAGCTGATTTTTGTTATTTAAACTTTTTCTATTTTTACTCAAAAACAAATTTCTCATTTCTGACTGCTTTCGGTTGTTCAATTTCGTAATTTACTCAAAAACAAATATCAGATTTTGTTTTTCTATTGTCTGCAATTAATTTTACTGGTTAATGGATAACCAAAAGGCAAAGTCCATTTTTGTTTCTTCTTTGGCCTTTCAAGCGGACATCAATTTCTTATTACAAGAATGAACATTTTCTATTGATTTTTCATAGACAATGGCCTGTTTCTAAAAGGAAAGGGAAAACCCAATAGGAAGTTACTGAAACTTTTGTAAATCTGGAAATTCTAGTGAGGAGGGATTTCTATTCACCAGATTACACTTCCCCACTTATTTATTTTTTTGAGTGTACTTTGTCTTGCAATATGTGACTTTATCGTGTTGAGTTGGTTGATACAAAAAAAAAAAAACTGGTCTTTCCCTGTATGACGTCTTCAAGCATATTGTTATCCTTTTTTGACAAGGGTTTTGTGGCTTTTTGAATGCTATTAATCTTGTTGCTTTTGCTGGGACAGTCAAGCTTAATCTATGTAAACAAACAGCAACTTTAAAGTAAATTTGCTAATACATATTTGTAATACTACACTACATTCACTATTCTTTCAACTGGAAAGTAATATTTTGTCCCCCTGAGCTGAATTAAATGTAATAATGTAAGTATTAACTGCTGTTGTAGAATGATTGTATAGATGTGGTTCTTGTTAGCATGTCTCTCTATCATTTTGAGTTAATAACACAAGTAAACTTTCTTTAGATGTGTTGAAGGGCATGAAACTCATCCTACATGCAACTTAATGTAGAATAGTTGATTAAAACGTGATGGATAAAATGGAGATTGACTACAAGTGTTATATATGATTGTAAGATTCCACTAAAGTAGAAAGAAAAAAAATTATTGTAATAATTATCTTGAAAATGTTGATTTCAGTTCTTAGTTTATTGTAATTGTGAGTTTAATGTATTCGTTTAATGTTAGTTTTCAGATCTCATTTCTATAATGTTTCCTACTTTCCATTTTTCCCTAAGTATATGATAAACTATCACAAGTTCTCTGATCTCTTGACCTTGTTAATTTCAGGCATTGATTACTTATCAGTTGCTGCATTTGATGATTTGATCCCTGCCCATCTTGTTTTTCTTAAAAATAAGGTAAGAAATTCCTTGGTGATTCGTTATACATTTTGGTATTATGAATTTCTTTTGATTTCAGAAGAATCCTAGTTGTCACTTGCATTATACCGATGGTAGGTTTAGAATGGGAACTCAGATCGGCCAGTTCAACGCATTGTGTTCTGCACCAGGAACAATCAACCGATCCAGGGTAACCGGAGAATTGGCCGAAGTCAGCTGAGACTTGACCCAACTTGTCCTTCTGATTTCAATCATGTCTTCCACCTTGAAGCTTGATGTTGTTACATGCTGCTACGTATTTCCTGTAGTAATTTAACATGAATCTGGTTATATTGTATGTGCATATGCTCTATTCTTAGGCTACTATCTTTCTCTTGCCCCTCCCCCTCCCATAAAACATTCTTCATAAGCTATTAACCATGATACCGAAATGTTTCTGGTTATAATCCTTGTGGAAGCCCCGAAGCAAGATAATGTAAAACCAGGAATATACTCCCTGCACTGTCTTCCTCTGAGATTGTATGGTGCTGAAGGATCTCCAACCAGATGCATCCTCATTAAGCAATAAGTGGTTTTTCGTGGTGTTTTCCCTTACATATATTATCTTAAATTTAGTATCTTATAGCAGCTTTTTTACAGCAACTTAAAATGTTGCTAAAAAATTTACTTAAAATAACAACTTTATTGATTTTGTTGTTCAGAAGTTTATTTGGTTTTACTTTTGTGGCAGTTTCTCGAGATTGATGGTCTTATTGGTTAACTTTTAAAAAGGTTGAGGGCCTTATTCAACTAATGGAAGGGGATCATACCGGACCAATCAACCTTGGTAACCCAAGTTTGTTTCTTACATTGATTGAGATGATTCTTCTACGGATTTACTTCTTAGCTACCTTTCATCAAGTGTGTATTGGTTTATAAAGTATTTGAGACAGATGAATTTCCCCACCACCCTACATCCCTTTTCCAGAACCCTTTAGTAACATGTAGTTGGACCAATGGATACCTGAAGGAGCCAGTGGCCTCATGGTTCCGGCATATACTACATTCTTTTTTGATTTGCGATTTTGTGAATTTAATTTATTCGAAGTCACATTGTAGGTGAATTCACAATGATGGAGCTCACCGAGACTGTGAAGGAGGTGAGTTCCCTCTGTCTGTCAAAGATCGAGTATCTTGGAGCCGGGGGCTAAAAGAAGTATCTCAAAGGATAATTTTTTGGCAATTGACATGGCTTCTTTTGGCTTTAAATGGGACAATGCACCATCATGTGCATATTGATTTAACGACGTTGTTGCTGATCTTTCAGCTGATTGACCCATCAGTTGTTGTTAGAATTGTGGAGAACACACCTGATGTCTTCTACTATTCCTGCTTCACTATCTGAATGTAAGTCACTGACCCGTATTGAACTTGCTGAAAATGAACTTACTGGGAGCTTACCACCTGAGCTTGGTTCATTGAGTTCACTTACGATTCTTGTTCTCTCCCAAAATCAGTTAACGGGGGTCTCCCTTCTTCTTACATGAAGTTGTCAAACTTGATTTACCTGTCATTAGGTTTTAATAACTTGACAGGGCCAATCCCCAAAAACTTGGGATCACTTGTCAAGTTGCAGAGGCTCAAACTTCTTAACAATTCATTTGAAGGGCCAATTCCCATCAGCATTATCAACTGTATGGAGCTTGTTAATGTGAGCTTGACATTCAACAGTTTTACTGGGCCTATTCCAGTGGGCTTGGGCAGGTTACAAAATCTAGTATCGTTTTCAGCCGGTTTCATTTTGTTGCACATTTGATGGATGAGTCCCCCCCCCCCAAATGGATAGTGATCCTGCTCCCCGGTCGAGGGAGCTTGCTCAACGCCTATTTCAGAAGGTAAAGAGAAAAAGGAGCTATTTTAGTCGAAACTTACTGGTTCTCCGGATACCCTTTCATCTCTACGTAGCTCGTCTCTGAGAAGTTCGTAATGTTCTCCCCTTGAGGAGAAGTATTTGTGATGTACAAGAGTGGGTATTAAGGACATATTGAGAGGGTGTAGTTTGAACTCTTTCTAGTCCATAGTTTAATAGTCTTGATTCTTTTTAGTAGTTTGCACGTACCTTTATCTTACAAGCTCTCTGGTAATTGTTCAATAATACCTTTGATAAGAGTAGTAGACCATTTAAGCCTTGCTACGGAGATGAGGTTTAAGTGGCAGTAACTGCCTTTTTTCATGTAATATCAATTCGAATATAGTGAATTTCCTTAGGTGATGCTTTTGCTTTGCAGAATCTTGAATTAGAGGAAGCTAGGCAGAAGGCATTCAAGTTGCGGATTCCTTCAGATTAGAGTTCATGGGGGCAGATGCGTGACAACTTTGAAACCATACTTCTAGAGGATCATGACTTTTCTAAGAAGCACGGAGTGGAATATTCCTTGTGGCAATTACACCACAAGAAATTGATGAATATTGAGCTCATTTGAGTGTTGCATCAGTAGCTGTGAAGGGTGGGGAAGCTTCCCCTAAGCCAGATGCCTCTGACAAAAAAGATTTTTTCCAGTTTTAAAAGCTTCTTGTAAGAGGCATCTGGTTTTTACCATGATCTGATACTGAAAATCAGATCCAAATATGGTCTACCTTTGGGATATTTTTCTGAGGGTCCTGAAAATCAAATCATCTTGTCAAAAGATGACGAAAGTCATCTGATATGAAAAAGGCCTTGATATCATGCCACCGCTATTTGATATTTCTGGGTGATCTTGCTCGATACAAGGGAATGTATGGGGAGGGTGACTCTGCAAATCGGGACTATGCTGCAGCATCCAGCTACTACCTACAAGCTGCTTCTATTTGGCATTCAAGTGGCAATCCTCATCACCAGGCTTGCCTCTTTTTATTTCTATTTGTAGAAATGATCAATGTTTCATTTCAGTTTCATGTGCTTTTTCATAATTCTAATTTCATGTTTGTTTAGAAAGTTGTTTAATTGTTGTGCTTTCTTTGTGTTTTGCAGCTTGCAATACTAGCATATTGCACGAATGATAATGAGCTAACAATAGTTTACCAATATTTTCGGAGCTTGGCAGTTGAAAGCCCTTTACTAACTACTAGGGAAAACCTTATTGTTTTACATCAGACTCAAATGACGGTGTATATCTTCCGGGCATTATCTAACTAGCCAAATAACCTGCTGTTTGATCCCATTGCACTATCCAACTGCTCACTTCTTGAGCAACTGCAACACTTCAGACCTGGTCATCCAATCTGAAATAAGCAACAAAGCTGGGGAAGCCGAAAGCCATATAGATGGTGACATTAAAGGCAGATACATGCCATCTTCTTTCAACATGGATGAATACATGCACCTGAAAGACCATGAGGATCGCCTCGTTGAAGGCCTTCGGCAGCGACAAAGGATAGAGTCTGACGGCCTTGTTTTATGTATGAGAAATTTTGTGGGTTATTGATGATATTTTGTTTGAATAAATAACATTTATATTTCCCCCCTCTTTCTACTGTTCTCAAGCGAGATGTAGATGGAATGACTTGGTCATGCTTTGAAAATTCTTTATATGATTCAAAATTTTTATCCGGGTGTTATATCCCAAAGAATGTTTGCCGATTTCGGTCCTTCAAGTTCAAGCTATGATTATCTTTGTGTCTTACATGTTTTTAGCCTTTGAAGCTTAATGCCCATAGAGCTGAAAAATTAGTATTTAGTCGGTAGCAAATAAGGTTTTGTTGTAATTTTAATTGTCATAATAATGATTTTACTGCAACATCAAATCCGTAGTAAATAAGATTTTAGTACAATTTTTAATTAGCAGTAAAAATGATTTTACTGCAACATTAATTTTGCGGTGAATATATTTTTGCTGCAATTTTAATTTTGTCGTATTAATTATTTTACTGCAACATCAAATCCATAGTAAATAAGATTTTGGTGCAATTTTTAATTAGTAGTAAAAATGATTTTATTGCAACATCAATTATGTGGTGAATATATTTTTACTGCAACTTTAATTTTGTCATAATAATGATATTTTATTGCGAAATTGTGTTTACTGCAAATACTACTTTTTATAGCAAAATATATTTGTTGCAGTTAAAAATATATTGTGAGAGAACTTTATACAGCGACATGCAGTAAAAATATTTGTTGCTGTAAAAAGTAATTTGCTGCAAAATTATCAATTTTTGTGGCATAATTATTCGCAACAAATACTAACTTTTCTAGTAGTGCTTGTAAGAGTTAGAACCTGGTTCGTGGAAGGTTGGAGAGTGTGACCACTTGGAAAAGCACCCTTCTGAAGTGGGGGCATACCAACTCAAGCATCTGAAGTAAGGATTTGCACCTACAGGGATGTTAGGTGCATGCTTAGGGTTAAGTCCATGATCACCTGTTTTTATGCATATTTGAAATGTGAGAGAAGACTTGACCCGAGATCTCCTTCATCAAAATCTACGACGGTCGGGTCATCTATAATGCTCACGGAGAAGCCAAAGTTGTGCTGTAAGGGACGATGGTGTAGACACGCAATTTTGGCCTAGTTGGAGAGCTTAAATTCTTGTTTTCATGAAGAATATTTGAGTAATCTTTCAAGGAAACCAAGTTTTCAGGAAAAATTAAGCTTTTTGGCACATTTCAAAGAGGGCAACGACCTGTGTATAAGGGCACCTGGCGCCCTGTTTATAGGGCACCAGGCGCCCTGTTTATAGGGCACCAGGCGCCCTATAAACAGGGTGCCTGGATCAAAATCAAATTGATTTGACAGGCCGATTTGACCCCCCACAGTGACTCGTCTTGTCGACCTGACATATCTCATGATGCTGGCGCCCCATATATAGGGCGCTATGCCACGTGGCACTGTTTTTCGAAAATGGCCAAAGTGCCCTCTTTTGGGCTATAAATAGACCCCCATTTGGAGCTTGGAGGAGGTTAAAACTTCGTGCCACCCTAGAGCTCATCCAACACCACGTTTCTAAGCCATTTCCACCCCACATGCCTCCAAACCGATCCAAAATCGTCCACCAAAAACCCTAAAAACCTTCTGTTTCTGTCACCCAGAAACATGGTTTTTCTCCAACTTTGAGAGCCTCTATCTGTCTCTCCTCTTTCATCCAGCATCCAAACCACCTTTCATTAGCTTCATTTACATATTGTCTACAAGGAGGAGCCCCTACTTCGTCCCGGAAGCCACCCAGCACTCCGGAGCGGCGTTGCGAAGAGGGGAAGAAAATCTGTTCGGACCAGACTTAGTGCCCCGTATACAGGGCGCTTTGACTTGGTCAACGCGCCCCATAAAGGGGGAACCTGCTCATGGCACCCTATATATAGGGCACCAGGAAGGGAAGAAGCTCGTTTTTATCATTTTCGAATTCCGATCGCCCGTTTAATCGAGTTTTCGTCTTCCTCTTTCATCATAGCATTGATCATCATGTTATTTGGCATGTCTTAGAACATTTTGCATCTCATACATTTTTAAAAACCTACCAAAAATAGGGGTTGGGATTCCGTCCCAATCCGGTTAGTCTCCTTCCGTTTGCATGTTAGAATTAAAATTTGAGCACGATACTATGCTTTCATTAGAACTAATGAACCTTTCACTTGTTTCTATGTTTTCTTATGGACATTCTTAGGTAAATCCGATTGAGGCGGAGCTTCAACCGAATCGAAGACGAAGGACTCACTAAGCTCTCTTCTTTCGGCCGGCCGAGAGAGGAGAAGTCGGAACTCAACAATCTCCCCGCTTCCAAAGGTACTATGGTCACTTCTCCATTTCACTTCTTTTCATTCTACCATATTTTGGAGCCTTTGGCTCCTGGCGACCACAACTACTAACATCCCATCCACCAAGTCCCCAAAGCAAGTGTAGGGGCCGGAAGGGGGAGATCTACGGATGTCCCGTTTTGGGTGCTTACACCTTTTGGCGACCACGGTGGTACCGACTTTGCTTTAGTGAGTTCTTCTCTTCTTTCCTAAGAATGTCCACTTGAAAACATGCTTAATTTTACTTTAGTTCTTATTTAAGCCATTTCCATTTCCTTGCATTTCTATTTACTTGCTTACATGCTTGTTTGTTTCCTTGAAGCATCATCTTGTTTCTTCCAAGTTTACTTGCTCTCTGTTTATCTTTTTAAAAGCATATCGATCTGATTTCCAACTTTGTTAATAAACTTATTTCACCTTAGTATTTTAGATATCATCTTCTTTCATCCCTTGTTAAGTATACTTGCCTATATCTTTCTAAGTCTAGTTCTCCTTTAGCAAATCTTTCAAAGCATGCTTAGTTAAATTAGTGCTTTCTTCTATCCTAGTTTAATTTCATATCATTGTCTTGTTCACTTGCTTCCTACAACATCTCATTAATCATTGTATGCTTTTATTTTCTTCTTGCTTGCTTCTTATTCCTTGACATTTCACTTGCATTTAGTTTGCATTGGAGTTTTGGGTTCGCCCGTCTCCTTAGGACATCCGAGAAGGGAGGCTCTCTCCTCCCAAAGCCCCACACATCCAAACACCCCTCTTGGTGGTTGCCAACTCCTCCTCCGGGGATTCCCTCTCGGAAGGACTGGGTAGCTTCCATCAAGGCCTCCGTAAGTCCCCAGACGTGAAGGATTCCCTCTTCACTATTCGGGCTGGTTGTACCATTTTATCCCAAAACCCGGAGTACCTATTACCTATCATTGTGAAAAGAGTGACAACCTTAGATTGCTCGGCGTTGTGAGAGCATAGGGTCATACCCATTTATTTGAGTGGACAATATTTCTCTTAACAAGCCATTAATTTGAGGTTGAAACAAAAAAAATTGCGTTAATCATTCCAAGTCCTTGCTATGACTTGTTTATAAACAAAAACTGAAAATTAAACAAAAATCCCAAAATCACCTAAAAAGAACCAAAACAAAAAATTTGCTTGAGGTTAATTTGCTTGACAACTTGCTTGTCCGACAAAATAAAATCAAAACAAAAAACGGGTAAAAAATCAAAACTAAAAAAAATCCTTAAGCTTTTATTTGTCAACCTTCTTTTTCTATTGTGTTTATGAATTTAAGGTCAGGTCGAGTTATCAGAATGGAGGATCAAGGATACGAGCAACTACAGTTGGAGTATGACCAATCTTATTTCTATCCTGATGCCGTGTGTGCCGTCAATGAACCCGAAGTTCTCCCCGAACCTAGTCAAAATTCTCCTCAACCCAATCCAAATTCACTTTGGGAGGCATTCTCTCATGCCGACCCTACCCAACTTCAGGCTATCAAAGCCATCCTCAAGGGCAAGTCGCCCGCCGACCACATTCCTCCCGAAGGTGGTCTTCACATCTCTACCCCTCGGTCGGTAGCACATCAACCCAATGTTATCGACCGAGGGGTAGAGATTGGGGCTACGAGCCCGGTATAAGAATGTCCACATCAGCCCGGTATCAAAGACATTCTTATACCGGGCTCGTAGCCCCAATCTCTCCTCATCCGGTAGCTAATCTAGATCACCCTGATCTGAATGTCGTTGCTCCTTCTTGGCCACTAGTTCATTCTTCCAATCATCTCAACCCTACTCACCCTTTGGTGTATCCCCCGATGTACCCTTCTTATCCGGCCACTTCGGCCCATCAAGTCCCAATTCCGGTGCACCAAGCACCCACTTCTCCTCCTCTTAGGGAACCTTCTGTCGATCAGGCCATGATTAACAAGATCAATCGCATGGATGAGCAGTATAGAGAGCTTAGACGTTTAATCGACACCAAGGCAGTCCCCGAAATTTCTCTTCCTTCTCTCCCTACTTTTCATCTACCTCCCTCTGAGATGCCGGTATACCGTCGCTACAACGGAACCGGTAATCCCTTCATTCACATCAAGGACTTTCTTTATGAGTCGGTAATGTGGCAAAATTATCCAAGGGCCCTTGCTTTTCTTTTCAGAAGATCATTAGAGGGATCAGCTTTAGAGTGGTTCTACTCGCTTGACATTTTGGAGGCGAGTAACTTTGAAATTGTCAAAACTAAATTTTTGCAGAGATATCAAGACAGGGTCGGACCAACATATTCCATCACTGACCTCATGGCCGAAAGAATGAGAAATGATGAAGATTTTACCAGATATGCTGATAGGTGGAGGTCAATGGCAGAAAAGCTTACTGATTCCATTTCAGATCCGGAGCAAGTGAAGATGATCATCACTAATGCCACTCCGGCCTTAAAAAATATGCTGGCTTTGCATCACCACACCTCCATGAGTGAACTCTATGAGAGGGCACGGTACATTCAAACACAGCTTAGGGACTCACCTATCATGAACTCGTTTGATCCTAGACCCCGAGCTGTCAAGAAAACCACTTTTATCACAACCAGCCCAGTGACTGAGGGCGTAGTGACAAACGAAAACCTTAACGTTGTAGGGAACCCACCTATAAATTATCAACACCAGTTCAGGAACCCTCAACAAAATCAACCATTTAGAAACCCTCGTCAACCTCAACCTCAACCTCAATTCCGGCCCGTCAGCAACAAGCCCCGATCCCTCAGCGACCGCAAACCCCAGTTCCCCAACCAGCGCGACAACAACTGGCCAACTACAACTAAGCACCCCCTCCCATGGCCTATGAACCCCGAAAGGTTGGACCCAAGAGGAACCATTACCCGCCTTTGTCGTACTCTCTCGTGGACATCTTTAATGCACTCATGGCGGCAGGGCAAGTTGCATTGCCAAGGGAGAAATTGGAGTGGCCTCAAAATGCCAACACGGAAGCGATCTTGCTTGTTTCATAGATATCCTGGGCATACCGTGGAAAATTGCTTTCAATTCAAAGACTACATCCACGACCTTAATGAGCAAGGTAGTATTGACTGGGACCAGATGGGGGAATACATCAGAACAGTGAAAAATCAACCTCAACGGCAGCACGTACCAGCTCAGCAGAAACAACAACAGAACCTCGGCCTGGGGATTATCCAAAACCCTTTACCTCCACATGCACCCGCGCCTGGGAATCAACACGTTAATCTCATCATGATTTCTTCCGAGGAGTATCATGATCGGGGCCAGAATTGGCAAGTTGAGGGAGCCACCTCCGCCATGCATGTCAACCGAACCGTCCATTCAATACCCCAAGCTACATCAGCCAACCCCATTACACTCAACCGGCCACCCATCATCCGAGCACCATCACAACCCATCATAACACCACCAACCACACAACTCCAATCGGGACGGACCCTAATCCGCCCGGTTAATCCACCACAAACATCACCACCACTAGGACCCATCATCATCCTGCCCCGAGCAACTGTACCTTTACGACCTACCTATCCTACTATGCCTCAAACCACCATCATTACACCCATCGCAAGAGCTCCCATCATTCGACCTAACCCACCACCCGCCACTACCACCCCAGCTATAGCTCCTCAACTTGCCACAGTACTTAGGAGTGGGCGCATGTTCCAAAGGGTCTTTCCCCAGGCTGGCCAATCAGGGTTGGCACCAGAAGCAGAAGAAGAACACATTGAAGAGCCGTTGCCTGGGACATCCTATGACTTGTTGAAACATCTTGATAAAACCCCGGCACGGATCTCTATCTTAGAGTTGATCAAAAGATCCAGAGTCCATCAAGAGGTTCTCCAACAATACTTACAGCGGGTGATGGTGAATGAGAGCCTCCCCCCAGAAAAAATCTCATCAGTTCTAGTCCCGAGAAGTGAGTACCCGGCCCTCACATTCACAAAGGAAGAGTTAGCCGACCCAGAAATAAGGAAATGTGCCTTATGCATCACAGTTCACATCAATGGAGTAGGCATTAAGTCATGCTTGGTCGATACCGGAGCATCCATTAATGTTCTGCCACCAGAAACATTACATCTTTGTGAAATCTCTGAGGAGGACGTCCGGCCATCTCAAATAACAGTGACCGCATATGACAATTCGAAAAAGCCTGCCGATGGCATGATTACATTAAATATGAAGCTTGGACCTCGAACAGTCAATGTTGACTTCCACATACTTGAGATGGATCCGACCTACAAAGCTATTCTGGGACGGCCCTATTTGGAAGCACTAGAGGCAGTCGCCTCAACCAATCACCAGTGTCTTAAATTCCCTCACAAGGGACAAGTGATTAAGGTGACGAGCATGCCCTTAGACCATCCATCTCCGCCACCACCCCTCGGGTTGCCAAATGAACCGATTTTGACAATCTTGGATCTTCCAGAAATGAGTAGGCAACCCAAGCAAGTGTGGAGAAGGAAAAGAGAGGAAAATGAAACCATTGGGTGGCATATAATGAAGATTTTGGGATACCAGGAGGGCCAAGGACTAGGCAAAGAACTGCAAGGCATAGCTGAGCCAATCAATCCAGTGAGGTTACAACCAAAGAGCGGGGTTGGATATGATGGAACGACAGCCAATGGTCAAAATCTAAAAAGAAAATACTTTTCAGGATGCTTACAAAAGTTTTTCATCAAGAAAGAAACCATTCAACTGGCTGAGAACAAGGAAGAACAAGAGATGGAGCAAGAGAAGAGAAGAAGAACCAACGACCCTGAAGATGACTTGTATCCAGAAATATCTCTTTTGTTTTCCACCGATGAAGAAGGGTCAAGCAATGAACCACTCCAGGCTGAACCACCTGTTGACCCGCCTGAGGGTCATATTGCCAAACCGACTCGAGAAAAGGTCCAACCAACTCCACGAGGGCCTTCCCTTATTATGTCATATTTTGGGGCCGATGCCCCAATTCACCATGATGCTCTCCCCGGGCTTCTTGGCCTGATCCCTATTTCTAGGCCTTCAGGCCCAACTTATGGGTCCACGAACCCACTTGTTGCTTTTGGGCCACCGAGCCCCTCTACTAAATCTGGGCCTTTGTGCCCATTTCCTCCAACTTTTGGGCCACCGAGCCCCTCTACTAAATCTGGGCCTTTGTGCCCATTTTCTCCAACTCTTGGGCCATCGAGCCCCTCTATTGAATCTGGGCCTTTGTGCCCATTTCCTCCAACTCTTAGGCCATCGAGCCCCTCTACTGAATCCGGGCCTCTGCGCCCATTTTCTCCAATTCTCGGGCCCTCGAGCCCATCTCCTAAACTTGGGCCTTTGAGCCTGCATCATCCTCTTATTGGGTCCATGAACCCACCTTCCTCTATGATCATCCGGCTTATTGGCCCATCACCTCTTTATGTCAACATTGGGCCCGAAAGCCCCCTCTATCAAACATTGCTCGAAGTCTTCCCCTCTATCAATATCTCCGCCTAGTTTTTCTCCCGTAGTTGATCTCAACCCAAATCAGGCACCTGAAGCCCAATCTGTCTTTATGTTTAGCACTCCTCAAAAAAAAACGTCTCCCTCGAAACTCAAATTTCGATCAAGGAAACATCTAAACTTGCCTCGGAAGGGCATTCGACCCAAGGAGCCACCAGATCCTTGATTGACCTTCTTTGCCCTCCATCCTCTCTAATAAATTCTTCTCCATCCACCTCCTCTTCCTCCTCTTATTTACCTTCTTCTTCTTTAGAAATAGAACAAAAATCAGAGGTAGGAGAGTTCCAGAAAGATACCTGCATCAGTTAACTCAGAAAAGCTTAGAATGTGCCAAGCTACCGGAGTATCTAGAAAATGCAATCAAGCTGGATGAAATTCGATATGAGAAGAAGGATAACATTGATCAAACTTTGGGGTTTCTTCCTCTCTCAGTTCAGCATCACCTATACCTGACAGAAGGTAATTAAGGGCTATGCAATTACCGAACACCTTGCCCATCATCTTATCCCAATCTTTGACCCTATCCAATCAGAATTTCCCGATGAAGAATTGATGTCCATTCGATCTTCCAATCTATGGACTTTAAACTCCCAGGGTAGAGGGATAGGGATTGTTCTTCTATCACCCGAAGGTGTCACCATTCCACAGGCTTTTCAGCTCCATTTTCTAGCAACAAACAATATAGCTGAGTATGAAGCCTTGTTGGCCGGACTGGAGGCCGCTCACTTCTATGGTGTCACTAAGCTAAGGGTGATCGGTGATAGTCAGTTGATTCTCCGCCAAGTACTGGCCAAATACCGCACATCTCATCCCAGGCTCAAACCATACCAAGAACTCACCACCTGTTACATCAAGCTATTCTCCAAACTCGAATTCATTCATGTTCCTCGTGCTCAAAATATTCTTGCCGATGCTCTCGCCTCTCTGGCATCCTCACTATCTGTCCCGCTAGGCAGACAAGTTAGGACAATCTATGTCCGCCAACGTACCATTTCGGCAGTGGAGGATGCATGATTCTTGAGGGTTAAAGAAAAATTTGAAAGGAAAGAGTACATTGAGTAAAAGGAGGAAGTATCTTTGGTTGAGTTGGAAGAATTAGAAGAGGGTGAGAAACCATGGTATCATGAGATTGCGAATTACTGTCAGGATCAAACATATCCACTAGGATCAACTGCCGAAGAAAAGAAAGCCATAAGAAGGGTCTCCCAGAGATACACCATCTTAGGTGGAGTACTTTACAAAAGGAGCTTGGCCGGTGTTCTATTAAGATGCGTAGATGAAGAAGAGGCTGAATTGGTGCTTAAAGAAGCACACTCCGGAGTATGTGGAGGCCATGTAAATGCTCAAGCCCTCGCCAAGAAAATCATCAGGCAAGGGTATTACTGGCCTACTCTGGAAGAAGATTGCTCAATCTTTTTCCGGCACTGTCATCAATGTCAACATCACACACCATGGCCCTTCGCTATGTGGGCTTTTGATGTTATCGGACCCCTCAGTGACCCAAACTCCACAAACAAAACCAAATCCTTCATCCTAACTGCAACAGAGTACTTCACCAAGTGGGCAGAAGTGGAAGCATACGTGGAGATCAAGGCATCAACAGTCTGCACCTTCATCAAGCGCAACATCATTGCCAGATTCGGGATCCCAGGCGACATCATCACCGACAACGGACCACAATTCATCTCTCAGGAGCTGCGTGACCTTTGCAACAGGTATTGCATCAGATTGCATCATTCATCTCCATATTATCCTCAAGGCAACGGTCAAGCAGAAGCCACCAATAAAACCCTGATAAAAATAATTAAGAATACTTGTAAGTCTAGCAAGTTCGCAGACTGGCCAGATAAGTTAGTTGATGCTCTATGGGCCTACCGCACTTCTATTCGAACCCCAACGGGTCAAACCCCCTATGCCTTGGCATTTGGGATGGAGGCGGTAGTTCCATACGAAGTAATCATTCCTTCCCTCCGAGTCCATATCGATCAAGATATCCCGATGGATGAACGTCGAGATTCTCTTCTCGCGCAACTCGAACTCTTGGACGAAAGGAGACTGGCCGCTGCCGAACATGCTAGATCTTATCAGAATAGACTTAAAATATTTTATCAAAAGAGGGTGGTGGAGAGAAAATTTGAAATCGGTGAGGTTGTGCTTAAAAGAATATTCGTTAAGCCGGGCGGTCCCCGCTCCAAACTTCAACCTAATTGGGAGGGTCCGTATGTAATTTCTGCTGTTTTTCCTGGTAATTCATATAAGCTGACTAATGCAGAAGGAGAAGAACTAGCTCATCCCTGGAATGGTGTATACCTCAAAAAAAATTTCCCTTAAAAAAAAAAGTCACAAAAAAATCTATAAAATCCAAGGTGTGAAGGATAATGATAGCATCTAACGCTTGCTTGTTCAGTGCATCAACTTGTCACTTAGGGAAATAAGGATAGCCATCATACTGCACACACTACACGTCTAGTCTTGAGATCCGATGATCGGAAGTCAGAGAGAAAGCTAGGCAACGCTTGGCAAAGGAAGGTCAACCTAATCCCATTCTCTTCTCGTTTTGGTCCAGAATAGATGGAAGGGGTTAGAATGAGGAGTATCGAAAATGTCCATTGCCTTAGTTGTAAAATGCCTCTGAAGGTCCGACTTCTTATTAAAAAAAAAAGGTGCCAAAAGATGGGCAATGACCGCTCAGGACGGCAAGAGAATAGACCTGTCTGAATGTGTACCAACAAAAGCCCAAGAGAAAAAAGGTTCCAAAATATGGGCAATGAACCCCTCGGGTCAAAATCAAGCAAAAGAAAAAAGAGATCTGTCCGAATGTGGGCCATCAAAGAAAAGGGCTAGAAGGAAGGACCCGAGGATGTCAAATTCTAAACAGGCAACGCGGGCACCAGTAGAGAAACAAATTCGACACCCCTGAATCTTAGTATGGACTTACCACCAATCCTCTTCTCTCTTTAACCTTGCGGGTAAGGTTGACCGACTGGATCCAAGAACAGCCATAGCCTATCGAAGACAGAAGGTCAGAAGAACTCGGACTAGGCACTCTCTTACACGTGATGCCTACTCTTAACCCTTAGGTAACAATGAGAGGCACCTATAATAAGCAAAGCAAAGGATGAGATAATCATGTCCCTCACACCAAAAAAAAATTAAATACTTTATAAAGTACCAAACAAATCTATAAAATCAAAAATCCTAAAAAAAGAATATTCAAAAACCCAAACAAATCAGAAATCCCAAAACACCTAAAGATTTGCTTCTTAAATTGACTAGTTGCCTTTGCATTCATGTTTAATTTCAGTCTTGCATGTTTCCTTTCTGTGCATACTTATATTTTTCGTTATTTTACCTTGATAAGGCCTATGTCCCTTGACAAAAGATCAAGGCAACTTTGCCCTCTCCTTGCAAGGGACTAAGCCAAAATAATGTTCTAATATCTTCTCTCAAGTGGATGTAGGAATAGGAGAAGGCATGCCAGCTTCATATCCCCAGAAACATAGAGGAAGCAAAAACAACAAAAAATCAAAAATTGAAAAACAAAAGTGGACTACCCCGACCCCTATTAGGACTTGCATTTAGTATTGCATCTATCAAAATAAATAATATTTGAGATGTTGAAGACCTCAAGTCTAGAGGGGGCTGAGCCTGAGAACCCCTTCAACAAAATCAGTGAGGGCTCAGTCATTCCATAGGCTTGCGGATAGGCCAAAGTTGAATATGCGGGGACGACGGTTTCTTCATGGATGTCCTGACCCGTTATGTTCAACCTATATCTTCAACTATTTTCTTATACTTATTTTTATTTCTTTAAACCCAGCAAGCATCATGCATCATCACATGCATTGTCCCACCATAACCATTCCCCGCTTCCTAATAATGCTATAACCTCCTTCCAGTCGCATCGTGAACCCTTTTAAAGTTTGTCTTTTATATCCCCTAGAGGAGTCTTGATTTTTCAGAGAATCGGTTTCCAATGGGTTTTAACAATGATTTCATCAAAACAAGAAGTTTTTCCATGTCGAACTGAACCGGTATTGTTGAGTAAAACCTTATGAATTTGAAGGACCCAAACTTGGTTGATTGGCTGTCTCCTCTTTACTTTTCGCAATTTACTGCATTTATGCTGAGTCCAGCACACCATGCAGTTCGGGTCCTGGCCGGTAACAATTCTCCCCCACGTGGGATTTTAGTTATTTACTTTCAGTACTGTTCTTCTCTTTAACCAATCAACTAGAGGGAAGGTTTCGATAAGACAAAGGGTAATCTCGGAGTCCGGTAAAGTTTTATTCCACTCAACTAGGCCAATGAGGGCGTGTCTAAATCTACACATTGGCGTCACCTTTTCAGTCCATTACCACTTCATTTCGCTACGCCTCATCACGCTTCGCTACATTCACCTACGCTTCATTCGTGTCACTCCCCTACAAAGCCGACGCCAAGGCGAGGCAAGCTGTAGACATGCAATTTTGGCCTAGTTGGAGAGCTTAAATTCTTGTTTTCATGAAGAATATTTGAGTAACCTTTCAAGGGGACCAAGTTTTCCGTAAAAATTAAGCTTTTTGGCACATTTCAAAGAGGGAAACGACCTGTGTATAAGGGCACCTAGCGCCCTACTTATAGGGAACCAGGCTCCTTACAAATAGGGCACCAGGCGCCCTGTTTATAGGGCACCAGGCGCCCTGTATACAGGGCACCAGGCGCCCAATATACAGGGCGCCTGGATCCAAATCAAATCGATTTGACAGGCCGATTTGACCCCCCACAGTGACTCGTCTTGTCGACCTGACATATCTCATGATGCTGGCGCCCCATATATAGGGCGCTATGCCACGTGGCACTGTTTTTCAAAAATGGCCAAAGTGCCCTCTTTTGGGCTATAAATAGACCCCCATTTGGAGCTTGGAGGAGGTTCCAACTTCGTGCCACCCTAGAGCTCATCCAACACCACGTTTCTAAGCCATTTCCATCCCCCACATGCCTCCAAACCGATCCAAAATCGTCCACCAAAAACCCTAAAAACCTTCTATTTCTGTCACCCAGAAACATGGTTTTTCTCCAAATTTGAGAGCCTCTATCTGTCTCTCCTCTTTCATCCCGCATCCAAACCACCTTTCATTAGCTTCATTTACATATTGTCTACAAGGAGGAGCCCCTACTTCGTCCCAGAAGCCGCCCAGCACTCCGGAGCGGCGTTGCGAAGAGGGGAAGAAAATCTGTTCGGACCAGACTTAGTGCCCCGTATACAGGGCACTTTGACTTGGTCAACGCGCCCCATAAAGGGGGCACCTGCTCCTGGTGCCCTATATATAGGGCACCAGGAAGGGCAGAAGCTCATTTTTATCATTTTCGAATTCCGATCGCCCGTTTAATTGAGTTTTCATCTTCCTCTTTCATCATAGCATTGATCATCATGTTATTTGGCATGTCTTAGAACATTTTGCATCTCATACATGTTTAAAAACCTACCAGAAATAGGGGTTGGGATTCCATCCCAATCCGGTTAGTCTCCTTCCGTTTGCATGTTCGAATTCAAATTTGAGCACGATACTATGCTTTCATTAGAACTAATGAACCTTTCACTTGTTTCTATGTTTTCTTATGGACATTCTTAGGTAAATCCGATTGAGGCGGAGCTTCAACCAAATCGAAGACGAAGGACTCACTAAGCTCTCTTCTTTCGGCCGGCCGAGAGAGGAGAAGTCGGAACTCAACAATCTCCCCGCTTCCAAAGGTACGACGGTCACTTCTCCATTTCACTTCTTTTCATTCTACCATATTTTGGAGCCTTTGGCTCCTGGCGACCACAACCACTAACATCCCATCCACCAAGTCCCCAAAGCAAGTGTAGGGGACGGAAGGGGGAGATCTATGGATGTCCCGTTTCGGGTGCTTACAGATGGTTCCCGAATGGGTATCTTGACCTCATAGACAATCTATATCTTCAACTATTTGTTATACAAGTTTGTTTTGTTTTCTTGAGCCCAACATGCATCATGTAGCATTAGTTGCATTACATTTTGTTTTGTCATTGCATACATCCTTTCATAATCTTCACCTTCTCACCCTAAATCTCTAAATCTTTTATCCTAATTCCTATCATTCTGAACCCCACCGTGTTTTCTAAATCCCACCGTGTTCTCTAGTCCCACCGACCTTTCTAATATCCCACCATGTCTATGAATCTCACCATGTTCGGTAGTCACCTTGTGCCTCCAATTATTTCATTTCTATCACCACTGTGGCCATTGCAACACTTCTTTGCTATTTATCCCACTGTGGCAGTCAACTTATCCCACCAAGGGCCTTCTATTTGATTAGAACTTGCACCGTCACTATCTTCACGGTCTATGCTTCAACATTTGCCTTTCGGAATCTGAGATCATTCCATTTAGAATCAAATCTTGTCTCTTGGAAGACTTAAATGAATCAGATAGCCTAAATGTGCTCGATTGGTATTCTTTTACTTTTTTAAAACAAATCTTTTTTTAAACTTTATCCCATCACAGTACAGGAACACCGCAAAGATCGGGTTACCGGTTGATGATGAACCTAAGAACCCATGTTTCGGGGACTCCCCACCGCGTTGGGGGTTGGCTATTCTTCTCTCGTGCCAATGACACATCTTTTACCAATCGAACATAGCAAGACTTGATGAAACATGGCGGTTAACCAAGAGACTTGAGGAGATTCGTCTTGCCGAATTTGGTCGTTGAGCGTGTCTATATCTACACCTTGATGCCACCTTTTCAGTACATCACCATTTCGCTCCACTACATTCCACTACGATCCATCTCTCTTCACTACGCTTTCTCTACATTTCACGCCGCTCCGCTACATGTCATTCCCTTGCAAAGCCGACATCAAGGCGAGGCAAGCTGTAGACACGCCAAATTGGCCTGATTCGGAGCCCCAGACTCTTATTCCATAGGTGATATCCTTTATTTGACTGTTATCTGATCCGGATTACCTCGTGGAGATGAGCTAAGGACATTAGTGGAGCCCCTTGTGAGTTGAGGATGGACCAATGATTTCCGGAATATTGCCGAAACCTTCAAGCGAGAGCCGCGCGTGAACTGTAAAAACACGAAGCCTACTCGATGACCGACCTTGAATGGTCCATAATTGAAGGTCTCGGGAGTCCCGCATGTGTTCCGTAACATTCAGGGTTTCCGAGAAGTCATTCCAGTAGGCGTCGGTCAATGACGTCTTTCGTTATGGCTTTTTCGATCTGTGTTAAGCCTTTCCGGTCATCACTGGGTCTTTTCGGGTCAATCGGGTCGATTCTAGCCGAATATTTTCATCAATCATGGCCATACGTCTGGTTCGGTCAATTTTAGGGTTTCCCGGCTTTTCCGATGTTCGGTTCACGTTTAGCGGGTTAATCTCAGATTTTTCGATGATTTCGGGTTTTCAGATCGTACCGGACTTGTTCGGTCATCATTTTAAGTCATCCCAAGTTGACCCAAGATTTCTCGATCGGAACCGTGTTCTTTCGGATCTTCACCACGGGTTTCGGCTTTCCGCGAGAGGGTAAACTAGTAGAAAGCCTCGTGCGAACATCTCGGGAGTCATGTTGGCTGGTTTACCAACTTGAGGAGGTGCGGTTGAACGGCCTCTTTCCAACGCGACAAACGGGAGCCGAATCGGACATCCCGTTTGCAAGATATGGCTTGCGGAACACGCGCGCAAGAGAGAGAGTGTACTGCGCCCCCACTCCACTTGAAAGGGGAGGGCGCGCTTTCAACCTGGGGGTGCGCCCTGCGCGCCCTCAAACCGGGGGCACATCCTGCGCGCCCCCGGTTCCGTTGAAAAGTGGGGGCGCGGTCAGTTTCTTTAAATCGCAAATTACCCCGATTAACACCTTCTAAACCTGATTTTTGGAAGGTTTCCGGCAGATGATTTACGATTATTTGTACCGCGCCCCCAGTTCGGGGGCGCGTTACGTATGTCAAGTCAATTTTTAGCAATTTCTAGAAGATTCCGTTGAATTTTAGTAGTGAGACGCGTAACGCGCCCCCGCTCCCTTTGAAACAGGGGGGCGCGCAGACCGCGCCCCCGAAGTGGTCGCGCGCCCTTGGTTTGTGGGCGCGCCCTGCGTGCCCTTGTCCCCTTTGAAAAGCGAGAGTGCGGTCGGTCCAGTTTCCTTTTTTTGCACCGGCTTCCTTCCCCTATAAATTGAGGGCCATTCTTAAGGACCCAAGGTGAATCCCTGGTGCCTAGCTCATCCAGAGGCCATCCAAGCTCTTCTCCAAAGCCGTCCCAACGTCCAAAGGCGATCCGACATTGAGAGATCGATCCCGAAGTGAAGAAGAAGGCTCGATCTGGGCGTTCTCTATCAGCCAACTTCATCGACTTCTACAAAAAATCCGAGACTTATGTTGCTAAATTCTTCAACATAGAAGTTGTTCCTCTCTTCGTTCTCTTTCATATCCAACTTACGGCACTCAATTCCGACTTACCGTTTGTTCGTGGAGGTTGCTTCACTGAGGGCAAGCATCCAGGTTCTGTTTTCAATATCCGCCCACTTTCAGAATTTTTACAGACTTCTAAAGGAGGATTTAGGATAAATCATAAACATAGGAACTCTTCCTATACAAATTCTCTGTCTACTCCAACAAACATAACTCGATTATGACAACGGGGTCGTCCGTAGCATTCTCTGCACCAAAGTCGCGCCAGGAGGGTGCAAGGCTACCCGAACCGGCTCGTTTCAACCATCTCGGCTTCAGCTCAAGCCGATTCACTTTATAAGCTTTCTCAACCCACTTTATTCAGTTCATTTACTGTTTTAAAGCACATTTTAGTTCATTTGCATCATTTTTACATAATCAAAAATACACAAAAAAGGGGTTAAGGCTCACCCCAAAGCCGGTGAGTCCAATTCCAATTGCTTCTTTCTCATCTTCTTACTATAGTTACTACACTTCCCATAGTTTTAATCGTTTTATTTCACTTGGTTTATTGTTCTAGTTGCACAGGTCTATCAAGCTAGCATCGGTTGGTGACCCTTCTTCATCGGCCGGCTGAGGAAGAAGAAGGTTGAACCCATATCCCGATCTCTCCCGCTAAGGTACACGGTCAAATCAACTCATCTCTTGTTGTTATCTCATAAAGCGGAGCCCATGGCTCCTGGCGACCATTTTTTACTTATGTTCTAATTTCATCTCCTCCTCACTCTCCTCCTACATGACCCGAACCATCTCCGGTGCTCGAGCGACGCCGTGAGATGAAAGTTCGGGGATCAATGTGAGTGTGGGACCGAGGTGAGGATATTTTATAGCTTTCCGAGTGTTTTTCGATTCACTCCCCTTTTCCCCAATTCTATCTTTTACCTTCTCTTGAGGTGCCGATCCGGAACTCGTTTCTAGAGTCGATAAGTGCTGGGGCGGCATTAGCTATGATCATCTTGACTTGCTCAGCTTCAGAGACCGGGTCAGCTAACTTTTCAGCCATGGACCTCCATCTGTCAGTATATTTGACAAAATCTTCTTCTGCCCTCATTCTTTCTGACCACAGATCTTTAATTGAGTAACTCGGGCCCATCCTATCCCTGTACCTCTGCAAGAATTTGGGTTAACAATGTCAAAATTGCCGGCCTCCGAGGGGTCAAGCAAATAGAACCACTCTAGGGCATGTGCTTCCAAAGATCTTCGAAAAAGATAGGCAAGGGCTTGCCGATCGTCTTTCCAGGCAGATGACTCATAAAGAAAATCTTTGACATGAATGTAAGGGTTACCAGTGCCATTGTAACGGCATAAAACTGGTAATTCAGAGGGTGGAAGGCGGAGGATCGGGAGAGAAGGGAGATAAACATCGGGTGCCAACCAAGTATCGATCATGCGGCGGAGCTCCTTGTATTGCTCCTTTAGTTCGTTGATTGCCACATTATTAGCGGTTGGTTCTCGAGTGATTGGGGGAGACGGGGCATATGTAGGTGCCCGATGTATCGGATTTTGAGGGGGAAGGGTCGTAACTCAATGGGGTGGTTGTACAGAAGGGTATGCTGGGTGAAGGAGGTGATTAGAAGAATAGACCAACGGCCTAGATGGCCCAGCCAAATTAGGATCTGGATGGTTGAGATTCGCTATCGGAAAGAGGTGATAGGGAGCAATCAGACCGGTGTGTGAATGACCGTGTGGTACCGCATCAAGTTGGTGGCCCGTGGATCGGGGTGTGGATATAGGAGGAGGTCCTTCCATTTGCGGATGATTAACGGGGGATTTGCCCCAAAGAGCGGTTTGAAGGGC
Organism: Cryptocoryne crispatula var. balansae; assembly: GCA_036172225.1. Classification (NCBI taxonomy): domain Eukaryota; kingdom Viridiplantae; phylum Streptophyta; class Magnoliopsida; order Alismatales; family Araceae; genus Cryptocoryne; species Cryptocoryne crispatula. The sequence goes on from CM069921.1 coordinate 31,524,245, forward strand.
TTGAACAAGTTGAAATGGGTTGGCCTGGGATAGAGCCTCTTGAAGGTTAATCGGGTTAGGAGGGGGAGAAACAACCCTATCATGGACGGCACAGACGTTTCCTTCATGGACTGACTGGACCTCTTGCGGGTCGGCGTGCGCCTGGCCAAACTCCTCGGGCTTGTAGTAGTCCGCCATGACACGTCCGGACCTAAGTGACATAGGCATAAAAGCAAAAGAGCAAGTAACAGAAAATAAAGATTTTTTTGTCTTTTTTCTTTGTTTTGTTTTTTTTTCTCGGTCCTTGCGACCCCCCTTTTTTTTGTTTTGGTTCTAACAAACAAGTACTTACCGAAAGCAAACCTCTTCTTTCTTTTTTTTGTTTTGGTTTTTTAGGATAGTTACTTAAGGATCGTCCTCTTTTGATTGTTGTGATCAAAGAAGTATTACCTCGAGCAATAATTTCTTTTGTGGGGAAATTTTAAGGATTTTTGTGAGAAGGTTAACCCTCTCTCCTTTTTTCTTTGATTTTCACTTTCGTTGCACAAACAAGTTAAAACAAAGACTTGGAATGATTAAACATACTTATTTTTTTATTCAATCCTTAGATTAGTGAGCTTCTTAAGAGAATATTGTCCTCTCAAAGATAGGTCGGACCCTATGCTCTCACGACGTCGAGTGATCTAGGATTAACACTTTTCTTACAACGATTGGGTGGTAGGTGACACCGGGTTTTTAGGGTAAAAGGTACAACCAGCCCGATCGGTGAAGAGGGAATCCTTCACTTTTGGGGACTTACGGAGGTCTTAGTGAAAACCAATCTAATCAACCGAGAGGGAATCCCCGGAAGAGAGATCGGAATCCACCAAGAGACACGGGTGGGGCAGAGATGTCTTTTGGGAGGTGGGTGAGCCTCCCTTCTCGAATGACCTAATGAGTTGGGCGAACCCGGTACTCAATGCAATCTAATGCAAGAATTTAACAAGGATGAGATGGCATACAATAAGAAAGGAAAACAATGCAACGATCAACAAATAATAACTAGGATGATGATTAAACTACCAAGGACAATAACCAAACAAGTCAAGGATACTGGAAAATAACAATTTTTGCAAGATTGATTCAAGAGAAATGAGTAAATGCAAGCAAAGCCAAGGACTACAGCGGGAAGGAAGTTTCTGGAAGAGAAGATGACCCGGCAGACGGGTCACCAACTGGCCTGGCAGGTGACCCAGTAGGGGGGTCACCTGCGGAAAACAGAAAACAGAGCCGAAAGAAAGCGCCTAATAACCGGGGTCCTGCGGGGACCAAAATAGAATATATTTGGAAGCAAACTAAGGGAAAGATGCTTAGAAATAATAGTAAATGGAAAAGCAAGTGGGCCCACGTAGGGGTCTAAGGAAACGGAAAGCTCTAAATCATAAAAATAGGAGATGACCCAGCAGAGGGGTCATTTGTGAAAACAGAACACTTCCGGGGAACTTGTTTCTCCAAACCGGAAGGAGATCCACGCGGGGATCGACTAGATAAAAGAAATGGAGGACAATATGAAGATAGTGATGGTGAGAAGGGGCTTACTTGGAAATGAAAGAACAACTAAATTTGCTTTAAGCATGAGATGGTCCCACCGTGGTCGCCAAAAGATGTGGAACTCCCGATCCGGACCCTGTCCTCTCTCTTCTCTTCCCCAGGTCGGAACGATGAGCGCCGCTCCTCCTTTCGATTTCACTGTTGGTGTGGGGTTGTGGTCGCCAGGAGCCGCGGGCTCCGAGAGTAAAAGACAAGAAACGATGTAAGTATTAAAGAAATGACCAAACGTACCTAAACGGGGAGATCGTGTTGGGAGATTATGGGTTCCATCTTCTTCCTTTTCGGCAGGCTGAGAAGAAAGAGCTTAAAGCACTTTAGTTGTTCCTAAAAAAACAAGTAAGCCACGAAAACAAGTGAAAATGGATTAGAACTAAGACAGTGAAGCATCTTGCAAAAGAAATGAACTAAAAATCACAAATGGAGATGGACTAACCGGATTGGAAATAACTCTTAACCCTCCTTTTTATGTGTTTTTAGATGATAATAGATGATATTACTAAGCTAAATATGCATGCAAACATAATGATCCATGATAGAAAAAGTAATATTAAGAGATAGGAAAATAAAAATGGATTTCGGCTCCAAAGACGGTGATCTGGAATCCCAGGCGACCCGGCAGGGGGGTCACTTGGGCTACCCGGCAGGGGGGGTGCCTGGGCGACCTGGCAAATGGGTCACCTGGGCGACCCGGCAGGCGGGTCACTTCTTGCACCAAAATTCGGTTTACTCCCGGATGCTCCCGCGATGCTTTCGGATGGCTTTAGAAGCTTGATGACGACTCCTGGAAGCTCCTAGGACGTGGATGATGATTCCCCCTTGAATGTAGGAGCTTGAGAAGCTTCAAAATGGATGCCAATGAAGAAATGGAATAAAGAATATCGATTTACGGAGGTGGATGGAAGTGGGAAGCTCTCAATCTCTTGGGCAATAAGGATTGGAGGATGGAGGAGGCTTGGAACTCTCTAAGGCTATATCTTGGGAGCTTGGGACGTTCTCCCCCTTTTAACACTCTTCCAACCCTTGAAAAAGTGGTTAGGGGGTCCCTTTTTATAGGCAAAAGGGTCACAGGGGCATTTCAGGCATAAAAAACACTTTTCGGAACAGCAAACGACCCGTCAGCCGGGTCGCCTGGGCGACCCGTCTGACGGGTCACCTGCGGAACCATAAATGCATTAAATGCGCGTGCGCCAAAAGTTGGTCGGCCGCCGCCCGAAAACTGCTACACTGGGAGGTGACCCGTCAGACGGGTCGCCTACGTCCAATCGATTCCAACCATCCGGACGAGCGTGCGCCATTCACGGGTCATTCGTTCACTCCGTACACTGTTTTGGCAGGCAACCCGTCGACCGGGTCGCTTCCCGTACCTGTCTGGATTTGACGTCTCACCTACCACCGTCAGAACGGACGAATTGGCAAATGACCTGTCAGACGGGCCGCTTGGGCAACCCGGCAAATGGGTCGCCTGGGCGACCCGTCAGATGGGTCATCTCCTCTCTAGAATTTGTTTTTGGCCCGTTTTCTTGGTAATCCGGTTTGCTTATCGGAAAAATTAAGTACCTTCTAGAAAAACATGGATCTGAAGCTCCTCAAATAGGCGAAATTTGCGTGTCTACGATTATGAGTTCTACAGGTCATCCCCTGCTCTTCCGAGCATCTCTCCGAGTTTTCAGGTTCTTCCCGTCATTTTCAGTTGTCAACTTGAGTCGTACGGATTGACACTGGCTTCTTTGAAGTATTTCGGGTCATCCCCCGCTCTTTCGAGCACCTTTTCAAGTTTTCTGGAACCTTCTCGTCATTTACAGTCATCAACCTGAGTTGTACAGGTGCCACTGACTTTCTAGGTCATTCCAAAGTTTTTCGCATTGTCGTAACTTTTTCGAGTTTCAGATCATCGTTCGGGCCTTCGGCACCATCGGGAGGATAAACTAGAAGTTACAGTCCTATATAGAAGTCTCGGGATGTGTACCAGCTAGTTTACCCATTTTGGGAGCTTCATTTATGAGTCCTCTTTCAAACGCAACAAATGGGAGTCAAAACAGGCATCCCGTTTGTAAGTTACGGCTCGCGAAAGGAGTGCACATAGGAGAGAGAGTGGTGCGTGCCCCATAATTGGGGGCGCGGTATGCGCGCTCTCACCTTGAGGGTGCGGTTTGTGTGCCCCTGGACTGAGGGCATGGTCAATTTTGGAAACTGGAAATTTAGCTCGGTTTGGGCTTTCCAAACCGGTTTTGGAAGGTTTCCTTCTTAAAAACCGATTATTTTGTTCACGCCCCCAGGTCGGGTGCACGTTTATTGTGTCAACCCGATTTTTAGCATGTTTCCAATTTTTTTTGGATTTTTAGCAATGCGCACTGAACACGCCCCCAAGGTGAGGGCATGCCCAGCTCACCCTCTATCTGAGGGAGTGCACTACGCGCCCCCAGGTTGAGGGCGCGGTCACCGCACCCCCAACCCGGGGGACGTTCGGTTTGTTTCTATGTTTTGCACCGATTTTGATCCTTTATAAATTATGACCATTGAGGTACGATCCGGGATTTCTCTCCTCATCCTCCAGCCACCATAGGTTTGTACCAACCTCCCTAAATCATTTTCTCTTCATCCCGACACTCGGAGATCATCTCGAAGTGAAAGAGAAGTTGATTTATGCTCTAACATGCTACTTTTATGATCATCAGCTTTTATAGATCTCTTTGATCATTTTCCTACCAAGCTTCCTTCAGAAGAAGTGTTCCTTATCGAGCTACCTTTCATCTCCGAAAAATGGAGATCAATTCAAACTTTGCCTCGCTTGTGAAGGCTTCTACACCAGCACTGTACAGACAGATCTAGAGTCTCCTCTTCTTGGTCATTGTATTCTCAATCAATTTCACTGCACTTACTTGCAGATGCAGCCTATACATCCTTCATAGAAACTATTCCCTGGTGAGTTATCTTTTATTTCCAATAAAAATCATTCAATTCCTGTATCTGAGTACATCCTACATCGATGTTGTACTGATGGTTTCCAAATCTGCACTGTCCAAGATCCAACTTATCAGATAAATTCAGATCACTTATAATAGAATTCAATCCAAAGTGTCTTCATATTAAATGACCCATTGTAAGTCTTATTTATTTTAAAATAAACAAGAGTCCATTCTAACTTCTAGATTGTCCATGGTGATCGTTTCAACAAAGTCATGCAATCTGGTACTATTTCCAATTTTTGTCCACTTCCATAATTTCTACAGGGCTGTACGGACATATTGAGAAGAAGTTGTCAACATAGAAACTCTTCCTCTCCAAGTCCTCTGTCCATTTCAACAAACGTCACTCAATTTTGACATTAGGACTTCCCGTGTCGAGCTATGCATCACAGTAGCGCCAGACAGTGTCAATGCACCCCCGGACCCAGGGCGCGCCCACCGCACCCTCAAACCTAGGGCGCACCCACTGCGCCCTCAAGTCAAGGCAGTGTTCACACCTGTGTGATGTCCAGCCAGATCGATGATATCTCACCTGTTTTAGCTCTGATTTGAGCCGTTCATCAAGCATCATTTATAAATCATTTTTATTTAGTTTTTGCATCATCTCATATATCATAAAAAACACAAAAATGGAATAGGGCTAACCCCAAAACCGGTGAGTTTCTTTCCAACTACTATTTTTTATGCCACTTTCTTTATTGTTACTACACTTCACTCAGTCACTCAGTTCTAATCCTTGTTTCACATGTTTTTGTGTCTTCTTTTGTCTACTAGTTGCACAGGTACATCAAGCTAGCAGCGGTTGAGGACTCTTCTTCATCGGTCGGCCGACGAAGGAGAAGGTTGAATCCGCACACCTGTTTCCCGCACTGAGGTACACACGGTCATCCTTTACTCAATTTGCATTTTATTTCATTCAAAGCAGAGCTCGTGGCTCCTAGTGACCACATTCTCTAATTTTTCTTTATGCATTAAGTTTATTTATCCCATCCTCACTTTCCTCCCACACGACATGAATTGTCTCTTCGGTGCTCGAGCGACGCCGAGAGGTGAAAGTTCAGGGATCAATGTGAGTGTGGGAACGTGGTGAGAGTAGGATTTTCCACTTTTCTTTCCTATGTATCTCATCTCCCTCTTGAGGTGGTGATTCGGATAACGGCAAACCTGTTTTCGGAGTCGACAATAGCAAGATAGCATAAGGGTACATGTTTACACTGAATGGTGGTACAATGAGCAAGAAGTGTTTCATGTAAGAGAATACTGCAAATATTACAACTAATGTAAAGTATATATATGCTATAAAACTACTTAGGAAGTGGTGTAGATGAAGAAGTTCATCTCAAGTATGGGATTGTCCTTCTTGTCTCTAATAGTGTAATGCTACTTTACGAAGATAATGGGCTATTGCATATGCAATAGAGTAGATGTCTTATCAAAAGTTTAAATACTTATGCGGTGATACCATTTGATCAAAGAAGTTGCACCTCAAAGAGATATAATCAAATATTGAGAAATAAAAGATAGAGTATCTTAGTTTAATAACATGGCAGATTCACTAACTGAAATGGTAACTCAAAATATGTTTGAGCATCATCTCAAATTGATAGAGATAAAACATATGAAGGATTGATTTTGGTGTAAGTGAGACATTGATAGAAATATATGTCCAACAAGTCAATCATATTTGATATGATTTGCTATTTTTTAAAATATCACATTTAATATAAAAGGCATATCTTCATTACTAGCATTATTTAAATGCATATATCGTAATGAAGTATATGATCACATGAAATGATGATTGGATGATGATGAGATCATGATAATGAGATCAATGATTTAAAGATATGTGATCTAAATATTCCTAATCATAAGATTCTTGAGATATGACATTAAGGATCAAGATAGACTTGTGTATGTGATGTCTTATCATAAGATGAGGATGACTAATCTTATTGGTCATTAGTGTAAAGACACTCAGATACTCATACTAGTGCTCATCAGATAAATGAGTTTACTAAACTAACCAAATTAGAAACATTAAATGGTATCTTAATTAATTGACAATTGGGATATTTTTATCATCACAGTTGCACAGTTAAATCTTGGACTTGAGTTGCCAACGATGTCTTATCGAGCATACCATATGTTTTGACTATTAACTCATGGATCACCTTATTGGATGATCCAGTATAGTTAATAGATCCGGTATTAGTTTCTCTAGAGATAATTAAGTGAATAACAAGGGATCGTCCACTTTTGATAAGTGAGAGTGAATGCCTAAGAGATAGTACTCTAAATCCTTAGATATGGTAGAAAGGATAATTAGAAAAAGAATTTTTCAACTAATCTGATTCTGAGTACATATTCCCAGAGTGTTAGTTTACTAAAGGACTGACAGTCAATGTCGAATACCTATCCGACTGGGGTATTGGATAGAGGAGAGTTTATATCCATGCAATAGTTGATGATAGAAAGGCTCATTAGAGATAAGTTCATTCCTAAAATTTTTTTAAATCATGTGATGTGATTTGTACCTTTTATGATCAGAAAGCTATTAAAGTTATTATTAGATAACAAATTTAATTTAAAATAAGTTGTAATTTTAATTAGACTTCAACCAAATGCACTATTTAGCCAAGTAGATAACATACATAAGGACCAATCCCTAAGTATGGAGGCATGAGCATAATTTATAGAAACTGTAGTGTTTTTTGAAAATTTTTAATTTCTATAAATATAAGTGAATTTGACAAAACCTTATCAAACTATAGGAGACAATTTCATGGCTAGCCTCCTCTTGCTCTCTATCTCTCTCTCATGGGTACGCTTTTCTATGGTGGAGCTTCATCCAAGATAAGTCAAAAGGTCCAGTGTGTGTGGATACTATTAGAGGCCATGTGCTTTGATGCTTAAGAATGTGGGATATTCAGTTCTTATCCAATCATGTAAAATTTTTTGAATCATAAGAAAGTATTTGATTTAGATTGAATCCAATGTTTAGTTTTCGTCATTCAATTCTGATTGAGACTATGACCATAAAATCCAAAGGAATCATCATTTTCACTGTACCAAATTCTGTAAACTGATTCCTTACACTTTTTTGATAGCAGCTTCTAGCGAGTAAGAGGCTGTGGCACCTTCAACCTTAGGAGAGCTCTCGTGGAGGGGGGGACTTCTCTTTCAATAAAACTGCATTAAACTAGGTCGAAGGTGTCAAATAAGTTGTTTTAATTTTAATACAAGTCCTAATCTGTATCAATTTCAAGATAGTTTTACACTATTAACTTTAAAATTATTATTGATATCTAAACATGATTTTAACACCTCTATTAGTATCAATATCAAAATTACTATTGATACTATTTCTTAATAGCATTAACAAGGCATTAAGTAATGAACCAAGTTGTCCCTAGTGCGTAGTGCAATGGGACACCACCTCATAGCACAGAGGCCCCTTCCTCCTGCTGTGTGAGAACGTCTTGGGTTGAATCTCCGAGATAGTCACCAATAGGCAATTTGTCATGTGGCGTTGATCAACTGCAACTTCAACAGAAAAAAGTAACAAACCAAGCTTGGACAAGAGTTAAGCCTACTTATATGAGCTCAAGCTCAAACTAGTGTAAAGTAAATAAGTTGAACTTGAACAACATACTACTTGGCTCAGCTCGGCTCATTTGCACCCCTATAGGCCTTCACTCCATCTTTGATGCTACCAACTACATAGACACAACAATGTTTTATCAACTTATCTCTTTTGAGTATATTCAACAACAGTAGGAGGAAGAACTTCCCTCTCTCTCTCTCTCTCTCTTATGGCAATGAAGGAAATGAAAAGGAAGAATCGAACATAAGAAGAAGATTAGGGCTCTATGTCTTAAATCCCAAATCTATGGCATTGAGGTTGAATGACCCATGCAATATAAGCAAATGAAACTTCTTATAACTATAGATGTGGAACTATGCCCACTTTTTAATACTCCTCACTACCATGGTGAGTAGTGAGAGTAAGAGTTAGGATAATCAAAGTTATAATAAGGTCATTGCCTTGTTCCGATAACATCTTACAAACTCTAAAACCATGACATATAAACAAGTGAAACTTGTCATATTTCAATAATGTGGAACAATACCCATGTTCCAACATTTCCCCTCATTGCCAAGATGGGTAGTGGGAATAGGAATTAAGGTAATAAGGTCAATGCCCTACTCTTACAAATCCCAAAACCATGACATTGAGGTTGAAGGACCCATAAAATATAATCAAGTGAACTTTTTTTTAAAAATTGACGTGGGATTATGTCCACTTTTTGAACACTCTCTCTCACTACCAAGATGGATAGTGGGAATATAAGTTAAGATAATAAAAAATTATAATAAAGTCACCACCCTACTCTAAAACATCTTATAAAGCTGTGTACGAAGGTGGAGGTAGAACAGAACACAAGAAGGAAGAATCAAACAAATGAAGAAGATTAAGACTCCAAGAAAGCAATTGATCAAAGGCACGGCAGGGAAAAAAACTCTCTTTCTTCGAAAACATAGGTAGAGAAGGGAAAGGAAGAATCAAAAAGGAGGAGAAGAAGAAGATTAAGGCTCAATGACATCTTGGAGGTTAAGGGCTAGAGATCAGAGCTCAACTTTCAAGACAATCTTGGGCATTGGTTTGAGCTATTTGATTGTGCCATGAGTCTCTCCCATCCCCGAAATAGGATTTTGGGAGTAAAAATCTCTGATACATCAGAAATGATTTATCCTTAATCGTATCTTGATGATAAACTAAATTTAGTTAAATCAAATTAAATTTTATTTTATTTATAAAATAAACTAAAACGGAGCACAAGGCCTTAACTACTACACCAAAATTTGTTATTTTTTTGAAATATATTTATGGGCATGTATAATAATATTGAAGACCAAATATCGAAATCTAAAAACATATTTGGTTAGAATATCAAATAGGACATTATAGTAATTTTGATATTGATATTTTTTAATGATTAGAGTGTCAATATCAAAACCGATACCAGTCTGACGCATGTATTATGCGGCATGTTATGTTTGTCTAGTAAATTTCAAAAGTGACACTAGTTGCTAAAACACCTAAATTTTGGTAATTTATATCCACGTCGAATTTAAAATGGACAGCGTGCGGTGTCCAACATTTTACCAAACGTCACCTGACATAAATACATGACGACCCGGCCGGCCGGCCGGCTTCCCCCGCACATGCATGCCCTCGAACTAGAAAAATCGGATGTCCCGTTACGGACCAGCTCTTTCGTTAAAGCAGATCCACCCGTTGAAACGGACGTCATCAGGGGTCCTCTTCCTTTTCCTCCAGCCGCCTTTCCACCACCCCAATACCCGGTCAAAAGGGGCCGGCTGGCTCCGGCGGCCGACGACGCCTAGGGTAAACCGTGGTTCGGCTGAGCGCCGAGTCTGACTTCTGCTCGCTTAAAATTAGTGTAAAAATTTCGAGGATAAATTTTTTTATTTTTTCTTAAGAACGGTTTGGTATCAGAATAATTTAAGAATAAATTTTATTTATCTCTAAACTTAAAAAGATAAATCAAATTTAACCCTAAAAAATTTTGATGCCAAAAAAATCTTTAAATGCTATTTGATAAGGAGATAATTTGAGAATAAAATAAATTTATTCTTAAAATTTAGAAGATAAATCAAATTTATCTCAAAAAAATTAGTATCAAACGGGAAAAGTTGAGAGATGAATAGCCTTGACGAGCACAAGGTCAGAGGTTTTAACGAAGCTCTCAGGTGATGGTGGGTTAGTCAAGGTCAATATCGACTCTCTTTTACCAACAAAATTGAACTGATTAAAAAACTTGGAACTTGGACGGAATCAACCCGCTGTCATCTCAAACCGATAATAAGAAGTCGAACTCCGGAGATATTTTGGCAAACTCGGATGCTGGAGCGGAGGACCACGGAGGTAGTTTATTATCACAAAAACGAACCCGTTGACCATCCACCCCTTGACATAAAAGCGCGATGGAGCCGAGCCACATCCATCCCCTCCTCCGCATGTTGGGAAGCGCCTGTCGGGGGACCGGATCCTCTGTGCACCTCGGTATGCACCTCAATGCACACCACTTCTTAAATCATCTAATTATGTGATAAAATTAATTATTTTAATCATTTTCAAGACTGTGAATATAAACATATAATATGTGATGTTATATTTTATGAAAATCAACATTAAATATATTTTATACATATTTATTTAAATTTAAAATATAATTAATTTACAAAATAAAATAAATTGAAAAAATATTAATATTACTTTATTTTTATCCATACATGATATATATTTATATTTATCATCTTGAAAATGATTAAAATAATTATTTTGATCAGGTAATCAGATGAATTTAAGAAGTGGTGTGCATTGAGGTGCACACCGAAGTGCACAGAGGATCGGGTCCCGCCGGGAGGCCGCCAGGCTGCAAGATGCGTCTGAATAGAGAGCGGATCACCTCAGTTCCCGGGTGGAGGGAGCTCCCGCAGTCCTCAATGGCGTGAGGACACCTGGTGTCGCGGAAAACGAAGCGTCAGCGCGCTTTAAATAGGGCGTAAAGTAAATATGACGTCGCTCGGTAGTGGGTAAATAGAGAGTCGGTAGTGGGTCTTTGAAGCCTCGGTAGTTCGGTAGCGAGTTGATAAGCGGTCGGTAGTGGATTCTTAAGGCTCGGTAGTGGGTAAATAGAGGGTCGGTAGTGGGTCTTTGAAACCTCAGTATCTCGGTAGCGAGTTGATAAGCGGTCGGTAGTGGATTCTCATGGCTCGGTAGTGGGTAAATAGAGGGTCGGTAGTGAGTCTTTGAAACCTCGGTAGCTCGGTAGCGAGTTGATAAGCGGTCGGTTGTGGATTCTCAAAGCTCGGTAGTGGGTTAACAGAGACTCGGTAATGGGTCTTTGAAGCCTCGGTAGCAAGTGTAACAGGTCTCGGTATCGAGTCTTTAAAGACTCGGTAGCAAGTTAAACTAGACTCGGTAGTGGATTAATAGAGGGTACTACCGAGCTACCGAGGCTCCAAAGACCCACTACCGAGCCTCTATTTACCCACTACCGAGTTACCGAGGCTTCAAAGACCCACTACCGACCTTCTATTTACCCACTACCGAGCTACCGAGGCTTCAAAGATCCACTACCGAGTCTCTATTAACCCACTACCGAGCCTTGAGACCCACTACCGACCCTCTATTTATCCACTACCGAGCTACCGAGGCCTCAAAGATCCACTACCGAGTCTCTATTAACTCACTACCGAGCCTTGAGACCCACTACCGACCCTCTATTTATCCACTACCGAGCTACTGAGGTTTCAAAGACCCACTATCGAGCTACCGAGGCTTCAAAGACCCACTACCGACCCTCTATTTACCCACTACCGAGCGACGTCATATCTACTTTACGCCTTATTTAAAGTGCAGTGACGCTTCATTTTCTGCGACACCAGGTGTCCTCATGTCATTGAGGACTGCGAGAGCTCCCTCCACCCGGGAACTGAGGTGATCTGCTCTCGTCTGAATATGATGTGCCGTGCAGCTCGGTGTATAAAATCACGAGCTTGCGCCGAGTCTATCCCGCCAGAACCCCCCCGTACGTCTCTCTTCGTCGTCCTCTTCTCGCAGGGGCAGAGAGATCCGAAGCACCCGATCGATTGGGTGTCCGGCGAGGGCCGGGAGCACCGAGGGGGCCTCGGCGCCCCGCCGAAGGAGGCGCCGCCGCTGCCCGAGGAAGGTGATTTCGTTTTCTCGCTGGGAACCGAGGCTCCGGAGGATCCGACTCGGTGCAGGCACCGGGGGTCGTCGCGCCGGCGTCCGTCGGAGCACGAGGTGGATATCCACATGCCCGACGGCGGCGGCGGCGGCGACGGCGCCTTCCTGACGTGGGAGGACCTGACCGTGGTGGCCACGGACGGCAAGGGCGCTCGGCGCACCATCCTGCAAGGCGCCTCCGGGTACGCCGAGCCCGGCCGTGTTCTCGCCATCATGGGCCCTTCCGGTTGCGGCAAGTCCACCCTCCTCGACGCTCTAGCAGGTAATCCGTCCGCTTCTGGTTTCGGGGGGATTCAATGTTCACGGGCAATTCTTTCCCCTATCATGAATGACTCCTCGTCACCTCAGTTCAGCGTCGTAGATCGCTGGAGAGAATATTCTCCGTCCAATCGTAAATATTTGTGAGATCGACGTAATAAAGATGAGTTTCACAAGTTAAATAGATATTTAAATTATGATGATTTTTTTTGTGTGCGGAGACTACTATGTAATAAAATTTGAGACAACGTGTTTATCAAGAACGACTAATTTTCAATTTTTACTTACACCACACAACTCGTTTAATTATGTAATAGGTGACAAATAGCGGTTCTTTTTTTATTTTTACGGTGAATATGCTTTTTTGCGTAATTTTTAAATACATCTCAAAACATGTGTTTTTTTTCTACTTAACCATTCATCTAAGGCCCGTTTGATAATACTTAATCAAACTCTTAGCTCTGATTTGGTCAACGTCTAGACATTTGATATTGTTTGATAAATTCACTGAGCCAATGTCTAAATTAAGATCTGAAGTCTTAAAATCATCTGAGTGGTTCAGATCCATGATCTAGCTTTTTTATATTCAGACATGCCGTGTCGCTCTTTGTCCATGCGGTCGCCACTCCAGAGATCGACATCACTCTCCCTCACGGTCTCTCTTCGTCCAGCCTTCACCGCCACACTTGGGCCCTGCCATGCTGCAGCCGCCCTCCCCCACATCCACCACGCTGTAGCCTACCCAACACACCGTCCTGTGCCATTTTCCTTACTAGCCTTTCTGCCGTTTGCTCCTACATCATGATACCTTTTACAGTACCGTCCAGTGTTTAGACATTTGATATTGTTTGTGGTATGCAATTTGTTAGGTAAATGATATATTTTTAAAGGTACGCAAAAAGAGAAATTGTAATACAGGCACTATTGTAGGAATAATTCAAAAAATTGAACTGGTTAATTCCAAAAGAATATGTATTTTGTTTTGTTTATTTTACATGTTCCAAATTTTCTTTCTAGAGAATAATATACATTTCTTTTTTTATCTTGTATGTTATGTTATATAATGTTTATTTAAAAAAAAATAAGTGGATGATTTATATATTTTTATCAAACGGCATAGACCACTTATCTCTTAATCAAATTCAGTATTTTTTTTACCACTTGTTAAGAGATTAGATGTGAAATTAAGAGTTAGAATTTTTAAATTAAGTTTAATCAAACACCACCTAAATTTATGTTCTCTTTTAAAAAAATTTCGAGTCTCAATACCTTTGTCAGAAATACTTATGTAAAAATTTTCTCATTCAAGTTTTTCTTCCGTCGAAGTAAATTAGAGATGACTTCCTTTCCTTTAGAACGGAAAACATAATATTTTCTCGTTTTATATCTAACTTTAAGCCTTTGAAAATGGTTTGCAGGAAGGTTACAATCGAACGTGCAACAATCAGGGATCATCTTAGCCAACGGACGAAGGCAAACATTGTCATTCGGCACATCGGTAAGCCATATTTACTTTTTTTTTTAAACATTTTATTGAGGTAAATACAATAGTCGTAGATTAATTGATTCTATGTACATGAAAAACAGTAAGAGAAAATAAAGGGCTATTTAGGTAATTATGCATACAATAACTGATAAATGTTTTTTCATTCTGATTGAAATATCGTGTTGAGTTGTAAAGGAAATTAATGACTCTTTCTCTCTCTCTCAAACCAACGAGCAGTTAAATTTTAATATAATTTTGCATCCAAAGTAAATATATTTTTGGTCTTTTTAGTACCTGATCTTGGCCACCTATATTTCCTCGCACATAACTTTTCGAGGGCTTGATGTATAGCAAAGTACCAAAATGATTACTATCAGGACCATTAAATTTTCCGAAAATTGGAGAGAACAAGAATATGTTGCCTCAAAATGATTCTTTTGTTTACTACGAGATTGTCCATTTTTTCACTAGCGACATATCAATAAAGAGACAAAAGAGTTTCATCAATCTGTAAATTTCATTCTCAGCCTAAATTCAGAATTTCGTATAGATAAATGTAATAGTTTATTGTACTCAAACTGATACATCTATTTTGCTGCTTATTGTAGGCTTATGTCACTCAAGATGATATATTGATGTCAACCTTGACAGTAAGGGAAGCTATATACTACTCTGCACAGCTTCAACTACCAAATTCCATGGCATATTCTGAAAAGATAGACAGGGCAGAAAAGGCTATTGAAGCGATGGGTCTACAGGATGCCAAGGAGACCAGAATAGGGGGGTATAGCTCAAAGGGGCTGAGTGGAGGCCAAAAAAGGAGAGTCAGCATATGCATAGAGATTTTGACTCGTCCAAAGCTTCTCTTCTTAGATGAGCCTACAAGTGGATTGGACAGTGCTGCATCCTTCCACATCATGAACCATATCACAAAACTTGGTCGCCGCGAAAAGATGACCATCTTTGCCTCGATCCATCAGCCAAGTACTGAAGTCTTCCAACTATTTGATAACATATGTCTCCTATCCTCTGGCAAGACAATATTCTTTGGTCCCACTTCAAGAATCATAGAGGTGAGTTGATCATCTGTCTTGTGCAACACTGTTTGTAACAAAACTCTTTTTTCTTGTTGCGAATTGAGCTTCACGAGTTTTTTGATACTAGATCGAATTTTTCATCAAGATGGATACTACCATATTACTGTGCTAACAAAGTTCTATATTGTGTGGCTTACCAAATGTTTTACTTTCAAATTCAGTTCACATTTCTTATCTTAAAACTTGCACTAACTTCCTTTCTCTATCTTCAAGTAGTTTTTTGCAGAAAATGGTTTCCCATGTCCAACTATGCGGAACCCTTCAGATCATTTCCTCAGAATAATCAACACGGACTTTGATAAGGTTGGCAAAATATTGTTATAATATTGTTGTTTATTTATCCGTGTATTCTACTCGATTAATTTAAACAATTATGTGTTTTCTTCACTTGTTTCTTTTAGGAAATAAAAGAAGAGCATACTAACACTACAATTTCTACAATTGAAGCCATTAGTAGTTTGGCAGCTTCATTTAAAGCATCTAACCATTCTACTGAAGTACTACAACATATGTCAGATATTAATAGTGTGGTAAGATGATGTGACTCACTCTTGATTTAATGGTGCTAATTAGAGTTTAATTGTCTCTTCTAATTATATTTAATTTGTCTCTTTTAATTTCATCCAATGGTGCACTCTTTTAGGAAGGGAAGAAATTGAAGAAGGGAAGCCAGGCTAGCTTTCTTAATCAGTGTATTATCCTCACAAAAAGATCTTTCAAGAACATGACCAGAGACATAGGATATTATTGGTTCCGCCTTGTGATGTACCTTGGAGTTTGCATCACTCTTGGCACTCTATTCTATGACATTGGTCATACATACGGCTCAATTCAGGTGAGAAAAGGCAAATTCTTATATGTAACATTGTTTTTGACTTATTACATTATCAAGGCATTGCTCAATGTGTTAATTTTTAATGTTCCTACTTTTTCTATGAAGCATTTATCTATTTGGGAAATACTTGAATATTATCTTTTTATTCTTCAGGCAAGAGGATCGTTACTATTTTTCATATCTGCATTCCTAACTTTTATGGCAATTAGTGGATTCCCATCCTTTGTGGAAGACATGAAGGTTTTCCCACTAACCACAACCCACACCGAACTCTTTGAAGTTCATTTTATTATTATTTTTATAGTATCAATATTACTTAATGTTATCATTCTTTTCAGGTCTTTAAAAGAGAAAGATTGAATGGACACTATGGTGTCACATCATTTATCGCAGGGAATACAATTTCTTCATCTCCATATAAAGGCTTAATCTCTATCATCCCAGCAACATTTACCTATTTTCTTGCTGGTCTTCAAAAGAGTTTTGAGCACTATATCTTTTTTGTTCTAGTACTATATACCACTATGCTTCTTGTAGAAAGTCTAATGATGGTTGTTGCTACCCTCGTGTCAAACTTCCTCATCGGGATTGTCATCGCAGCCGGAATTCAAGCTATTATGATGCTCTGTTGTGGCTTCTTCCGGTTGCCTAATGACATACCAAAGCCAGTTTGGAAGTACCCATTCTACCACCTAGCTTACCACAAATATGGCAGCCAAGCATATTATAAGAATGAGTTCATTGGGTTAAATTTCCCCAGCAATCAGGTAAATGGTGCACTTATCGTCACAAGGAAGGAAGTCATAAGGGATTTTTGGCAAATGGAACAGTACTCCAAGTGGATTGATCTTGTAATATTGTTGGGCATGGTGATTGCATATAGATGTTTGTTCTTGATAGTTACAAAAGCAAAGGAAAAGTTAAGGCCAACAATTGGGATCTCTACCTCTATGACGTTTCAACAACCTATGCAAATCACGGAACAACCCTAAACTCCTGTAATTGGAAATTATCTTGATATATTAAACCGTGTTGATGCTCTCTGCAATTGTAATGCCATTGTGTTGTATTCAACTATGTTGATGCTTTCTATAATTGAAATATCATCTTGTTGTATTAAACCACGTTGATGCTTGTTTAAGTAATGTTGTGAAGAAAGATTGGTGCATGGCTTATATCAAAGCAAAACAAGCTATGAAATCATTGTTAGTCTTATGTTCCTCACTGTGACATCCACACCACGACATATGTCAGCACATGGTGAAATTAATACGAGTAATAAATATTGAGGAGATTACCCCTCAATATGAAGGAATGCCCCTCTCTGGTGTTGTGAGAAGGAGATTGCAAGAGAGGGGAGATTTTGGTAACCCTTTGTTTTCGGGTTCTGACAAAGGATGTATTCTCTTTTTTGGCATGTTCGAATCTCCAACAATGGAGTCCACCTATTTTGAGGTTTTCTATCGCATCCTCTCCACCCAGAATAGTAATTGTCTCTGACTTCTCTAGGCGGATCCGCAGGGTTCACATTTTTGATGGGCACATTCTAACATCTCTCACTTGACCATTAAAATCTAGTGATTTCTAATCACATTCTCATTATTTAAGAATATAATTAATTTTTGTATTTTGAGATATCAATGTATTTTTTATGTACACTCACTTTTCATGAGATACACATTTTTTCAGATTCTCATTGTCCATGAGTTGTATAAATATTTTCTTATGTATTCTCACTGTTCGTGAGATACATACATATACCTATACAATCTCATTATTCGTGAAAATCATAAATGACTCATATATTTTTGAATCCCATTAAGCCCACAAACTTAAATAAAATGTTTCACCGAAATACCTTTTGTCAAAGGATTGACAATTATATCACTAGTGAGGATATAAGTAACCTTCATTCCCTTTTCTGCATAATATAAAATCTATAATGATGTTGTATTTCTATGTGTTTTTTCTTTAGAGATATTTTCTCCACTGTTAATCAGTTGATGGCAGCTTAATTATTGCAATAGATTTCAATTGGCCCATCAACCAAATTGAGACCCGAATCTATCAAAAATAATCTAACCTAGATGACATGGATAGTAGCTCTGTTACAAGCAATATAATCAGCTTCTTGTGTGTGCCTTGTCACACAACTCTAATTTTTGCTACCCCAAGAAACAACAATACTGCCAAAGATGAACAAGTGTCTTGGAGTGGACTTTTTGTCATCTTTATCTCCTCAGAAGTCTGCATTGGGGTAACCAAGCACATCAAATGTTTTTGCTTAGTAAACTAACTTGCGGTGCACTATACTCTTAAAGTACTTTATAATCCTCTTAATAGTTTTTCAATATACTGGTATAGGATTACTTTGATATTTTCTCACTAAGCTTATTGCAAATGCTATATCAAGTATAGTACAAAGCATTGCATACATTAAGCTTTCAACTGCTTGAGAAAATGACATATTGAGTCTTGCCCCTCTCTTAGACATTACTCTTTACTTAACCTCTTTTCACAAACCAGTTGTGTTGGTGCATGATTGCAATTTTGCATTCCAAACCTTCTTAATATGGATCGTATGTACTTTTCATAGTTTATGCCATACAATCTAGGCTTCATGTCCCTTTCTATCTGAACACCAAATACATAGGACACCTCTCTCATATCCTTTATCTCAAACTTCTCACTAAACTCGAACTTTTTTTATTCAACTTTACGATGTCATTTTTGACAAGCAAGGTATCATCTACATATAAGAATAATATAATCACCATGCTTCCACTCTTCATGACATATACATAGCTATCTAATTGATTTGGAAAAAAATCGAGTTCATAATAACGTCATGAAATTTGAGATATCATTGTCTAGATGATTGCTTGTTGGCATCAAATTTTTCTGCTAAGCTTGCTTGATACAAATTTCAGCAATGCTGAAGTCGGTGCAGAAAATCTGACCTAGATTCGAAAAATTCAAGAATAGATGATGCAAATATGCTCTGGAAATGCCTTGGCATGGCTTTACATGCCACAAATGGCCAATATAATGTGCTTATTGCATAGCCCCAGTCGAGAGCTTCGCAATGGTGCCCAAAATATGGAAAACGGACACCGGAAGGGCAAAATAACCATTTTGCCCCCGACACTTTGGGACCAATTAGGACTCTAACATGAAATTCCAACTTTACCACATTGTCAAGTTTGGATAGAGCTAGTCAACGCTCAAAACGGATCGAAAATCCGATCCCCGGATGAAGAGATATGCAAGAAAGAGCAAATCTGGACGAAAAGCTGTATGTCGTCGCACCAGGGGCACAATAGTCCGATCAGCTCCGGATCGACCCATGGGCTGAAAATTTTAATTTTCATGACCCAAAACTTTGATCTCATTAATATTTATGCATGAAAAATAAATTTGGCCAATGGAAGAAGGTAATTGCACTCAATTACAATTTTCGACATTATCGACGGCCGAGATTACCCCGATTAGGGAAATCAATAAAATCAAAGATCCAGAGCAATTCGGTAGATCTCAGACACACATCTTGGTGGATCACATGATCAATGGTCATCATATCCCATTCCATATTTTCTGGGATTAATTCAAGGTGTATTTAATTGATTTCGGTCAGGATTTATTGTATTCGTCGGATCAAGAGCACTTCGATCAAACCCGGGTTAAAATTAACCCAAATCGGGCTAACCCAAGCTGCATATGGCTGAACCCAGCTCTTTTCCACCTTCATTGAATGTTAAATTCCCTGAAATATAGGAATAGGTGCGCCAACACCCTACAATGTAGGGGCAAGTGCGCCAGCTTCTCATCCTCAACCACCTCAACCTTCCATGGCTTATCCTTATCACCCTTAACCACTCCCTTGATTTATCCTCATCCCATCTGAGCCTTATCATCCAAAGCTTATCTTAACCATCATATGGGCATGCTTTGGTCTAACTTCAACCCATTCCCACCTGCCATGTGCGCGCACTCACCTAAAAGGTAGGAGCTGGTGCGCCAGATTGCATCTTACATACACCACACCTTGGTTAGATGTCTAGCCCAATTAAAAGTCTAGTAAAAATAGAACTCTTTTGAAATTAGGACTCTCAACCTCTTAGTCTCATCATCATCTTCATATGGGTCTCCAATCCTCTATAAAAAGGCCCCCCATCTGGCCTTGGTCGAAGCTAGCTCAGCCCACCTGTGCGCCAGCTCTGCTCCAGCTCATTCCTCTCTTTGGTGCGCCCTCTACCCTGCTCCAAGCCTTCCTCATCTTGATTGGACATCTTCAGCATCAATTCAGCAACCTCTCCTACACATTTTGTGTGTGCCAAGTGAAGAAGAATAAGAAGAAAAAGGCTTCCTCCAGTAGGTGCGCCAGTAGCAGGTGCAACCAGCCCACCTGATTGGTGTGCCAACTTCAGCAAGTGCAGCAAGCTCTCTGCATCCCTTTGCTCCATCCATCAACATCAGAAAGGAGAAGACCCCCTTTTCTCATACAACAACAAGAGAATAAGGGTTTGGTGGCACTTCATCCCATTATCTTCAACACCACCTGCAGTGCAAGAGAGAAGAAAAAATCGGTGAGTAGGAGAAGCGTGCTCCGATGTAGTCCTTTATTTCTACTCTTCCTTTTCTCTTCTCTACCCATATCCATGGTGGCATACCCTCTGAGTAATGCCCATTCAGCCCCTTTGAGTGCCCTTCACGTTGGTCTACAGAAAGTTATTTTTTAGCCCCAAGGGTACCCTCTATTTGGCCATCACAAAAATATCCCTTTGTTGTCTCTTAAAACAGGCCTTTGAACCAGCCCCTTTGTGCACCCTTTTGGCCCTCCATTTCGGCCCCTAAACCTTCCACTATCATGCCTTGCTCGACCCCACTTATGGTCACTTGAACATGCACCTCCTGCCTCCCCCAATCAGGCCCCGAATGGCATCCCAAACAGGCCCCCTTGCTAGCCCAAGTTCTGCCCCCTTGTGAGCACCCATGTCAGGCCCCTTTGATGGTCACCTAGTTTGCCCTATGTGCAACACCCAATACAGCTCCTACAGCACCCCCAAACAAACCAAACATCTTCTTTGATGTGTGTAAGGAGGGGTGACAGCCCGGGCCTCTTGGAATCCGCCGGACGGGCCAAGAGTTAAGCCGGGTGGCCCTGATTTCTACATGTTAAAATGCCCTTGTGCTACCCCTAAATCAAACCCCATGTGTCTTGTTCTCCTTCCCCTTAGAGTATAGGATGAAGGTCAACACTTTGAGACTCTCGAAATCCATCGGACGGACCGAGACTACTCGGGCAGGCCTTCAATTCTCATGCCCTTTGTGCATTCCTAAACCAGTCCTAGTTCACACCTAAACCTGCCCCTTGTGCAGTCCTACCAAAAGCCCAAACAGCACCTTAGCCAATCCATTCCAGCCCCTCTGAGGTTCACCTACCCCGCTTCTATAGCAAGATGTCAAGGTGTAAAAATGGAGTGCAAATCAGGCCAACCGGGCCATGGAGGTGCAAAGCAGGCCCATTGGGTCATGAAGCTCAAAGCAGGCCGCCAAGGCCCATGAAGCTCAAAATTGGGCCAACTAGACCGACATAGCATGAAGACCAGCCCATTGTGGTGATGAATTTGGCCCATTGGGCCTTGGACACTTAAAATAAACCTTAATTAAATCTGAAGGCGAAATGCCAAAATTAAATAAGGAGTTAGTCCACAACTAGATGCTCCATTGGGCGGCTCATCCGGCATGCACCGGAATGCTGACCCGGGCGTAGGCATGGGACACGCTTCCCACTACAGACGGACCCTTCCCAACGGACCTTTCCCACTACTTAGAAAGTCAAATGACTATGCCTTGTAGGATGGGTAAAATTCCACACCGATTGGAAAATAAGGCGGCATGCTACCAAAATTTTCCCAATCAAGTGGATTTTACACCAAGGGAAGGACATTCACACATTTGCACCATGGACAACATTGAACATGGCATATGAACTACCACATCTGATGTACACCAGCATGAACATGAATATTCAATGAACATTTCAAGTGCTGAGTTGATTGCATGTGATTGGGCATCGACAGTAGCCTGACAGACCGGATGTGATGCAAACCGAACAAGAATACCGAACAAGAATTAACCAAATCGGAAGTTAACTTAATTAAATATGAAAATACATTCAAACCAAACTTAAAACATGCTTAAAACATATCATTAAAGCTTTAACATTCAACAAAAATTAGATTTAATACGATCTGGAAAAATTGATTCAATACACTTAATCCATTAAAATTCAAATACTTAAACAAGTGCACATCAAATAATTCACAACCAACTGAATAAAGCACATTTAAAACACATTAAATCATCTAAAACACATCTTAAAACATGTAAATCAGATTCATTAACAATCTGAAATTCAAGTTTAATCAATTTGAACCAAAATTCAAAACATCTAAAACATACCGAACGCACCCAAATCGGTATTAAAACACCAACTGACATGAGAAAATCACATGAAAATGACTCAACACATGTCAATTAAACTTAAGAAAGTCAAATTGATCAACACATCTAAAATATCAAGTTCAAACAAAAAATAAAATAAACTTGAACCAATTGAAGTAAAACAAACCAAACAATTCAAACAGGCTCAAAACAAATAACATTCAAATCCAAGTCAAATTAAAATATGAAATTAACATTTCAAATCACATCAAAATCAATTCATAAATCAACATAAGTCAACCCCAAACCAAATCTAATCAAACTTGTTTGCATCTCATCGGGCCTGAAAGGCCAGGGCCCTTTATGTTCTTTATATGTTGTGGATGTGCACGCTCTCGTCAAACAAGATCGTTATGGCAGTTAATCAAGGGTGTTTGAGTGTTTGCTCTATATAAATGAACATCGGATATTCGCACCATCCGATGGAGAGAGGTCAAAAATATTTTCACAGAACCCAAACCTCAGTTCTATACTCTTTTAATATCACCTGGACTATATAGTATTTTTATGTTCTATCACCTACTTTACTAGAAGATTCGGATGTCGATATTTCAAAACATACAAAAACAAAAATCTTTTCTAAGAAACAAAAGATTCTCGAGGTTCCCACATTGCTTCAATCTATATAAGGTTTTTTAGTTTACATACCTTATTCTTTTATCCTTCTACATAAAATTCTTTAGGTTGGCACATATATATGTCTTTCTCCAACTTTTCATTGAGGAACGATGTCTTGACATCTAGCTGGTACAATTCTAAGTCAAGATAAACAACAATAGCCAATATCATCCTTACAGATGTAAAGTTTGCCATAAGAGAATAGATTTTCTAAAACTCTATACCCGTCTTTTGATTAAAACCCTTGGCAACTAACTGGGCCTTGTACTTTTCTATAGACCCATCAACTCAAACCTTTCTTTTAAATGCCTATTTACACTAGATAACATTCTTGTTCCTAAGCAAATCACACAATTTGCATACTCTATTTATTTTCATAGAGTTCTTTTCTTTTTTATGGTGCTTAGTCATAATTTTGATTTGCACAATTTCACAACATAAATATAATTTACTGAATCTGTGTGATCTTCCTTATTTATGACTACAATTAAACATAAAGGCTCACATGAATATAAATAGAAACTATCCATCCATACATGTGGAGTTCTAGTTCTTTCGTTTCAAATGACATGTATATCAGACGATGCTTCTATCATAGGAATATTTTGTTTTTCAATAATTTCTTGTTATGTTGGTTCTACTACCCCAGGTTCTTCTTCAATTCTATGTTCATTTCTAGAATTTTCATTGTAGTAGTCATCATCTACTACAACTAGAGGTTCATTCTCAATATTTTGAGGTTCCTCTTCTTCTAGATTTTCTAAGAATCATCTCTATATTCAATGATCCTTTTTTACTTATGGAAGAACCTCATAAGGCCTGAGATTGGTCATTCTCAACATATGAGAATATATCATATACATTAGTCTTACTGGGTCCTTGATATCCCGTCTCGAGGATCCTACGACTAGGAACATTTAGAGTACATGCTTCTAGATGATTGATCTCATTATCATGATCTCATCATGATTCAATCATCATTGCATGCAACCTAGGACTTCATTATGATAGACGCATATAGATAATGAGTGTAATGAAAATTATGCCATTTATACTGAATAAGATATTACAAGAAATGTAAAATCATATCACACATGATTGGCTTGTAGGGCATACATTTCTATTAATATAGTTTTACATTTATTGTAATATCTTATTTAGTATCAATGACATTGTCTTCATTACTTGCACAATCTAGATGCGTCTATCGTAATGAAGTCCTAGATTGCATGCAAAGATGTTTGAATCATGATGAGATCATGCTAATAAAGAAATATCAATCATCTAAAAGCATGTGATCCAAAATATTCTTAGTCGTAGGATCCTTGAGATGGGACATTAAGGATCTAATAAGACTAGTGTATAAGATTTCTTCTCATATGATGAGAATGATCGATCTCATTGGTCATCAATGTGGGGACACTGAGATACATATACATATGCTCATTAGAGAAATGAGTTCACTGAACTGACCGATATATAATCCTTGAACGATATCTTACCGAAATGTCAATCATGGTATTCTATCATCACAGTTACATGGCTGGATCTTTGACTTGAGTCGCCAAAGATGCCTTGTCGGGCGTACCATGTATTTTGACAATTGACTTATGGATCACTTAGTATTGTGGTCTTGTATAGTTAATAGATTGGGTATATAGAAAACCCGGTGGAGGCAATTGAGTGGATAATAAGAAGTTTATCCACTCTTGGTATGAGATAGAGAATATTTTATGAATAGTACTCTAAATTTGTAGTCAAGGTATATAGGATAATTGGAAAAGGGTTTTCTAATCAATCCAGTTACGAGTACAAGATTCCATAGTATCAGTATAATTAGAAGTTGACAGTTAATGCCATACTCCTATCCGGCCGGGATATTGAATAGACAAAAATTAATATCCATGTGGTAATCGATGATGGAAAGGCTCTTTGAAAAGGAGTTCATCCTCGAAGTCATTTGGGATCATAGGATGTTGCTTGTACCCTTCATGATCGGTAGGCCGTTAAATCTATTACGCAATAATAGATTTAATTTAAAAGAAGTTGTTCTTTTAATTAGGCCTCAACCAAATGGGCACTTGCGCCTAGGAGATCACACACATAAAGACCAATCCATAAGTTTGGAGGCTTGGGTTAACTTATAGAGTAAGGAGGGATTTTTATGAAAAACTTTGACTTCTATAAGTATTAGCGATGAGAACACAAACCCTATCAAGCAAAGGGAGCTCTCTATGCCCTAGCCACCCTCCTTCGTCATCTCCCACCCCAACAGCCGCCATTCGATGGTGGAATTCCATTCAGGATGAGTGGTCAACATCGGTGCGGAGAACCTAACTTCAAAGATACTTCATGTGGATATGACTAGAGGCCACATGCTTGAGTGGCTTGTAAAGCGTGAGAATGCTTGATCTTTTTCAATCAATAAAGATTATTTGAATCCCACAAAGGTACGTGGTCAAAATCATTTTGAACACTAATTATGGCGGCGTTGTTCAGTTCTGATCGAGACTAGGACATTAATATACGAGGAATCATAAATATTCTACTATGCCAATATGATTGGACCAATTCTTTACAGTGGTATTAGAGCCAGGTTGAATTCTTGTTCGAATCCAACATTGTTTCGATGTCATTTCATATATTTCATGTCTTCCTAAATCTTTACAAACAACCATTTTGACGAAGCAACCATGAATCGTATCAGATATGTTTTGAAGATTGGTTGCTTATGGATGAATCTCATAACAAATGGCTTTCCAATGCTGCAAACTATTTAAATTTTAGACCACTGGAGAGTCTGGTAGAGGGTCTAAAATATGATGATTTTGTTTCACGAAATTCACCAAGTCGATTTGGGGATTTCTTGAGATCTTCTTCCATGGAGACATTTTTATGTCTTATGGATGACTTATAAAATAGGTAATATGATTACCAAGAGTTTCCCATCATTCTTTGGCTTCGAACGGCACTGTCGGAGGTCGATTGAGAGTTTTTTGGCGAGGAGAAGCTTTAAGGCCAACGACGCTTCTTTCCTATTTTCCCGTTGATTGAGATGTTTTATGGAAAGAAAATGATATTTTTGGATTCTTTGTTTGATTTAGAATTGACCTTCTATTGTTTGGGATTTTTCAGAGGCTGGAAAGTCCAGTTTTAAGAAGGTCTTAAAAGCCCCTTCCGCGGTTACTGTTCACCCTTATCGTGTGGAGAAGAAGGATCCATCAGGACACGTTAACTAGATCTGGCGGTTTGACTGCGGACATTGCGTGCACTAGACGTTTAAAAAAAATCATGAACTACTGTGTGTGTGCAGTAGCTCTCTGGCACACACGCTCGTGGTGCATAGAACAACACCATGTGCCAACACCCATGACGCATGGCCAATGCACTAGAGAGTAGAGGAGGGGTGGCGCAATGCTCCTAGCTTTTTAATTTTAATTTAAAATTGTTATAAATTAAAATAAAATTTAAAAAATGTTAGAAGAATATTTTTTTGAGTTGCTTGTATGCATCATATAATTTATTTATATGGTTATTTCATGTTATTTACTTCTCGAATAAATCGACAAGCATGAAATTGAGAATTTCAAAACTTATGATGTATAATTTTATGATATAATAGTTATATCATATTATTATCACGTATTCGCACTATGTTCATGTGATGATATGTATATGTGAATGCTTGGATGATCATGGACTTAAATGTATATCATACGATGATGTTTATTTTATGTTGGCATGTAATTAAGAGCCTGCATGGATAATATTCTCTCTTATCAATTCTGATTGTATTTCTACCTTCTTCCATGAAATGTACTCCTCTTGATTAAGATCATGGTTTCTTATTTGATTAATGTACATTTATGGCTCTGCATACCCTTAATGCTCTTGTAATGACAAGAAGACCGATGGAGACGGAGGAGAGAGTGAGATGCTTGGAGAAGAGTTCTTTGAGACTTTGTGACATGTCAACACCAGCATAGGATGCTGAATCCTTTAATGCATATCGATCTGGCTTCGATCATGCATTGATGGGATGACAGTCCATAATCATCTATTTAAAATTTGCATATTTGATATGTATGTGTGTGCTAGATACCTTAGATATATGGTATTGAAAGGTATACATATATATATATATATGTGTGTGTGTGTAGCACATACTATGATGATACTAAAAATTCTTTCTTGTTTAAATTAGGTTGATAAGCGTGGGACACTAAGAACAATCCACACAGCCTTCCATTGTTATGGCCTCGATGAGCCAATCTTAGATTGGGTGAGTTTGTTGTGTTTCCCACAAGGCTCACTCATCAAGGAATTGGTAATCGTGGCCAAGGCTTAAAGTTGAACCTTGGGGTGGACCATTGACATGGCCTTTTTGTGTTTCCCACAAGGGCTATGTTGAGAATCTATGCCCATAACGTAATAAGAAGATTTGACCTAACTAAAATATATGACTTGTTGTGTTTCTCACATGGTCATAACTCAAGAGGCTAAATGACTAAGAGTTGCAACTGACAAAAGTTGTCTACCTATTAAGTATGAGATGACTTGTTGTGTTTTTCACAAGATCATTACCATAAGGTTAATAGAGTCTTAGTCCCCACTAGGATGTCATTGTGATATCCCGTATTTGCATAAAAAGAGTTATGCAAATTCGTCAAAATTAGTGAGAGCATAAATTAGGATAAAAGACTTTATCATAATTTTAATGAATGTTTGCAATGTATCTTATTTTGTTACATCTCTATGTAGATATCGATGGTGACCCACCCATTGCATGGCATACTTGATGCCAATAGGTTCATTGGTCCTTGTTGACTCTGAACATGTGTTTGTCATTTTCTGGATCGCCACCTCAAGAGGGGATGAGAAAGATAGGAACGAAAAACATGGAAAACTCTCACTTCGGTCCCACACTCACATTGATCCCCGAACTTTCTTCTCTCGGTGTCGCTCGAGCACCGAAGAGATGGTTCGGGTTGTGTGGGAGGAGAGTGAGGACGAAATAAAAAGAACTTAATGCATAAAAAAATTAGAAGATGTCGTCACCAGGAGCCGCAGGCTCCGCTTTATGTAATAGAGATAAAAGATGAATGTGTCTACCTTAGTGCGAGAAACGTGTGTGCGGGTTCAACCTTCTCCTTCTTTGGCTGGCCGATGAAGAAGAGTCCTTAACCACTGCTTGCTTGATGTACCTGTGCAACTAGTAGACAAAGAAGACACGAAAACACGTGAAACAAGGATTAGAACTGAGTGAAGTGTAGTAACTATAAAGAAAGTGGTAAGAAAAATAGTAATTGGAAAGAAACTCACCGGTTTCAAGGCCAGCCCAAACCCTTTTTTTATTTTTTATGATATATGAGATGATGCAAAAACTAAATAAAAATGATTTATAAATGATGCTGGATGAATGATGAAGAAGTAGAAACTTGAATGGCTCAAATAGGAGTTAAAATGAGTGAGATATCACCGATCTGGCTGGACAACACATAGGTGTGAATGTGCCCTTGACTTGAGGGTGCAGTGGGCATAACCTTGGTTCTGGGGACACATTGACACTATCTGGCACAACTTTGATGCAGAGGTCGTCATGGGAAGTCCCGATGTCAGAATTGAGTTCCGTTTGTTGCAATGGATAGAGGAATTGGATAGAAAGAGTTTCTATGTTGATACTTCTCCCTAGTTTGTTCATACAACCATGTAGAAATTATGGAAGTGGACAGAAATTGGAAACAGTACCAGATTGTGCGACTTTGTTGAAACAATCACCACAGACAATCCAGATGTCATAATGGACTCTTGATTGTTTTAAAATAAAGAAGACATACAAAGGGTTATTTAACATGAAGACACATTGGATTGAATCCTATTATAAGTGATCTGAATTTACTTGATAATTCATATCATAGACAGTGAAGTTCTGGAAACCACCGGTGCAACGTCAATGTAGGATGTATCACAGGTATCACATATATCAGAAATGAATGATTTTTATTGGAAATAAAAAATAACTCACCAGGGAACATTTTCTATGAATATTGTATAGACTGAATTTTTAAGTAAGTGTAGTGAAAATGATTGTGAAGACGATGACCAAGAAGAGGAGACTCTAGATCTATCTACACAGTGCCACTGTAGAAGCTGTCACAAGCCATAGAGATGTCGAAATTGATCATCGTTTATTGGAGAAGAAAGGTAGCTCGACGATGAATACTTATTTTGAAAAACTCTCAGCCAAAAAATGCTAAGAGATTTATGTGGAAGACGATGATCCGCACAACAACATCTTGGAGCATAGGTCGGCTTCTCTCTTACTTCGGGATGATGTTCGGCACCGGGACGAATAGAGGATGAATTAGAGAGGTTGGGACGAGCCTAAGGTGGCTGGAGAACGAGGAGAATAATCTTGAATCATACCCCAATGGCCAAGATTTATAGTGAATCAAAACTAGTGCAAAATAGGGAAACAAATTGAACGCACCCCCAGTTTGGGGGTGCGATAGCCGCACCCTCAGACTGAGGAGGCAGTGAGCACGCCCTCACCTCGAGGCGAGTTCAGCGCGTCATTGCTAAAAAAATTCTTAAAAATCCATAAAATTGCTAAAAATTGAGTTGACAAAATGAACGCGCCCCCAACTCGGGGGTGTGGTCAAAATAATCAATTTTTGAGGGGGGAAGCCTTCCAAAATCGGTTCGGGGGTGCATGTAGTTCTCTCTCCTACACACCCTACATCTGCAGGCCATAACTTGCAAACGGGATGTCCGTTTCGACTTTTGTTTGTTGCGTATGAAAGAGAACTTGCAAACGTAGCTCCCCAAATTGGTAAACCAGCTAGCACACATCCTAGAACTTCCATATGGGATTTTAACCTCTAGTTTATGATTCTGAGGATGCCAAAGGCTAGAATGGTGACCTGAAACTCGGAAAAGCTGACGATAACGCGAAAAACTTTGGAATGACCTAGAAAGTTTATGGAAACCCATACAACTTGGGTTGATGACCTCAAATGATAGGAGGAGCATAGAAAACTCAGAAAGGTGCTCATAAGAGTCGGGATGACCGGAAGAACTTGGAATGACCGAAAAAGCTAGCAGCAACCCATACAACTTGGGTTGATGACCGAAAATGACGGGAGGAACCGAAAAATCTCAGAGAGATGCTCGAAAGGGCCGGACATGACCTGAAGAACTCAGAATGACCGAAAAGGTTGGTGGCAACCCATACAACTCAAGATGATGACTGAAAATGATGGGAGGAACCCAAAAAACTCGGAGAGATGCTCAAAAGAGTAGGGGATGACTTGGAGAACTTGGAATGATTGAAAAAGTCAGCAGCAACTCGTACAACTCGGTTTCCAATCAAAAAGGGTGGGAGGAACCCAAAAAACCTAGAAAATATGCCCAAAATAGCTAGGACAACCCGGAATGACCGAAAAAGCCGATGGTAACCCGTATAACTCGGGTTGACAACTAGAAATATGCTCTATGCTACCTTGTTATTGATCAGAATGACCTGACGGCAACTGGGAAACCCTAACGATCAGCAAAAAATGTTCAATGACTTGATGAAAGGGCACGACACAATGGTCCTCACTTGGCAAACTCAGATTCGACCAGGGATCAATTTTTAGTAAGCTCCTTGGCACGTCCAAAAGCATGGTTCAACTTGATTTTAATTGTCTAAAAGGGATGTTGCCAATGGAATAAGGGTTGCTCCAAATAAGGCAAAATTGGCATGTCTACAGCTTGTCTCACCTTGATGTCGACTTTGCAAGGGAATGGTATGTAGCGAAGTGAAGTGAAATGTAGAGAAATGTAGCGAAGTGAAATAAATTGTAATGAAATATAGTGGAGCGAAATAGCAATGGACTGAAAAGGTGACATCAAGGTGTAGATATAATCACGCTGATTGACCGAATTCGGCTAAGTGACTCTCCTCATGTTCCTTGGATCACTACCACATTTCGTCAACCCTTCTTACATCCAATTGGTAAAAGATGCGCCACGGGCACGAGAGAAGAGTAGTCAACCCCCAATGTAGTGGGGAGTCCACGAATCATGGGTTCATAGGTTTATCATCAGCCAGCAACCAAATCTTTGCAATGTTCCTGTACTATGATGGGCTAAAGTTTAGAAAGAGATTTGTTTTGTAAAATAAAAGAATACCAATCAAGCATATTCAGGCTCTGAGATTCATTTAAGTTTTCCAAGAAACATGATTTGATTTAGAATAGAATGATCTCAAATTCTAAAAGGCAGATGTTTAGGCTCAATAAATAGACTTTGAGGATAATGGTGGTGCAAGAATTATGATCAAAATGGGTGCCGATGGTGGGATAAGGTGACTGCCATGGTGAGAAGAATAGTAAGAAAGTTTTGCAACGGCCATGGTGGGATAGAAATGAAAGATGTTGAAAGACACAAGGTGATTATGATAGATGATGGACGTGGTGACATGGTGGAATATTGAAAAGATCAGAATTGGGTAAAATGATGAGAGAACATACTCGATGGGGTTCAGAGATCATGGTGAGAAGGTGAAGATCATGATGGGATGTATGCAATGACAATAAACGCAATGAGACTAATACTACATGATGCATGTTAGGCTTAAAAAAAATCAAAACTTACTTAACAAACTAGTTGAAGATATAGATTGAACATCAGAGGTCAGGATACTCAATTAGGAACCATCGTCTCTCGATATTAATTTTGGCTTATCCGTGAGCACGAAGAATCACTCAACCGTCGTGGATTTTGATGAAGGGGATCTCGGGTCTGGTCATCTTCACATGCACGGTCTTCAACATCAATGCATAAATAAATAGTAATGCACTTAATATATGCTAAGAGAAGAAATGATAATGGTGAGTTTGCAATGTGATGGCATGCATTTTCACAAAAGAGTTCTTGTGTCCTGATGAGGACATAGAGCAAAAGTTCCTTGACAAAGTTGAGGCGGAGGTCATGATGACACCTCCTTCTAAGAATCCTCAGGGGACGGAAGTGGCGAGCATTGCCTACTTGTGTAAAGTTCTCGCTTGTTCTTCGTGCCTGAAACACTCAAAAAAGGAGTTTAAAACAACAATATGGCATATCCCCCTTGCAAGTTGTAGTCTACCTTGACCTTTGTCAATGGGTGATAGCCTTTTTACGGATGTAAATGTAAAGTAGCAAATATGCAACGAAGAAATTGAAACACGAGAGACTGAAAGTAAATATGAAAGTAAAGACGAAAATTCAAACTAAGCATAGTGATGAATTTTTTTATAAAAATTGAAAATTTTTGTTGGAATCTGAAAAAAAATTTATGAAAATATTCATTTATTGGAATTTTTAAAAATATTCATGTTTTTATATTTATAAAAATATTCAAATTTTGAAAATTTTGAAGATATTCATTCTTTTGTGTTTTTTGAAAATATTAAATTTTTTGGGAGAGAAAAATCAGTATTGACAAAAGACCTCAACACTTAGTTGTTATTTTATGTTCGGTGGTAGACACCAGATGCAAAAGGGATTCCTTACCCAGAATCTTCTGACCTTCAACCTCTAATCGGCCAGAGTTTAGCTTCGATTTGGTTGGTCCACCCATACCCTGGGGGTTAAGAATGAAGAATTGATAGCAGGTCCTTAATAAGCTTTAGAGATGTCAAGAGGGATTTCTCTGCTTCCACCTAATTGCCTGTTGGGGTTCGACCTCTTTGGGTTTTTTATTCTTTATTAACAAACCTATTTTAGTGTCATACATTTGGACAGGTGCTTTGACTTGTGGGGTCATTGCCCATATTTTGGCACCTTTTTTATTTTATATATTTTTGGGTACTCATTTAGACAAGCCCATATTTGTTAACATGTGGGTTCATTGCCCATCTTTTAGCATATTTGTTTTCCATTTTGAGAAGTTGGACCTTTCGAGACAGCCTCCTACTAAGGCGGTGGATGCTTTCGATGATCACTCCCTCTAATCCCCTTCACCTATCTTGGACTGAATTGAAAAGAATAGGGTAAGAGTTTTCCTTCCATCTCTAAGCCTTGCCTAGCTTCTCTTGGGTGTTGGGTCATCATGATTTTGGGATCAGGATGTGTTGTGTGTGTAGAATGGTATCTACCCTCAACTCCAAGACAATAATCCAAGACATATAGACTTAACTCA
Organism: Cryptocoryne crispatula var. balansae; assembly: GCA_036172225.1. Taxonomy (NCBI): domain Eukaryota; kingdom Viridiplantae; phylum Streptophyta; class Magnoliopsida; order Alismatales; family Araceae; genus Cryptocoryne; species Cryptocoryne crispatula. Next base: position 31,557,547 of record CM069921.1, read on the forward strand.
TACTGGTAGTTCTTTCCATTTTAGGAGGTAGATTACATTTCATGGGTGAATCAATTGTTAGCATGCCTTGCAATGTAAAAACTTGGTTATAAATACTGTTAATCACAAATTTTCTTCTAGTTATGTCTTGCATGTTTGAATCAAAATGTGACACCTAAAAATATTTCAAAAAATGTTGCCTTAAAAATGACAAGATGATGATGAATGAAAATTCATATAATACCTGAGAGAAGAATAAGTTTGATGATGACGTTGCTTGTGTTTGCGTTGGCTTGCTTGCCTTATTCCTTCCACTATTAATATGCTCCATATCACACTGGATCGAAGATTCAGAGTCATATGATAGAGAGGAATGTGTGGGAAGTTTGATTTGCCATGACAGAGTCAAGATTAATGATGTAGAACGGCAAAGATTGTGGTATCACCCAAGAAAATTTCCAAGCCTTTGTTTTTGTTGAAAAATAAAATTTATATAAATAAAAAGAATTTAAAAAGAAAAGAAACATGCTCGAAAACAAGAGTGGGTTAAAATGGGTTCTTGGGCCTAGAATTGAGAGTGGGCTTGAATACCCGAGAATGGTTGGAATCAAGGGGCACACGGGTCCAAGAGTTGAATGTTGGCCAGAGGGCCCTGTTGATGTTGATGGGCATGGGGACCCGACTAAAGGTGATGGGCTCGAGGGCCTGATTAATGATGATGGGCTTGAAGGCCTGATTGAAGGTTGAGGTCGAGGGACTCAACGAAAAGATTAGGCATGTGGACCCCATTTAGGTAATCAAGAGCATGATTGTAATTGAAATTTTTGATGGGCTCGCAGGCATCATTGAAAGATATGCATGTGCGAACCTGAATTTGACGAAGTGGGGGCATGGGGGCTCGATTTCAAAGAAGTTTGGGCATGCGTGCCCGATTGTGTAGGAATGGGGGCACGTGGGCCCAAAGTTAAAGGAGTGTGTGCATGTGTGCCTGAGGTTGATGGAAGGTAGGCATGGGGCCCGATTTAGAAGGAATTTAGTCACTTGGGCCCGGTTGTAGAAAAATGTGGGCATGTGAGCCCAGTTGAGGTGAATTGTGGGCATGCGGGCCTGATTAAGGTAAATTGTGGGAATGCAGGCCTGATTTAGAAAAATTAAGCGCACTTGGCCCGATTGGGGAGAATTGTGGGCATGTGGGCCCGATTGAAGGAAAGGGGCACATGGGCCCGGTTGAAGGAAAGAGGCACGCAGTCCCGATTGATGGAAAGGGGTCCATGGGCCCGATTGATGAAAGGGGGCACATGGGCCCTGTTGAGGGAAAGGGATGCATGGGCCCAGTTGGATAAAGGGGGCACGTGGGCCCTGTAGACATGCCGATTTGTCCTTATTTAGAGCTTAAACCATTATTCCATTGGCAACATCTCTTTTAGACCATCAAAATCATGATGAACCACCCTTTTGGATGAGCCAAGGTGCTTATTGAAAATATGAGTATAATTTTGTAATTTCTAATCAAATCCATGTTTGCCGAACAAGAGACTCTTGGTGGTGTGCCAGATTATGCTTTTCCTAGCATATCCTTTACTTGAAAATTTTTCACAGGATTCTGTGGATTTCAAATGAAGAAGTCTTCAACAACAATAATCTTCCTCTATGAGTTATCTTTTCATTTCAATAAACGGAATTCAATTCTGATCTTCCATTTGTTCGCAGCGCCCTTTGGAAGTCAGATGCGCAGTTCTATCCTCACGCAGCACCAATCAAGCCCAATTGCATGCAAGCCCAGCCCATTGTGCACATATTTGACCAATTCACGACCTTACTTTCCTTTTTCCTCCTCCATATCACTTTTTATAACATCTGGAAGCTTCATGGTCGAAATTAGCATCATCTAATGATGGCAATCCAACTTGTTGTCTTGTATATCAAGACTTGCCATTTTTAGACTAGATTTGTTTCCTCTTCAAGTGGAGGCATATTTTGAGCATGGGGAAGGTGATCCACAGTTTCCAATCTCTCTCAATCATTTAGGTAAGTTTCTATATGCCTCAATATGAAACTTAGCAACATTAAATGGAGGAAATCCAACCTATGGTCGGATGTATCAAAACTTGCTATTTTTTGACCTGGTTCTCATCCCCTATAAAGGGAGACTCATATGAACGACCTAAGGAGGGCATACCCATCCTCCAGCACTTCTCTCTTCGTCCTACAGCCACCCTAGGCTCTTCCCAATCTCCTCAAATAGTTCTATCTTTGTCCCGGTGCCCGGAGATCATCCCAAAGTGAAGAAGAAGCCGGTCTATGCTCCAACGTGCTGCACTGCTGATCATCGGCTTCTACAGATATTTATAGTCATTTTATGGGCTGAATTCCTTCATACTAAGTGTGGTTCATCAAGATATCTTTCATCTCAAACAAACAGAGATCAATTCTGACATTTCCTCTGCTTGTTATTTCTTCAACACCGGCGCTGCACAGACTGATCCGAAGTCTTCTCTTCTAAGTCATCATTTCTCAGTCAATTTCAGTACATTTAATGGTGGATTCAACCTATGCATCCTTCATATAAATTGTTACCCGGTGAGTTATCTTTTGTCTCCAACAAGAATAATTCAATTTGTATATCTGTGGTGCCCATAGAATGTCCTACATCGACATTGTGCTGGGAGTTTCCAGAACTTCACTGCCCAAGATCCGGCTTATCAGGTAAATTAAGATTACTTATCATAATATTCAGGCAAACTTGTCTTAATATAAAACCACCCTCGGTGAGTTATATTTATTTTGAAATAAATTTTACTTGATTTTTACATCGGTGCTGTCCTCTACGGTCTCTGCATCAGAGCCGCGCAGTTTACATTAAATCTGTCCAACCCGGTTGCCACTTTGCCTGGGTTGTGTTGTCTTTAACCATTTATATTCTTTTTTATTCATTCAAATCATTTAGTTCATATTTAAGCATAATTTTTATTCTATTTTAATCATTTCATACATCATCAAAAAACCAAAAAAAGGGGTTAGGGCTAACCCCGAATCCGGTGAGTTTGTTTCCAATTGTCGTTTTATGTTATTACTTTTACAAGTTAATACACTTCACTCAGTTCTAATCCTTCTTCACTTGTTTTCTTGTCTTATTGTCTTCTAGTTGCACAAATACATCAAGCTAGCATTGGTTGGACTCTCCCTCATCGGCCGGCCGAAGAGGAAGAAGGTTGAACTCACACACTCTCTCCCACGCTAAGGTACACGGTCAAAACAACTCAATCTTGTTGTTATTCTATAAAGCGGAGCCTGCGGCTCCTGGCGACCACCTTTCTTTTTATTCATGTTCTAAGCTAATTCACTCCTCACTCTCCTCCCACATGACCCGAACCATCTCCGGTGCTCGAGCGACGCCGTGAGATGAAAGTTCGGGGGATCAATGTGAGTGTGGGACCGAGGTGAGGACATTTTACCGCTTTCCGAGTGTTTTCAATTCACTTCCCTTTTTTCCCCAATTCCCTTTTTTCCTCAATTCACTTCCCTTTCATTTCACCTTCTCTTGAGGTACCGATCCGGAACCCGTTTCTAGAGTCGACAGCTTTTTGGCGACCACGGTGGGACAACCAATGTCTTTAACCGTGCTAGCTTGATTTGTTTGTGTAACTAGTTTCATTCTAATTCAGTTCTAGTCACTAGACTATTTGTTTTGTTGCATGATTGCTTGTCTTGTTTGCATATCGCATGCTCTATTTACTTCATTTCATTTCATGTTTTTGCACATTGATTGCTTCTTCTCCTCTTACCCTCCATTTTTACTTTTGCATTAGCTTTTTACATCGGGTACTGGACTTGCTCCGATCCATAGGGCATTCGAAGCGGGGGCTCTCTCTCCCAACACACCCTCACTCTCCAAACACCTTCTTGGTGGATTCTTACCTCTCTTCTGGGATATTCCTTCCTAGTTGATTTGGTGGTTTCCATCAAGACCTCCGTAAGTCCCCATCCGTGGAGTATTCCTCTCCGCACGATTGGGCCGGTTGTACCACTTTCCCAAAACCCGAAGAACCCAAGTTCCTACTCGTGGTGATTGAGTGATAACCTTAGGTCTTGAAGATTGAAGCAATAGGAACCATACCCATTTGAGTGAACAATTGCTAACAATCTATCTAATCTAAGGTTTCAACCCAAAAATTGTCGAGTAGTCATTTTAAAACCTTGTTTGCATAACTTGCTTGCTCACCAAAAATTGAAAACAACCAAAAATTTCTTCTTGCAAAACACCTAAAAAAAAAAAAGCTCTTTAATTTTGTGTTCAACTTGTTTTCCAAACAACCAATTGAAACAAAACAAAATCAAACAAAACAAAACATAAAAAAAAATATCTTCAATTGTGTGCTTTGATTGCTCTCTTTTCTAACCATCTTTCTAGAAAGATTGACATGATGCCCATGATGCTAAAGTCCGGAAGCCACGTTGGGAGGTCGGACTACTACAAGCAACAAGAGTACGGGGAAGGTCTCTACAAGCTCCAACAACAACCCGAGAGCCATGTCAATGCTGCTATGGAACCTGAAGAGCAAGGGGATGCCCATCAGTCCGCTTCATTTAGTATAGAACAAGCTCTTAAGGATCTATCTTTTCATCTTGATCCCAATACCTTGTCATTCATACAATCCCTAGTGAAGGGCAAGATGCCTGCTAATCAAGGTCCAGCCAAAGTCAACCGAGCTGCCTCACCTCCCAAATCGGCAGTTCAACCTCTTACCATAACCCCACCTGGGCAGCCCTGCCATGTTACTTTACCTACTCACCCCATTGTGGGTCATTCTTCAGCTCGCACACCAACCCACCTCTCTCCCATCCAGGTGCCACATGCACACCCCCTGGTGAATTCCTCCCCACTTGTTGCCAAGGATAAAGAAACCATCGAATTCCCCCTCTATACTATCTACATACCCCAATCACAAATGCCAACCTACCATCGCTACAATGGCTCAGGTGATCCCTTCACCCATGTCAATGATTTCCTGAGCAAATCATCTCGATGGCATAATGATAGAAAAACCCTTGCCTTTCTTTTTAGGAGATCATTAGAGGGTGCAGCCCTAGATTGGTTTTTTTCATTGAACGAAGTAGAGATATGGGATTTCGAAATTGTCAAGGCCAAATTCTTGAAACGATATGGGCTAGGCTATTCAATAATTGGGGAAGTAAAAGAAGATGTGGAATTAATGCAATATTCTGATGAATTGAGGCCCAGGCTTGAGAGGAGCATTGATGCTATGCACCAACCTAGGAGCCCTCTCCAACCTCATCCAGATCATCATCTTCAGCCGACTCCTCGACTTCGCTGATTAGGCCACCCATGCCCCAACCTCGGCAGGTCCTGCAACCCGTGCTAATGGCGAAACCAACTGTGCACAATCAAGTTCCTCTTGTCGCTTGTGCATATACTTCATTACCTAAACCGGCTCCCCAGCCTTTGACCTCACCAACATTTCCAAAGGCCCCTCGGCCAATCATCCGGCCCTTAGCTTCTCAATCTACTCCACCAACAACTCCTCAGCCAACCATCCAAGCCATGACTCCTCAATTAATTACACCAATAGCTCTTCAGCCTGAACCGACTTCTATGCCAGCACCACTTCAATCAATCCCTCAACATAGGGTTCCCCCTCAGTCAATCAAACCACTTGTTTCTCCTATTGCTCCTACCATGGTAGAGGAACCAGTCACTCTGATCATTCATGCTCCTGCCATGGTAGATGAATCAGACACTTTGACCCTTCAAGCTCCTGCCCTAGCAAAGGAATCAATCACTCCAACCATTTGTGCTCCTGCCCTGGCAGAGAAATCAACTCCTCAGCATATCCTTTCCCTCTCTCAAGATCAATGTCAGCCAATAGGGGAGATCGAACCAAACTCTTCTATCATTCTAGAATCTTCTAAACTAGGCATGCCCTCTTCTCTAGAACAACCTGAGGAGAAGCCTACTGTAAGGAGCTTGGATGAGGAGATCATAAATTTAGTTGATGGTCAAGGACTAGGCAAGGATTTGCCAAGTATAGATCAAATGTTGCCATCATTAGAATTGATCCCTGAAGTTTGTCAGATCGAATTGACCCCTGAGCTGGGAAGTAAGGAGACCAAATTGGTCAGTGAAATGGGGAATGAATCGACAAGCCTCCTGAAGGATGTAAACCTTAGCAAAGGGATACTAGGACCTCCTCCAGCTAGGCAAGCAAAATCCTTGAAATTAGTCTTAGGGCCACGACCCTTGCCTCATTCTCCTTATAAAGAACAATCGGGCCCATGGGCCCACGATCAATCAATCTTAGGGCCACGACCCTTTCTCTACCCTCCTCCCAATCAAAAATCAGGCCCACGGGCCTACAATTCCTCAATCTTAGGGCCACCACCCTTTCTTTATCCTTTTCACAACCATCAATCAGGCCCATGGGTCCAAAATCTGTCAATCTTAGGGCCATGGCCCACACCCTATCCCACTCAATTGGGCCCTTGTGCCCCATTTTTGGGCCCTTATTCCCCATTTTCGGGCACTTATGCCCCTTTTCATCAATCGGGCTCTTATGCCCTTTTCATCAACTGGGCCCATGTGCCCCTTTCCATCAGCCGGGCCCACGTGCCCCCTTTATCCAACCGGGCCCATGTGCCCCTTTTAATCAACCGGGCTCTTATGCCTCTTTTCTTCAACCAGGCCCACGTGCCCCTTTTAATCAATCGGGCTTGCATGCCCCTTTCCTTCAACTGGGCCCATATGCCCCTTTTCCCCAACTGGCCCTACGTGCCCCTTTCCTTACATCGGGCCCACGTGCCTATAATTCTCCCCAATCGGGCCCTTGTGCCCTTAATTTTTCTAAATCGGGCCCACGTGCCCGCAATTCACCTCAACCGGGCTCACATGCCCATGTTTTTCTACAACCAGGCCCATGTGCCCAAATTTCTTCTAAATTGGGCCCACGTGCCCACCTTTCAACAAACTCGGGCACACATGCCCACACTCCTTCAACTTCGGGCCTGTATGCCCCCATTTCTTCACCATCGGGCCCGCGTGCCCATACTTCTTCGAAATCGGGCCCCCATGCCACCACTTCTTCAACTATGGGCTTGTGCACCCATACTCTTCGATGGTGCTCACGAGCCCATCACAAATCTTCCAAATCACAATCATACTTCCAATCACCTAAATCTGGTCCACATGCCCATTCTTTTCGTTGGGTCCCTCGAGCTCAACCTTCAATCGGGCCATCGAGCCCATCACCTTTAGTTAGGCCCTCGAGCCCATCACCTCTAGCTAGGCCCTCAAGCCCATCAACATCAATTGGGCCCTCTGGCTCGCATTCAACTCTTGGGCCCACATGCCCCTTGATTCCAACCCTTCCCGGGCGTGCAATCCCACTATCAACTCATGGGCCCAAGATCCCACTTTAATTCACTTTTCTTTTCAAGCATTCTCTTTCCTTTTCCAAATTTTATTTTCAAAAAAATCAAGGTAGAGAAATTTCCTGGGTGATACCACAATCTTTGCCTTTTACATCATTAATTTTGACTCCTCCATGCTAAATTAGATCCTCCACATTTTCACTTCATCCTATGACTATGAATCTTCAATCCAATGCAATATGGTGCATATCAACAGTGGAAGCAGTTGGGAAAGGCAAGGCAAGGCATGGCAGACAAGGCAAGGCAAGCACAAGCAAAGCCGTCATCAGCAATGAACTTCTCCTTCTCTCAGGTATTGCATGAAATTGCATTCATTATCATTATGTCATCCACAAGGCAATATTTTTTTAAATGATTTTGAATTTTACATGACAATCTTACTTGAGAGAAAGTTTTGATTGATGATAACTACTTTTTATCTTATCTTAATGTATTCTTTACAATGCAAGGCATGTTTTCAATAGATTCGCCCATGGAATGTAATCTACCTCAAAAATGGAAAGAACTACCAGTATAACTTAAGTCAACATGTTCTAGGTTGTTGTCTAGGAGTCGAGGGTAGATACCATTCTACACACACAACACGTCCTGATCCCAGAATCTTGATGACTTGACACCCGAGAGAAGCTAGGCAAGGCTCAGAGGTGGAAGGAAAACCCTCACCCTACTCTCTTCTATTCGGTCCAAGATAGGTGAAGGGGATTAGAGGGGGAGAGTATCGAAAGCATCCGCCGCCTTAGTAGGAGGCCGTCTCAAAAGGTCCAACTTCTCAAAGAAAAAAAATGGGTGCCAAAAGATGGGCAATGAACCCCACAGGTTTAAACAAATATGGGCCTGTCTGAATGAGTACCCAAAAATGCAGAAAATGAAAAAAGGCACCAAAAGATGGGCAATGACCCCACGGTCAATGCACCTATCCGAATGTGTGCCACAAAAATAGGTTTGTCGATAAAGAAGAAAAGACCCGAAGAGGCCGAACCCCAACAGGCAATTGGGTGTGAGTAGAGAAATCCCTCTCGACATCTCCAAAGCTTATCAAGGACTTTCCCTCGATTCTTCATTCTTACCCCCAAGGTGTGGGTGAACCAACCAAATCAAAGCTAAACTCTAGCCGATCAAAGGTTGAAGGTCGGAAAGATTTTGGGTAAGGAACCCCATTTTGCAGATGATGTCTACCAATGAACCTAGAAAAAACAACCAAGTAATGAGAACTTGTGTCAATACTGAATTTTCTCTCCAAAAAAAAATATTTTCAAAAGAAACTCTAAAAAAAAAAGTTGAATATTTTCAAAAACTCCAAAAAAATTAAATATTTTTAAAAACTCAAAAAAAAAGAATATTTTTAAAAGTCCAGAAAATTTGAATCTTTTCAAAAAAAAAGAAGAAGAAAACTTCATTTTCAAATTCCAACAAAATTTTTTTTAAAAAAAATCACCATGCTCGGTTTGATTTCTTGTCTTTACATTCATTGTATATTTGCTGCTTTATTTTTTTTACACCCTTAAGAAGGCTATTACCCCTTGACAAAGGTCAAGGCATACTGCAACTTGCAAGGGGGATAAGCCGCATTGTTGTTCTAATCTCTTCCTTCTAAGTGTTTCAGGCACAAGAAAAACTTTACACCCCTTGACAAAGGTCAACGCAGATTGCAACTTGCAAGGGGGATAAGCCATCTTGTCATTCTAATCTCCTTTTCTGAGTGTTTCAGGCACGAAGAACAAACAAGGAAAATTGCACAGCAAGGCGATGCTTGCCACTTCGCTCCCCCAAGGATTCTTAGGAGGAGGTGTCACCATGACCTCGGACCCAACTTTTCCGAGGAGCCTTTTTTCAAAATTTCAATAAGTCAATGCTTACCACTTCCCTCCCCTGAGGAGATTCTCAGGAGGAGGTGTCATCATAACCTCGGCCTCAACTTTGTCGAGAAACTTTCACTCTGTGTCCTCATTAGGACACATGAACTCTTTTGTGAGAATGCATGTCATCATATCGCAAACTCACTGTTATCATTTCCTTTCTTAGCATATATTAGGTGCATTACTATTTATTTTATGCATTGATGTTGAAGACCGTGAATGCAAAGAAGACCAGGCCCGAGATCCCCTTCATCAAAATCCACGACGGTCACGTCATTTTTTGTGCTCACGGATAAGCCAAAATTGTGCAGTGAGAGACGATGGTTACCAAATGGGTATCTTGACCTCATAGACAATCTATATCTTCAACTAATTGTTAGACAAGTTTTGTTTTTGTTTTCTTAAGCCCAGCATGCATCATATAGTATTAGTTGCATTGCATTTTTCATTATCATTGCATACATCCTTTCAAAAGCTTCACCTTCTCACCCTAATCTCTAAATCTTGTATCCTAATTCCGATCATTCTAAATCACACTGTGTTTTCTAATCCCACCGTGTTTTCCAATCCCATCATATTTTCTAGTCCCACCAACCTCTTTAATATCCCACCATGTCTGTTGATCCCACCGTGTTAGGTAAGCACCTTGTGCCTTCAAATCCTTCATTTCTATTCCCACTGTTGCCATTGAAACACTTCCTTGCTATTCATCCTACCGTTGCATCCAATTCGTCCCGCCAAGGGCCTCCTATTTGATCAGAACTTGCACCGTCACTATCTTCACAGTCTGTGCTTCAACATTTTCCTTTCGGAATCTGAGATCATTCCATTCTGAATCAAATCATGTCTCTTGGAAGACTTAAATGAATCTAAGAGCCTGAATGTGCTCGATTGGTATTCTTTTACTTTTTCAAAACAAATCTCTTTTTAAACTTTAGCCCATCACAGTACAGGAACACCGCAAAGATCGGGTTACCGGCTGATGATGAACCTACGAACCCATGTTTCAAGGACTCCCCACCGCGTTGGGGGTTGGATATTCTTTTCTCGTGCCAATGGCACATCTTTTACCAATCGAACATAGGAAGACTTGATGAAACACGGCGGTTAACTAGGAGACTTGAGGAGATTCGTCTTGCCGAATCTGGTCGTTGAGCGTGTCTATATCTACACCTTGATGCCACCTTTTCAGTCCATCGCCATTTTGCTCCACTACATTCCACTATGATCCATCTCTCTTCTCTACGCTTTCTCTACATTTCACTCTGCTACGCTACATGCCATTCCCTTGCAAAGCCGACATCAAGACGAGGCAAGCTGTAGACACGCCGATTTGGCCTTATTTAGAGCTTAAACCATTATTCCATTGGCAACATCTCTTTTAGACCATCAAAATCATGATGAACCACCCTTTTGGATGAGCCAAGGTGCTTATTGAAGATATGAGTATAATTTTCTAATTTCTAATCAAATCCATGTTTGCCGAACAAGAGACTCTTGGTGGTGTGCCAGATTATGCTTTTCCTAGCATATCCTTTACTTGAAAATTTTTCACAGGATTCTGTGGATTTCCAATGAAGAAGTCTTCAACAACAATAATCTTCCTCTATGAGTTATCTTTCCATTTCAATAAACGGCATTCAATTCTGATCTTCCATTTGTCTGCAGTGCCCTTTGGAAGTCATATGCGCAGTTCTGTCCTCACGCAGCACCAATCAAGCCCAATTGCATTCAAGCCCAGCCCATTGTGAACATATTTGACCAATTCACGACCTTACTTTCCTTTTTCCTCATCCATATCACTTTTTATAACATCTGGAAGCTTCATGGTCGAAATTAGCATCATCTAATGATGGCAATCCAACTTGTTGTCTTGTATATCAAGACTTGCCATTTTTAGACTAGATTTGTTTCCTCTTTAAGTGGAGGCATATTTTGAGCATGGTGAAGGTGATCCACGGTTTCCAATCTCTCTCAATCATTTAGGTAAGTTTATAGATGCCTCAATATGAAACTTAGCAACATTAAATGGAGGAAATCCAACCTATGGTCGGATGTATCAAAACTTGCTATTTTTTGACCTGGTTCTCATCCCCTATAAAAGGAGACTCATATGAACGACCTAAGGAGGGCATCACCATCCTCCAGCACTTCTATCTTCGTCCTCCAGCCACCCTAGGCTCTTCCCAATCTCCCCAAATAGTTCTATCTTCGTCCCGGTGCCCGGAGATCATCCCAAAGGAAGAAGAAGCCGGTCTATGCTTCAACGTGCTGCACTGCTGATCATCAGCTTCTACAGATATTTATAGTCATTTTATGGCCTGAATTCCTTCATACGAAGTGTGGATCATCAAGATATATTTCATCTCCAACAAACATAGATCAATTCTGACATTTACTCTGCTTGTTATTTCTTCAACACCGGCGCTGCACAGACTGATCCGAAGTCTTCTCTTCTAAGTCATCATCTTCTCAGTCAATTTCAGTACATTTAATGGTGTATTAAACCTATGCATCCTTAATAGAAATTGTTACCCGGTGAGTTATCTTTTATCTCCAACAAGAATCATTCAATTTGGATATCTGTGGTGCCCATAGCATGTCCTACATCGACATTGTGCTGGGAGTTTCCAGAACTTCACTGCCCAAGATCCAGCTTATCAGGTAAATTCAGATTACTTATCATAATATTCAGGCAAACTTATCTTCGTATCAAACCACCCTCTGTGAGTTATATTTATTTTGAAATAAATTTCACTTGATTCTTACCTCGGTGCTGTCCTCTACGGTCTCTGCATCAGAGCCGCGCAGTTTACATTAAATCTGTCCAACCCGGTTGCCACTTTGCACAGGTTGTGTTGTCTTTAACCATTTATATTCTTTTTTCTTCATTCAAATCATTTAGTTCATATTTAAGCATCATTTTTATTCTATTTTCATCATTTCATACATCATCAAAAAACCAAAAAAAGGGGTTAGGGCTAACCCCGAATCCGGTGAGTTTGTTTCCAATTGTCGTTTTATGTTATTACTTTTACAAGTTACTACACTTCACTCAGTTCTAATCCTTCTTCACTTGTTTTCTTGTCTTATTGTCTTCTAGTTGCACAAATACATCAAGCTAGCATTGGTTGGACTCTCCCTCATCGGCCGGCCGAAGAGGAAGAAGGTTGAACTCACACACTCTCTCCCACGCTAAGGTACACGGTCAAAACAACTCAATCTTGTTGTTATTCTATAAAGCGGAGCCCGCGGCTCCTGGAGACCACCTTTCTTTTTATTCATGTTCTAAGCTAATTCACTCCTCACTTTCTTCCCACATGACCCGAACCATCTCCTGTGCTCGAGCGACGCCGTGAGATGAAAGTTCGGGGATCAATGTGAGTGTGGGACCGAGGTGAGGACATTTTACCGCTTTCCGAGTGTTTTCAATTCACTTCCCTTTTTTCCCCAATTCCATCCATCTTTCACCTTCTCTTGAGGTACCGATCCGGAATCCGTTTCTAGAGTCGACAGGCCCGATTGAATAACGGGAGCACGTGGGCCCAATTGTATGAAGGGGGAACATGGGCCCGGTTGAGGGAAAGGGGCACGCAAGCCCGGTTGAACAAAGGGGGCACGTGGGCCCGATTCCATGAAGGGGTCATATGGGCCTGGTTGTATGAAGGGGGTGTATGGGCCAATGATTAAATGAAATGGGCATAAGAGCCCGATTGTAGAAGAGGGGAATGAGGGCCCACTTGAGTGGGATTGAGTATGGGTGGTGGATCTAAGATTGAAGAATTGGGGGCCCATGGGCCCATTCAATGGTGGTTGTGAAGAAAACAAGGTTGTGACCCTAAGATAGATGGCAGGCCCATGTGCCCGATCGTTGATAGTGGGGAAAATGTGATATGGGTCGTGGCCTAAAGATTGATGCTAAGGGATTTGTCTGCCTAGCTGGAGGAGGTCCTAGTATCCCCTTGCTAATGTCTGCGTCCTCCTCGAGGCTTGTAGATTCCTTCTTCATTTCATTGACCAATTCTATCCTCTTATTTTTTAGTTCAAGGGTCAATTCTGTCTTACCAACTTCAAGGATTAATTTCAATGATTGCAATGGCTGATCCTCACCTGGTTTATGGTGTGCATGCTCTAATGATGACCCTAATTCATCCAAATGTTGAAGGGTCAATCGTGACCCATGATCACAAGGATCCTAAGGCAATGATATGTTCTCCATTTCATTGACTGATTCTGCCTCATCATTTTTTAATGTAGGGGTCATTTTAGTCTGACTATCTTCAAGGATCAATTCTAATGATTTCACTGGTTGAGCTTCTTTACCTTGCCCTTCACCATGATTTCCTATAACCTCCAGCTCGAGGTTGCCTAGCATGGGTTGTTCCTGAGGTTGTTTAAAGACAAAGAGTGTGCCTTTTTCAAGGGATTCCTGAGGAATAGGAGAGGTTGGTTGAATGTTAGACATGGAAGAGTTCTCATTGACTTGAAGTTGAGATTCCCCTATGGATTGATCACACTCAGGCTTGGTTTGCTCCATTGTTGATAATAAAGTGACATGATGATGGGCAAGAGGAGATGGTTTTGATGTAGGAATAGATGCACGAATGATTGGACGAACTTGATTATGTACAACAGGTTGTGTAAGTTGTTGAGGAGTCACAAGTTGTTCAACCAGTTGAGGAGTCAAGGGCTGTGTGACGAGATGAGAAATATTATTGATTTGCTGAGAGGTAACCCTATTTTGCCGAGGATTCCTATGTTGATGCTAAGGGCTTCCTACAGGGTTTCCTACAACACTAACATTCTCAGCTCTATATGTTGGATCCATGATTAATGTATCCTTGAGTTGTGCTTGAATGTTCCTCGCCCCTTCATATAATTCATGCATGTTTTTAAAATAGTACAAGTCTAGAGCATTTCTCAGAGACAGTGTGGTATTAGTAACAATCATCTTGACTTGCTCTGGCTCCGAGATTGTATCTTTCAGCTTATTGGCCATTGACCTCCATCTATCTGCATACTGCATGAAATCCTCACCTCCTTTCATCTTTTCAGCAATCAGGTCAGTGGTAGAGTAAGCAGGTTTTACACGATCTTGATACCGCTACAGGAACTTTTCTTTGACGATCTTGAAGTCACTCACTTCTAGGGAGTCGAGCGAGTAGAACAATTCCATGGCTGACCCTTCCAATGACCGACAAAAGAGAAAGGCAACAGCTTTGCGGTCATTTTTTTCAGAAGGCAGAGTCATACAATAAACTCTTGAGGTGTGTGAAGGGATTACCAGTCCCATCGTAACATTGGAAAACTTGTATCTCTAAACGAGGAAGGTGTAGAATAGAGAAGGATGGAATAGATATCTCAGAAGTGGCTTTGGAATCCAATCGGTGTCTGAGTTCTTCAAAGCATTTATCCATTTGATTGAGTTTATCCAAGAATGCTTGGGTGAGGTTGGGTTCTTGAGCTAATGGTGCTGGTACATGATTTGAAAGATGTTTATAGAAATAGGCCGGAAGCAGCTTGTTGGAAATAGGAATTCGCACGGAACTTGAAGATGCCCCACAATGGGGTGAATGGGAAAGGTAACATGGCAAGATTGCCCAGGAGAGGTGATGATGAGAGACTAGCTACCAATCAGGGTGGAGAAGGGGAATGGTAGTCCTCAACTGGGCCTTGGTTGGTGGGCATCTTGCCCTTGGCCAGGGACTATGTGATTGCCAAGGATTCAGGATCAAGATGGAGAGATAAATCTTTGAGAAATTGCTCCACACTATGTGGAGTGGAATCTTGCACTTCAGGTTCTTGAATGGCATTGACAAGGCCCTTTGGGTGGACCATGGATTGTTGTAAAAGTTCGTAGAGACCTGACTCATACTCTTGTTGCTTGTAGAAGTCCAACCTCCCAACGTGTCTTTCGGACCTTATCATCATGAGCATCCTGTCAAACTTTCTTCAAAAGAAGGGATGGAAAGGGAGATGATTTCAAGCAAGATTTTTTTGGTTATTTTAGTTTTTTGAAAATTTTTATTGTTTTCAATTTAGGTTTGGAAAACAAGCTTAAACACAACTGTTTTGTTTTTTTGGTGTTTTAAAAATTTTGTTTTATTTTCAATTGTTATTAACAAACAAGTTATGCAAAGACTTTTGAATGATTACACAATGATTTTGTTCAAATCTTAGATTAGGTAGATTGTTAGCAATTGTTCACTTTACTTGAAAGGGTTTGATTCCTATTGCTTCATTCACCAAAGGCCTATGGTTCTCACAAACTCATCATGAATAGGTACTTGGGTTCTTCGGGGTTTTAGGGTGAATGGTACAACCAGCCCGATCATGTGATGAGGAATACTCCACGGATGGGACTTACGGAGGCCTTGATGGAAACAACCAGGTCAACTAGGAAGGAATATCCTAGAAGAGAGGTTGGAATTCCCGAAGAAGGTGTTTGGAGGATGAGGTGTGTTGGGAGAGAGAGCCCCCACTTTGAATGCCCTATGGATTGGAATAAGTTTGATACCTGATGCAAAAGGCTAATGCAAAAGTAAAAATTAAGGGTAAGAGAAGAAGAAGCAATCAATATGTGTAAACATGAAATGAAAGAATGTAAGTAAATCAAGCATGCGATATGCAAACAAGACAAGCAATAATGAGATAAAACAAACAATCTAGTGACTAAGGGCAGTTCACACAAGAACCGAATCAGAATTAAACTAGTTGCACAAACAAATCAAATTATCACAGTTAAAGATATTGGTTGTCCCACCGTGGTCGCCAAAAAGCTATTAACCTTGAAAACGAGTTTGTCATTTTCTGGATTGCCACCACAAGAGGGGATGAGAAAGATATGAAGGAAAATGCAGAAAACTTTCACCTCGGTCCCACACTCACATTGATCCCCGAACTTTCATCTCTTGGCATTGCTCGAGCACCGGAGAGACGGTTCAGGTCAAGTGGGAGGAGAGTAAGGACAAAAAAAAAGAACTTAATGTATAAAAAAATTAGATGATGTGGTCACCATGAGCCGTAGTCTCCGCTTTATGTAATGGAGATAAAAGATGACTGTGTGTACCTTAGCACGGGAAATGGGTGTACGGGTTCAACCTTCTCTTTCTTTGGCCAGTCGATGAAGAAGAGTCCTTAACCACCACTTGATTGATGTACCTATGCAACTAGTAGACAAAGAAGACACAAAAATCGTGAAACAAGGATTAAAACTGAGTGAAGTGTAGTAACTATATAGAAAGTGACATGAAAAATATCAATCGGAAAGAAACTCACTAGTTTCGGGGTTAGCCCTTACCCATTTTTTTTATTTTCTATGATATATAAGATTATGCAAAAACTAAATAAAAATGATTTATAAATGATACTGGATGAATGACAAAGAAGTATAAACTTGAACGGCTCAAATCAGAGCTAAAACGGGTGAGATATCACCGATCTGGCTGGACATCACATAGGTGTGAACACACCCTTGACTTGAGGGCATGGTAGGTATGCCCTAGGTTTGAGGGCGCGGTGGGCGTGCCCTAGTTTCGGGGGCGCATTGATACTATCTGTGGCGTGACTTTGATGTAGAGCTTTCATAGGGAGTCCCAATGTCAGAATTGAGTGTTGTTTGTTGCAATGGACAGAGGACTTGGAGAGGAAGAGTTTCTATGTTGATAACCTCTTTCCAATATGTCCTTAAAGCCCTGTAGAAATTGTGTAAGTAGATAGAAACTAGAAACAATACTATATTACACGACTTTGTTGAAACGATCACCACGAACAATCCGAATGTCAGAATGGACTCCCATTTATTTTAAAATAAATAAAACTTACAAAGGGTTATTTAAAATGTAGACACTTAGATTGAATCCTTTTATAAGCGATCTTAATTTACCTAATTATTCGTATCTTGGATAGTGAAGTTCTTGAAACCACCGGCGTAATGCCGATGTAGGATGTATTACAGGCACCACAGATATTGAAATTGAATGTTTTTTGTTGAAAATAAAACATAACTCACCAAGGAACAGTTTCTATGAAGGATGTACATGAATCTGCAAGTAATTGTAGTGAAATTAACTATGAAGATGATGATCAAGAAAAGAAGACTCCGGATCTGTCTACGCAGCGCCGGTGTAGAAGCCTTCACGAGCCATAGAGACATCGGAATTGATCACAGTTTTTTAGAGAATAAAGGTAGCTTGACGGTGAACATTCTTATGAAAAAAACTCAGCTAAAAATGCTCAGAGATTTAAGTGGAAGCTGATGACCAGCACAGTAGCACTTTGAAGTAAAGGTCGGCTTCTCTCTTACTTCAGGATGATCTCCAGTGGCCGAGATGAAGAGAGGACAAATTGGAGAGGTTGGAAAAATCCTAGGGGGGCTGGAGGACAAGGAGAAGAATCTTGGATTGTACTCCAATGCCTGAAATTTATAGAGAATCAAAATTGGTAAAAAATAGAGAAACGAATAGAATGCACCCCCAGTTTGGGGGTGTGGTGGCTGTGCCCTCAAACTGGGGGCGCATAGGCAGTGAGTGTGCCCACACCTCGAGGACGCATTCAAAGCATCATTGCTAAAAAATTTGGAAAAATCTAGAAAATTTCTAAAAATTGAGTTGACAAAATGAGTGCACCCCTGACTTGAGGGCGCGGTCAAAATAATAAATTTTTAAAGGGGGAACCTTCCAAAACCGGTTTGGAAAGCCCAAACTAGGTCACATTTCCAAGTTTTGGAACTGGCTGTGCCCTCAGTCTGAGGATTCATAGACTGCACCCTGTGTCTGAGGGCGTGCTAATCGCATACCCAGTTCGGGGGGGCATTCAATACTCTCTCCAGTGCGCCCTATGTCTGCAAGCCGTAACTTGCAAACGGGATGTCCGTTTTGACTCTTATTTGTTGTGTATAAAAGAGGACACGCAAATGTAGATCCCCAAATTAGTAAATTAGTTGGAACACATTCTGAAACTTTTTTATGTGATTTTAACTTCCAGTTTATGATTCTGAGGATGTCAAAGGCTAGAACGGTGACCCGAAACTTAGAAAAGTCGACGATAACGCGGAAAACTTTGGAATGACCTAGAAAGTCGATGGCAACCCATATAACTTGGGTTGATGATTGTAAATGAGAGTAGGAACCTAAAAAACTTGGAAAGATGCTCATAAGAGTTGGGATGAACTGAAGAACTCTGAATGATCGAAAAAGACGGCGACAACCCATACAACTCGACTTGATGATCAAAAATGATGGGAGGAACTCGAAAAACTCGGAGAGATACTCAAAAGAGTCGGGATGACCCGGAGAACTTGGAATGACTGAAAAAAGTCAGCGACAACCCGTACAACTTGGGTTGCCAAACGAAAAATATGGGAGGAACCCGGAAAACTAGGAAAAGATACCCGAAATAGTTGGGACAACGTGGAGAACCCGGAATGACCTAAAAAGTTAGTGGCAACCTGTACAACTCGGGTTGATGGATAGAAATAATGGGATGAATCTGATATGCTCTATGCCACCCTGTTGTTGATCGAATTGACCTGACGGCAATCGGGAAATCCTAACGGTAAGTAAAAAAGCATTCAATAACTTGACGAAAGGACACGACACAATGGTCCTTGCTCAGAAAACTCAGATTTGACCGGGGATTAACAACTCATCCTCAAGTTTCTAGTACGCTCTTTGGCTCATCCAAAAGAATGGTTTAACTTGATTTTAATGGTCTAAAAGGGATGTTACCAATGGAATAAGGGTTTAAGCTCCAAATAAGGCCAAATTGGCATTGTAAACATCCTAAAGAGGATCCAGTTCTCCTTTTATGGCCCTTATGCTTTCCTTGGAGACTTGGTGGATGGGATGTTAGTGTTTGTGGTCACCAGAAGCCAAAGGCTACAAAATATAGTATAATGAAAAGAAATTAAATGGAGAATAAAAATGATCGTCGTACCTTTGGAAGAGGGGAGGTTGTTGGGTTTGGACTTCTTCTCTCTCAGCCGACTGAAAGAAAAGAGCTTTAGTGAGTTCCTTTTCTTTGATCCGGTTGAAGCTCCATTACAGTTGAATTTACCTAAAAATGTCCATAAGAAAACATAGAAACAAGTGAAAGCATCATTAGAAGCAGTGAAAGCATAGCATCATACTCAAATTTGAATCCAAACATGTAAAAGGAAAAAAAACTAACCGGATTGGGAATAAATCCCAACCCCTATTTGAAAGGTTTAAAGATGAATGAAAATGCAAAGGATTGGGTTAATGTATGCAAGATGACATGTTAATGAAAGCTAAAGTGAAAGGGAGGAGTAAATGAGCGATCGGAAAGGTAAACAAACTCAAAAAAAAATGTGAAACATTGTCTGCCATTGTTAGTGCCCCACTAATGGGATGCAAGCTACAGGTGCCCTGTTAGTGGGGCATGTTGACCAAAGTCAAAGTGCCCCCCTGATGGGGCACTAGGGATTGGTTCTGACAGATTTTTTTCCCTTGTTTCCAGTGCCCCCCCCCCAAAGTGTAAGATGACCTCCAAGATGGAAGAAGGACTTCTTAAAGCAGCCAATACTTAAGTGAAGCTAATGAGAGAGTGGTTTGGCACTAGATGTAAGGGTAACAAAGTGTAGAGGCCCTCAAAGTTGGAGAAAAATGATGTTTCTGAAGAAGGAAACTATGGGTTTTCGGGTTTTTGGAAGAGGATTTCGAGATGATCTAAGGACTTGACGGAGTGTTGTGAATGCTTAAACATGTAGTGGTGGATGACATGAGGTCGTAGACAGACTTAGGGTGCCCTAAAACCTCCAAATGGGGTTTCCTTTTATAGCCAAAAGAATGGTACCTTGGGAATATTCAAAAATCTGTTCCATGCGGTGAAGTGCCCCATTAACAGGGCGCTAGCATCATGAGCCATGTCAACTAAACAAGATGGGTATCAGAGGGGTCATATCGACTTGTCAAGTTAGTCTGACCAGGTGCCCTGTTTATGGGGCACCTAGTGCCCTATATATGGGGCACTTGGTGCCCTGTATATGGGGCGTCTGGTGCCCCATATTTGGCACGCTTTGACCCCAGTCAAAGCCCCTCTGATCCCGCTCGAAATGCATCGAAAGCCCCTGATCATCCAGAAAACTCAGTTCTTTTGAAAGGATACTCAATATTCTTTATGAAAACAAGAATTTAAACTTTCCAACTATACCAAAATTGCATGTCTACAGGCATGTCTATAGTCATAACTTCACTAGTTGGCTCAGAAATCTGAGAATTGTTCTCACTGCTGAGCGTATAGTCTACGTGCTTGAGAAGCCAATCCCAGATAAACTGTCTGATGATGCTGATTATGAGAACATTCATGCTTATATGAAGAATAAGGAGGATGCATCACTTGCCCAGTGTCGACTCTGAAAATTCGACGGGGTCCTCTCCTTTTCAGGGAAGTCCGTGAACCCAGATCGTCACCTCAAGAGGGGATGAGAAAAGAAAGGAATAAAGCTCGGAAAGCAACTCTCACCTCGATCCCACACTCACATTGATCCCCGAATTTTCATCCCTTGGCGTCGCTCGATCACTAAAGAGACGGTTCGGGTCATGTGGGAGGAAGGTGAGAAGAAATAAACGTGGTCGCCAGGAACCGTGGGTTCCGATTTATAGAATTAAAATGACCGTGTGTACCTTAGCGTGAAGAGTGTGGGTTAAAGCTTCTCCTTCTTCGGCCGGCAGATGAAGAAGAGTCCTCAACGCGGTGGGTTCTTGATATTCTGTGCAACTAGACAAATAAAAAATTGAAATATACAATTAGAACTAGACAAAGTGGAGTATATGTAAAGAGAATAACATAAAAACACACAATTGACTAGAAACTGACCGGATTCGGGTTATCTCTAACCCCCTTTTTTATTTTCGGATTAACAGAGTAAAAGTAATGCAAAAAAATGTAAAAAAATTATAGGAGGATGGAGAATCACGAAACAAAGAGATAGGAAAAAGAACTTAAAGATTCTGAGTTGAATAGAGGAAGATATAGCCAAATCTGTGTTGTCGAAAAAGCCGAGCAGCAGTCCAGGATCTGCCAGGCGCGACTTTGCTTCTGCGCTCGTCACGACCAGCCCCGACCTCTGAATCAAGTTCCGTCGATTTTAAACTCAATAAGACTTGTATAGGAATAACTTTAATGAATAGAGCTCAGGCAGCAGACGTCCACACACTGCTGTAGAGGCCGATAAAGAGAGACATGGCTGATCACCTGCAGAACAGCCTTCCTCTCTCTTGAACCGACTTTTCTCTCTCTAAAAACTCGAAATTCTCTCTCTAAAAATCATAAAATCGATGCAGGAGGGAGGTTGGACGTCTTGATATGCCTGGGGAGTCATGCTCATGCCTTTGGAACGACCAGAATCAGAGTCCATTTATAAGAGAACGAGCAGTGCGATCGGAGCTAAAAAATAGGGCTCATTGCGCCCCACCCCTGGGCGCATGCGCCCTGGTGCTGGGCGCATGCGCCCCCCAGTGGGGGCGCATGGGCAGAAACCCCGAAAAAATAGTTCTTATCCCATCGGCGGTTCAGTGGTAGAGTCCGGGTGAAAAACTGGGTCCCTCGTGCCTCAAAAGTGGGGCGCATGTGCCCTCAAGTGAGGGCACAAGGCCACGTGCCTCACTGGTAGAGCGCATGACCACGTGCCCTGGGTCCCGGGCGCATGTGACCAGGAACCCAGGCGCATGGGACTGGTTTCGCGTGTCCTTCTTCCGGAAGCCATTGCGAACACTCGCGAACTCGGAATTCGACGCCGTTTGTTGCGTTGGAAAGATAACAGGCCGAAGAAGCTTTATATAGCATCGGATCAACCATCACACCCTCCAAAACTTCAGAATTTTATCCGGAAGTTAGGGCAGTGAACAGAAGGTCCGATATAGGTCAAAATGACTTCGACGGCAAACCGGAAAGGCACGGAATGCAACAAAACTTGTCCGGAGTGTGAATATGACCATAACCTTCAATGAATGATAATTAGGCATTGGTCATTCAGCCAATTTCTGTGTTTACACGATTTACATGTGGCTTTCGCTAGGAAATTACGGCTTTTTGCGGAAAACATCGGAAAACATCCGATTTCGTTCGGCGAAGCTCCAAATCAACTTAAAAGGATCCGGCATCATCATATGATCAATCATGCATGTTACCCTATAAAACATGAGTTTTATGCTCTGAATTAGGCGAATTTGGCGTGTCTACAGCTTGCCTCGCCTTGAAGTCGGCTTTGTAAGGGAGTGGCATGTAATGAAGCGGAGTGATTCGTAGTGAACTGTAAGTGAATGTAAGTGAACGTAGATGAATGTAGCGGAATGGAATGGTGATGGACTGAAAAGATGGCATCAAGGTGTAGATATAGACACGCTTATCTACCTGATCCAGCAATATGAATCTCTATGAGTATTCTAGATCGCTTTCATGTTCTATCAAAACCTCATATAATTGACTGGTAAAAGACATGCCCTTGGCACGAGAGATGAAAAGTAAATGATAAAGGATAAAAGGATGTAGCCAACCCTCAGCGTGGTGAGGAGTCCTCGAATTCGTAGGTTCATCATCAGCCAGCAACCCGAACTTTGCGGTGTTCTTGTACTGTGATGGGCTAAAATTTTGTAAAAGAGAAGTTGATCTTAAAATGAAAAGAATACCAATCGATCATATTTGGAATCTCAAGTTCATTCAAGTTTCACCAAAATACTCAGTTTAATTCTGAGTGGAATTATCTCAAATTCTAAAAGGGTTCGTTTTAAGCAAAACAAAAATTGCTCGGGTATCGTGAAAACCATGAATCATGCTCTAGCAGAAAATCAAGTATTCGGAAAACGACAAGACAGATTTAAACCCTAGTGGGATTGAAAGATAATGGTGAGACTAACATAGAATGATGGGAAAGAAGAGACAATGGCATGACAATTGCCATGACACGGTGGGATAAAAGACACGGTGGGATAAAAGAAAGGAAAGAATAAAACATGGTGGAACAAAAAGAAAGGAATAAAACATGAAGGGATAAAAGAAAGAATAAAACATGATGAAATAAAGGAAAGAGAAAACATAATGGAATAGAATTGGTAATGATGAAGAAAGAAAAGGAGATGGCTGTGAACACATAGAAAATCATGTAGAAAATAGTTGAAGATATAGATTGTCTATTGGAGGTCAAGACACCCGATTAGGTAGGAACCATCGTCCCTCCAATGTTCAATTTTGGCTTATCCGTGAGTGTGAAGAAATGGCCAAGCCGTCGTAGATTTTGTTGAAGGGGATCTCTGGCCCAGTCATCTTCACTCTCAAGGTCTTCAACATTAATGCATATAATATGTATCAAATGGACCTAACATAACTAGGTGACAGATAGTAGGAGTGATGTGAAGTGCAAAAAAAAGAAGTGTTGGTGATGATGTAATGTGAGATTGATGAGAATGTGGATTTGAGTAAAATCTTCAAGTGTGGTGCATCGACCAGTATCTCTGGTCCATCCTTGTCTTGCCTTCTGACGGAATACAACACCATGAGAATGTTCAGCTGGGTGGTGCTTCCTTTCTTTTCGCCGTAAGGTTGGCATGACGTTCCTTGTGGAACACTGATCTCGCCAATTCACCTGTTAGGACTAAAAAGGTTGCCTGCACATTTCTGGTTAGTACCCAATGCACGTAATTGTCATATGAATCAGATTGTTTCTGAAATGATCAACTGAAGATTTTACTATTAGAACCATCATTTGAATGTTAAAACAAAGTTTTTGATGATGGTTACTTTAGCAAAAAGGTCATTTTTAACATTATAGACAATTTCTGAATTTTTGAGATTTTTTCTGAATTTTTCGAATTTTTTGTCCATGTGCCCCCGATCGGGGGCACCTGGCCATGCGCCCTGGGGTGGGGCACCTGGCCATGTGCCCCCAGATGAGGGCACATGCGCCCTGAGGCCTTTTTTTTATAGAAAAAAATGTACCTAATGGCCCTTCTCTTTTTGCTTCTTCAGCTCCTGAAAATACTCAATGAAAATGATTAAATTTTTATCATTACTCATCCCTTTGCCTGTATATCGTATGCCTTGATTTTGAGTCAAAGGGAGGAGCCTTCTTAACAAGGTGGACTAAAACAAATAACTTAAAAGAAATAGGGGTAAGGGTTAAGAGAACTTACCTGCTGTGGTGTGAATCCTCTCCTCTCCTGTATTGAAATGCCTGTAACACTTGACAGAAGGAGATTAGATCTTCATCAGGACTCATCCCTTTGCCCATTATGGTCAACTTTGACTTAGGTCAAGGGGAAGAGCCTTCTTAACAAGGTAATTAAAGTAAAAAAATGGATATGCAATGTAGGAATGGAAATATGCATGACAGTAAAATAAACATGAATGCAACTAAGGAAATGATCATGACTTAGCAAAAAAAATTTTATTTTTGGGTTTTCTTGAAAACAATCATTTTTTTGGATTTTCAAAAGTATTCAAGTTTTTTTTTTGGATATTTGAAAATATGTATATTTTTTGTGAATTTTTGAAATATTCATTTTTTTGAATTTTTGAAATATTCAATTTTTTTTTGGGTTTTTGAAATATGCATTTTTTGGGTTTTTGAAATATGCATTTTTTTGGATTTTTGAAATATTCCTTTTTTTGTGTGGAGAAAATGCTAGTATTTGAGACAAGTCATCGGTCTTTGGGGTTTGTCAAGACTCAAGTGGTAGATGCCACGTGCAAAAACAAAGTTCCCTACCTAGAATCCTTCTAACCTTCTTCCTTTGATCGGCTTGGATTCCACCTGAATTTGGTCGGTTTACCCTTCCCTAGGGGTTTAAGGAGGAAGAGTATAGAGGAAGTCCTTGATAGAGTTTGAAGATGCTGAGAGGGATTTCTCTACTCTCACTCAAATTACCCATTGGGGTTCGGCCTCTTTGGGTTTTTCTTTCTTTTTTTGCCCTTTTCTATGTGGCACATATTTGGACAGGTTTTTGACCCGTGGGGACATTGCCCATCTTTTAGTGCCTTTTGCCTTGACTATCATTCTGGGTACTCATTCAGACAGGTTGATCATTTTTATTTTTTCTAACCTGAGGGGTTCATTGCCCATCTTTTGGCACCCTTTTGTACCCTCTGAGACGGCCTCCTACTAGGGTGGCGAGTGTTTTCGATACTACCCTTCTCTAATCTTCTCTCCCTATCTTGGACCGAGTAGAAGAGAATAGGGAAAGGGTACTCCTTCCATTTCTAGATTTCTGCCTTGCCTTTCGCAAGTGTCGGGATGTCTGGATTCTAGGATCGGGAAGTGTTGTGTGTGTAGGATGGTACCTACCCTTGACTTCTCACGAACAACCTAGGATCGATGACTTGAGATTATACCAGTGGTTTCTCCATTTTTATGGAAAGTACTTTTTGAGGTAAACTCCATTCCAAGGATGATTCAATTTTTCTTTATCTGCATTAGTCAATTCATATGCATTACCTGGATACTTTTCAGTGATTACAAAAGGTCCTTCCCAGTTGGGTTGCAACTTGGAGCGGGGACCCCCTGGCTTAACGAATATGCGTTTGGCTACCATCTCACCGATTTCGAACTTTCTCTCGACCACCCTCTTTTGATAAAACCTTTTGAGTCTATTCTAATAAGTCCGGGCATGCTCGGCGGCGGCTAGCCTTCTTTCATCCAAGAGTTCAAGCTGTGTAAGGAGAGATTCTCGTCTCTCATCAACAGGAATATCCCTGTCGAGCTGAACTCGGAGAGATGGAAGTAATACTTCGTAAGGGACCACTGCTTCCATCCCATATGCCAAAGCATACGGGGTTTGTCCAGTGGGAGTCCTTACAGAAGTACGATAAGCCCATAGAGCATCTACAAGCTTATCAGGCCAGTCGGCAAATTTGCTAGACTTACAAGATTTCTTGATTATTTTGATTAAGGTTTTGTTGGTGGCTTCTGCTTGACCATTGCCTTGAGGATAGTATGGTGATGAATGATGCAATGAAATGTAATACCTGTTGCAAAGATCACGCAGATCTTAAGAAAGAAATTGTGGCCCATTATCGGTGACGATGTCGCTGGGGATCCCGAACCTTGCCAAGATGTTGCGCTTGATGAAGGAGCAAACTGTTGACGCTTTAATCTCCACGAATGCTTCTGCTTCAGCCCACTTTGTGAAGTACTCCGTTGCCTTCAGAATGAATGATTTTGAGCGCACTTCGGAGTTGAGGTCACTCAAGGGGCCAATGATATCAAAGGCCCACATGGCGAAAGGCCATGGGGCATGAATTGGATGAAGGGAAGATGCGGGAGAGTGAATCTTGTCGGCATGGAGTTGACATGAATGACAATGCCGGACAAAGATGGAGCAATCTTCTTCTAGAGTTGGCCAATAATACCCTTGTCGGATGATTTTCTTAGCAAGGGCTTGGGCATTCACGTGACCACCACAAACTCTGAATGTGCTTCTTTCGGCACCAACTCGGCTTCTTCTTCATCAAGACACCTGAGTAAGATTCCACTTAGGCTTCTCTTATAGAGCACTCCTCCTAGGATTGTATACCTCTGGGATACTCTTCTGATTGCCTTCTTTTCCTTGGTGGTTGATCCAGGCGGATATGACTGATCTTGACAATACCTCGCAATCTCGTCATACCAAGGTCTCTCACCTTCTTCTAATTCTTCAAACTCAATCAAGGAGATTTCTTCTTTATGTTCCAAGTATTCTTTTCTGTTGAATCTTTCCTCAACCTTTAGAAAACGTCCATCCTCAATTGCTGGAATTGTTCTCTTACAGATGTGGATAGTTCGCACTTGCCTGCCTAGCGGGACAGATAGAGATGAAGCTAGTGAAGCTAAGGCATCGGCGAGGATATTCTGAGAGCAGGGGACATGAACAAAGGTGAGTTTGAAGATTAGCTTGATGTAGAAGGTGGTGAGCTCCTGGTAGGGTTTGAGGTTTGGATGGGAAGTTCGGTACTTGGATAGGACCTGGCGTAGGATCAATTGACTATCACCTATCACCCTCAGTTCGGTGGCACCATGGAAATGAGCGGCCTCCAGCCCGGCCAGCAAGGCTTCATACTCAACTATGTTGTTGGTTGCTGGAAAGTTAAGCTGAAAAGCCTGTGGAATGGTGACACCTTCAGGTGACAGAAGGACAATACCTATCCCTCTACCATGAGAGTTTAGAGCCCCGTCAAAATATAATGTCCAAAGATTGGAGGATCGGACTGACATTAGTTCGTCGTCCGGGAACTCCGACCGGACTGGGTCAAAGACGGGTATGGGATGATGGGCAAGGTGTTCAGCAATAGCATAATCCTTGATTGCCTTCTGTGGGACATAAGTGATATCAAATTGGGATAAGAAACTCTGCCATCGCCCTAACCGATCAGTCAAGACTGTCTTCTCTAACAGAAACTTAATGGGATTGATACGAGCAATGAGCTTGACTTGGTGAGCAAGGAAATAATGTTTGAGTTTCTGAACCACCCAAACAAGAGCAACACAGGTCTTTTCTACCACAGTGTACTTCAGCTCACAAGCATCAAACATCTTAGACAAGTAGTAAGTAGCTCGTTCTTTCCCTTCTTCATCAACTTGTGCAAGGACTGCCCCAAGAGAGTTCTCAAGAACCGAAATGTAGAGGACCAAAGGTTTGTCGGGAATTGGTGGTCTAAGTACAGGGGGACTTGCCAGGTATGTTTTCAACCCATCAAACGCCTCCTGGCACTTCGAATCCCACTTAAACTCGGCCCCCGCCTTGGTTAACTCATAGAAAGGCTTACACCTTTGGGAATGTTTTGAGATAAACCGGCGGACAAATTGTAGCCTCCCAATCAATCCTCAAAGCTCTTTCATATTCTTCGGAGGAGGCATACAAATAATTGCCTTGGCCTTGTTTGGGTCGATCTCTATGCCCCTTTTGCTTACTATGAACCCAAGTAGCTTTCCTGATGAAACTCCAAATGTACACTTCTTAGGGTTCATTTTTAGCTTGTATTCTCTAGCTCTTTGCAAGACCTTCCTTAGCACTTCAGAATGATCTTCCCGACTCTTGGACTTGATAACCAAATCATCCACATACACCTCTACAAGGGTGTGCATCATGTCGTGAAAGATAGCCATCATAGCCCTCTGATATGTAGCACCAGCATTCTTTAACCCAAAGGGCATGACAACATAGCAATATGTTCCCCAAGGTGTAGTTAACGAGGTCTTTTCTTGGTCCTCCTCAGCTAACCGGATCTGATTGTATCCAGAATAGACATCCATGAATGAAAGCATTTCAAATCCAGCTGTGTTATCAACCAAAACATCGATATGAGGTAAAGGAAAATCATCTTTAGGACACGCTCGGTTCAAGTCCCTGAAGTCTATGCAAATCCGAATTCGTCCATCCTTCTTCATAACAGGGACTATGTTAGCCACCCATTGCGGATATAGGACAACCTTAATAAATTTTGCTTGGTGTAGTTTGTCGACCTCTTCTTTCATTTTGAGTGCAATATCAGGGTGGAACCTCCTGAGCTTTTGTTTAACCGGGGTAGTTCCAGGTTTCAAGGTTAATCTATGTTCAACCAATGAATTATCTAATCCCAGCATATCTTCATATGTCCATGCGAATGTGTCCTTATATTCTTCCAAAACTTTGATCAAACGTTGTTCTTCTGAGGGAGTGAGGTTTGCACTAATGAGGATAGTCTTAGGATCTTCTAGGGTTCCTAAATTCAGTTGCTTGGTCGGTTCATTCCCTGTGGCTGATGGTTCTTCAAATCTTCTAAGTCCAGATGCATATGCATCAGCCAAGTCCTCAATTTCATCCTCGGATTCGGGATCCTTCTCTGATACCACCTCATATACTCCCAAAGTATGATCTATGTTATGCTCATCCTCATATCGGATTTCATCTAGCTGGATAGTATCATCTAAAAAGTTTGGCAGCCTTGCACACTCTACGCATTTCTGTGCCAATTGTTGCAGATACCTATTTGGAACTCGCTTACCTCTGACTTTCCTATTTCCTAACCTAACTTGACCTGCTGAAGATAAAGCTGGAAAGGTGGTATTTACAGTGGAGGGAGGATCGAGTAAATCGATTAATGATTCAGAAAAGAGGGATCCCTGATTGGGAGCACCCTCTGGTATGAGTAGAGATGTCTCCACGATGGAAATGTGAGTTTCAGAGAAGACGTTTTTTTTTTGGAAATTTCAAGTAAAAAGATAGAATGAGCCTGAGTGACTCGAGGCTTGCTAGAAACTGACTGAATTACCAGAGAGAAAAACTTAAGAATAAAAGAGAAAAAGGGGCTCGTGGGCCCGATGGTAATAGAAAATGGACACATGGGTCCAAAACTGATGAAAAAGGTAAACGGGTACGTGGACCCGATCTTAGAAATAAATGGGCATGTGAGCCCATGTTGAGAAAAGCCCCCAGTTATGAAGTTGATGAGGGAAGCAAATGGGCAAGCTGGCCCAATAAGAGTGGAAGGTTGAAGAGGGCTCATGGGCCCAAAGTGGGTAAGTGGGCCCTGAAGCCCATCCAAAAGATCTAGAAATAAAGGTACGAGGTTCAAACATGGCATTGTTGTATTTGGGCCTCGTGGAATGGTTTTGACTTGGGTGGTATGCTCAACTAGATGATCCAACATTGGTCTGCCCTTGGGTGGTAAATGTTGGATCTAATTCTAGAACATGAAAATCTGTTGTAACCGTACATGGTCCAAGTTTGACTTCTAGAGTGACCACCCCACGTGCAGACTTCTTGGAGTTATCATAGGCTGTCACCATGGCACAAGATGGCTTGATTTCTTGCTCAGAAATACCGCACAACTGCAAAGTTTCTGGCGGCATAACGTTGATAGAAGCTCCGGTGTCAACCAAACATGATTTTACTTCGACATTGCAGATGATAACAACCACATGCAAAGCATATCTCCTAAAGTCTGGATCTGCTAATTCTTCCTGAGAGAAAGTGAGTGTTGGGTGCTCACTTCTAGGGGCTAACACTGTAGTTATCTTTTCAGGTGGGAGATCTTCACTCACCATGACCCTTTGTAAGTATTGTTGTAGAATCTCCTGGTGCACTTTTGATCTTTTGATCAACTCAAGTATAGAAATACGGGCTGTTGTCTTATCCAAATGTTTTAACAGATCATACGCCGTGCCTGGCAATGGCTCTTCAACTTGTTCCTCCTCCACTGGATCCTGCGGTTGAGTACCAGCTTGGGGAAAGAGCCGCTGGAACATCCTCCCACTCCGAAGCACCGGGGCTATTTGGCGGTCGGGTAGAGGTGATGGGTTAACTGGGGTGGGAACAGGTGGTGTAGGTGCGAGTATGGTAGGTAATGGGTTTGGTGGTCCTAGGATGATGGGGTTAGTTGGTAGAGGGGTAGGATTTGGAGGTGGTAATGATGGTGATACCGGTGGCCTAATAAGAAGAGGCCGGGGTGCGAAGTGGTTGATGAATTTAATGAAGGTGTAGGTTGTGGGATTGGTTGTGGTGTTGGTGGTATGATAGGTTGGGGTTTTGGAGTGGTAGAGCTCGTAGGTGGGGGTTCGGGTTTGGTGGTGATTGTGGTGGTCGAATGAGCAAGGGCCGGTGTGTAGCAATGGTTGAAGGAGGTGTAGTTAAGGAGGGGGCTGGCCTAATGATGCGTCGGCGAGAAGAAGGAGCGTTCAGTGGTTGAGTTATTGAGCTTTGTGGTTGTTGTGGAGTAGCAGGTGCACGGATTATCTGTCTAGGAGGGTTCCTAGCAGAAGGCCTAGCCGGGTTGACAAGCATGGTTGTATTGTGGCTTTCTAGTTGCCAACCTTGAGCACGATCGGCATCTTCCTGGGAAATGGAGTGTACTAGACCAATTCCTGGGTTTGGATGTGCTGGTGCCGATGCTGGAGCGGGAGCATGTAATGGGAGCGGATTCTGAACAATCCCCAAGCCAGGTTTTTGTTGAGGTTGAGCCGGTGGACGCTGCCGCTGCTGCTGCCTAGCCTTCATTACCTGTATGCATTCCCCCATTTGGACCCAATCAATGCTGCCTTGGTCATTCAAATCGTGGATGTAATCCTTGAATTGAAAGCACACTTCTACAGTGTGACCAGGACACCGGTGGTAAGCACAGTATCGGGACATATCTACATTTGTTGGCTAAACCTCTCTTTCCTTGGGCAATTCCAACTGTTTTTCTGCCATGAGTACATTGAAGATGTCGGTCAAGGAGTAAGGGAGTTGCTGGTAGTTCTCTCTCCTAGGACCTCCCCTTCGTGGTGCTTGATTGGGTAGTGGCAGTGCCCTATTGTAGGCAGGTTGACGAGTTTCTTTGGGGTTGTGCTGCGGTTGCGGGGGTTGTTGTGGTTGTCGTGGTTGTGGTGGCCTAACTTGTTGCTAAGGGGGTAATAGGAAGGGTTACGTGGTGGGTTTACGAACCGGTTTTGACTGTTCCCTCCCCAGTTCCCTACAATATTTACGACTTCGTTGTTGACCATTCCCTCGGTTGTAGGCCCAACTGGTGTAGAGGGGTCTTCTGAAGTTTCTAGGTTTGGGATCAAATGGATTTATCATTGTGGCATCCTTGAAGTGGGCTTGCAAGTATCGGGCACCGTCATAGAGTTCATTCATTGTGGTAGGACGGTGCATGATCAAGACATTCCTCAAGGCGAGGTGTAGTGTTGCCAATGAGCATCTTCACTTGTTCCCGTTCGAAATCACATCTGTCAATTTTTACGCCATTCCCCTCCAGCGATCAGCAAACTTTATGAAGTCCTCTTCGGGCTTCATCTTCTCAGCAATCAAATCTGTAATGGAGCATGCTGGTGCCACCCGGTCTCTGTATCTTTGCAAAAAATTTGTCTTGACAATGTCGAAGTCTCCTGCCTCAAAGGAGTCGAGTGAGTAGAACCATTCCAATGCAGACCCTTCTAATGATCGACGGAACAAGAAGGCAAGAACCCTACGATCATCTTTCCAGAATGAGGATTCATAGAGAAAATCTTTTAGATGAAGAAAAGGATTGCCAGTACCATTGTAGAGGCGATAAACTGGTAGCTCAGAAGGTGGCAGGTGTAGGACTGACAGAGAAGGAATGGAAATCTCAGGCACTGACTTGGAGTCTAGGCGACATCTCAGCTCTTCATAACGTTCATTCATCTGGGTGAGCTGATCCATGATTGCCCTGGTGAGAGCAGGTTCTTGGTTTACTGGTTGGGGTATGTGGTTAGAGACATGATTTTGGAATTGAGGAGCATGACTTGAAGATTGTCCCATGGCTTGGTGGATTGGGGGAGCAACATGGTTAAAATAAGATGGCTGAAAAAATGAGGGTTGGACCACAGATGGTTGAACTATAGAGGGTTGAACTACAGATGGTTGAATCATAGATTGTTGAACAACAGGTAGTTGAATCATAGATTGTTGAACAACAGGTGGTTGAACAAAGGGTGACTGAATGACTGGTGGTTGAACTAGAGGACGAGGAGATAAGCCAACTTGATTGGTTTCGGCTGATACGAAGCAATTTTGCCCTTCACCATGGATTGTATACGGGCATAGGTTTCTGGGTCAGTATAGAGAGACAACTCTCTAAAGAGTTGTTCAACATCACGAGGAGCAGATGGTTGAGGGACCTCTTGTGCTTCTGACTCAAACAATGGATTAACACGACTATCTGATGGATTTGGTTGATGACCCATCTCATGTTCTCGATGTTCAGCTTGTTCCGCCATTCCAACGTGCCTTCCAGACCTTAGTTGCATTGAACTTCAAGGAACAAACAAGTTGACAAAGTAAACAAAGAACTTTTTTTTTTGGTCTTTTTTTTAGTATTTTGCAAAAAGTTAGAGGTTTGAATTTTTGTTTGACAAGCAAGTTATGCAAACACTTGAAAGCAAAATTACGCAATGATTTTGATTAAACCTTCGGTTTATGAATTTTGTTAAGAATTGTTCTCTCAACAAATGGGTTAGGATCCTAACTCCAATCTCCAATGACCTAGGTTTCACACAATCTCACCACGTGTAGGTAACATAGGATGCTTCGGGTTTTGGGGAGTGGTACAACCAACCCGATCGTGAAGAGGAATACTCCACGTATGAGGAATTACGGAGGCCTTGATGAAAGCCAACCAAGTCAACTAGGAAGGAATATCCCATAAGAGAGGTCAGAATCCACCAAGAGGGTGTTTTGGATGGGAGGGGTAAATGGGAGAGTGAGCTCCCGCCTCAAAAAAGTGTAAAAGAAGGAAGTAGAGAGAAGGAGCAGAGAATGCAATCAAGTAATAAAACAAGTAATGAGCAAAACATAAACTTAAACAAGCAATCAACACCAGACAAGCAATTAGAAACTAGATAAGCAACTAGAAACTAGAATCTAGACTTGTTTCTTATGTGAGCCAAATGGAGATAGTGAAAAGGTGATGGAAAGAAGAGGGTTCAGATCTGATAGCCAAGCAAAAGGGTGGTCCATGTGGGGACCGATGTGGGAACTGGGGTAAAAAGTAAAAGTGGTTCACGTGGGAACCGGTTTTGGGTAAACATGGGTGGTTCACGTGGGAACCGGTTTGAATGATCAAAAGAGGGCCACGTGGGGCCAATTAAAGGTGAATAAAGATCTGATCCAAGTTGGGATAGATCTGAAAAAAAGTGGTTTGGTTCACGTGGGAACCGAAGTAAAGAAAGAGATTGGTTCACATGGGAACCGGTTTAAAAGGAAAAAGGGTGGTTCACGTGGGAACCGGTTTAAATAAAATGACAAAAAATAAATGGCATACTTGGCACTTCAGATCTGATGAAAGATGGGTGAAATCAGAAATTTTGAGATGGCATGAAGTTTAAGAGAGGTGGAAAGAAAGAAAGGCTCACGTGGGAACCGGTCTAGAACTAGAACTAGTTGCAAAACAAAACACTAAGCACCCACGGTTGAAGACATTGCTTGTCCCACCGTGGTCGCCACAACAAAGCTGTCTGTCGACTCCGAAAACGGGTTCCGGATCGGCACCTCAAGATAAGGTGATGAAAGATGGAATTGGGGAAAGGGGAGTGAATCGTAAGACACTCGGAAAGCGGTAAAGACTCCTCACCTCGGTCCCACACTCACATTGATCCCCGAACTTTCATCTCACGGCGTCGCTCGAGCACCGGAGATGGTTCGGGTCATGTGGGAGGAGAGTGAGGAGGAGATGAAATTAAAACATGAATAAAAATAAAGTGTGGTCGCCAGGAGCCGCGGGCTCCGCTTTATGTAATGGAAATAGAAAGAAGTTGACCGTGTGTACCTTAGTGTGGGAGAAAGGGATGTGAGTTCAACCTTCTTCTTCTTCGGCCGGCCGATGAAGAAGAGTCTCCAATCCAATGCTAGCTTGATCAACCTGTGCAACTAGAAAAATAAACCAAGTGAAGAAAATAATTAGAACTACGGGAAGTGTAGTAACTGTAGTAAGAAGATAAGAAAGAAGCAATTGGAGTTGGACTCACCGGCTTCGGGGTGAGCCTTAACCCCTTTTTTTTTGTATTTTTGATTATGTAAAAATGATGTAAATAAACTAAAATATGCTTTAAAAACAGTAAATGAACTGAGTTAATGGAGTTGAGAAAGCTTATAGAATGATTTGGCTTGAGTTGAAGCCGAGTTGGTTGAAAACAGCCGGTTCGGGTAGCTTGGTACCCTTCTGGCGCGACTTTGGTGCAGAGGATGTTACGGACGATCCCGATGTCAGAATCGAGTTCCGTTTGTTGGAGTGGACAGAAAACTCAGAGAGGAAGGATTTCAATGTTGATGACTTCTCCGAAATCCTCCTGTAGAAGTCAGTAAAAATTATGAAAGGGGGCGGATATCAAAATCAGAACCTGGATGCGCGCCCTCAGTGTAGCAACCGTCACAAACAAACGGCAAGTCGGAATGGAGTGCCGTCAGTTGGGGACGAAAGAGGACGAAGAGAGGAACAATTTGTATGTTGAAGACTTTTGCAGCAGAAGCCTCGGATTTTCTCCAGAAGTCGATGAAGATGGTTGATGAAGAACACCCGGATCGAGCCTTCTCCTTCACCTCGGGATCGGTTTCTTGACTTCGGATCGCCTTTGGACGTCGGGACGGCTTTGGAGAAGAGCTGGGACGACCTTGGGACGAGCTAGGCACCGGGGGTTAAACCTTGGTTCGTTGAGAATGGCCCTCAATTTATAGGGGAAGAGAGCCGGTGCAAAATTTAGAAACTGGATGTACCGCGCCCCCGCGTTTCAAAGGAGACGAGGGCGCGCAGGGCGCGCCCTCAAACCAAGGGCGCGCAGGGCGCGCCCCCAGTTCGGGGGCGCGGTCTGCGCGCCCTCCTGTTTCAAAGGGGGCGGGGGCGCGTTCGGCGTCTCACTGCTAAAAATCGACGGAAACTTCCGGAAATTGCTAAAAATCAACTTGATATACGTAACGCGCCCCCTAACCGGGGGCGCGGTACAAATAAGTGAAAATCCTCCCCCGGAAACCTTCCAAAAACCCGGTTTAGAAGGCGCTAATCGGGGTAATTTCCGATTTTAAGTAACTGACCGCGCCCCCGCCTTTCAAAGGAACCGGGGGCGCGCAGGGCGCGCCCCCGTTTTAAGGGCGCGCAGGGCGCGCCCTCAGGTTGAGGGCGCGCAGGGCGCGCCCTCCTCTCTCAAGCCGAGTGGGGGCGCGGTACACTCTCTCTCCTGCGCGCGTGTTCCGCGAGCCGTATCTTGCAAACGGGATGTCCGATTCGGCTCCCGTTTGTCGCGTTGGAAAGAGGGCCTTCAACCGCACCTCCTCAAGTCAGTAAACCAGCCGTATGACTCCCGATATGTTCGTACGGGGCTTTCTACCGGTTTACTATCTCGCGGAAAGCCGAAACCCGGAGCGAAGATCCGAAAGAGCACGGTTCCGGTCGAGAAATCTCGGGTCAACTCGGGATGACTTGAAATGATGACCGAACAAGTCCGGTACGATCGGACAATCCGAAGTCATCGAAAAATCTGAGATTAACCCGGTAAACGTGAATCGAAAGCCGTAAAAGCCGCGAAACCCTAAAATTGACCGAACCGGCCTTATAGCCCCGGTTGATAAAATATACGGCTAGAATCGACCCGGATGACCTGAAAAGACCCGGTGATGACCGGAAAGGCCTAACATGTGGTCCGGGATAGCCGTGTCAGCACAGATCGAAAAAGTCGTAACGAAAGCCGTCATTGACCGATGCCTACCGAAATGACTTCTCGGAAACCCCGAATGTTACGGAACACATGCGGGACTCCCGAGACCTTCAATTATGGACCATTCAAGGTCGGTCATCGAGCAGGTTTCGTGTTTTTATGGTTCACGCGCGGCTCTCGCTTGAAGGTTACGGCATTATTCCGGAAATCTTCGGTCCATTCTCAACTTGCGAGGGGCTCCACCCATGTCCTTAGCTCATCTCCACGAGGTAATCCAGATCAGATAACGGTCAGATAAAAGATATCGCCTATGGAATAAGAGTCTAGGGCTCCGAATCAGGCCAATTTGGCGTGTCTACAGCTTGCCTCGCCTTGATGTCGGCTTTGCAAGGGAATGGCATGTAGCGGAGCGAAGTGAAACGTAGAGAAAGCGTAGCGAAGCGAGTTGAATCGTAGTGGAATGTAGTGGAGCGAAATGGCGATGGACTGAAAAGGTGGCATCAAGGTGTAGATATAGACACGCTCAACGACCAGATTCGGCAAGACGAATCTCCTCAAGTCTCTTGGTTAACCGCCATGTTTCATCAAGTCCTCCTATGTTCGATTGGTAAAAGATGTGCCATTGGCACGAGAGAAGGATAGCCAACCCCCAACGCGGTGGGGAGTCCCCGAAACATGGGTTCGTAGGTTCATCATCAGCCGGTTACCCGATCTTTGCGGTGTTCCTGTACTGTGATGGGCTAAAATTTAAAGAGATTTGTTTTGAAAAAGTGAAAGAATACCAATCGAGCACATTCGGGCTCTCTGATTCATTTAAGTCTTCCAAGAGACAAGATTCAATTCGGAATGGAATGATCTCAGATTCCGAAAGGCAAATGTTTAAGCACAGACCGTGAAGATAATGACGGTGCAAGTTCTGATCAAAATTGAAGGCCCTTGGCGGGATGAATTGGCTGCCATGGTGGGATGAATAGAAAAGAAGTTGCAATGGCCATAGTGGTGAAAAGATTTCAGGACACAAAGTGGTTACCGAACACGGTGGGATTAATAGACACGGTGGGATATTAGAGAGGTTAGTGGGACTAGAGAATATGGTGAATGACACGGTGGGATTTAGAATGATCGAGAGGGTGAGAAGGTGAAGATTAGGAAATGATGTATGCAATGACAACACAAAATGTAATGCAATTAATACTACATGATGCATGTTGGGCTCAAGAAAATAAAACAAAACTTGTATAACAAATAGTTGAAGATATAAATGTTCTATGAGGTCAAGATACCCATTCGGGAACTATCGTCCCTCACAGCACAACTTTGGCTTATCCGTGAGCATTAGAGATGACCCGACCGTCGTAGATTTTGATGAAGGGGATCTCAGGTCAAGTCTTCTCCATGCTCATGGTCTTCAACAAATAATGCATAAGATAATAACACACGACTAGCGACATATATGCTAGTCGGCAAGTTATGGGGGTTTCCCATGTCGATTCTTCCATTTCTGCGAGCATTTTCTTTGCCACTCCTTTGGAGCATCACCGGAATGAGGCAGTTGCGGCGGTATGGTTTCCATGCCTTCTCCACGTGGTCATTCTCCTGGAGTCAGTGGCAATCAGACACTGATATCTGTAGCAGGCTTAATCTTCTTCTGGTGTTGTAGCTGCTTTTCTTCCTTGTCATAGCACTTCTTGCTTCAATGTTGTTTGACCTGTTGGCGAGATTCTCACCCCTCCTTGACTTGTGTTTCTTTCCTGAAATACTTAATAGAAGGGTTAAATCTGCTCTATGGCTTACCCCCTTGCCTATTGTTGTCTTGCCTTGCTTGTATGTCAAGGGGGGTAGCCTTATTAACAAGGTAATATGAACAAAATGACTGAAAATGAATAAGATAAGGGTTAAGAAAGCTTACCTGCTATGGTGAGAGTCACACCCTTCTTGATCTTAGCATCCTGAAACACTTGATAAAAGGGGATTAAATCTTCACCATGGCTCATCTCTTTGCCTATTGTTGTCTGCCTTGACTTTGGTCAAGGAGAGGAGCCTTCTTAACAAGGTGTAATAACCTAAATGACCGAAATGAAATGGTTAAGAGAACTTACCTGTCGTTGAGAGAACCTTCTCCTCTTATTTTAAAGTCCCTGAAAACACTTGATAAAAGAGGATTAGATCTTCACAACGACTCATCCCTTTGCCTATTATGGCCAACTTTGACTTAGGTCAAAGGGAGGAGCCCTCTTAATGGGGTGATAATGAAGATAAATATGCAATGCGGAAATGAAACATGCAAGACATAAAGATAAACATGAATGCTAGCAAAGGCAAAAATCAAGGTTATGCCAAGTTAGATGATGCACTTTTTTTCTTTCTTTTTTTTCTTTTTTCTTTTTTTTCTTTTTTTTTTGGATTTTTGAAAATATTCAATTTTTTTGATTTTTTTTTGAAAATATTTGATTTTTTGTTTGGATTTTGTGGAGAATGTGCCAGTATTGAGACCATTCATCGATCTTTGAGTGTTGATCAAGATTCAAGTAATAAGCACCACGTGTGAATAAGGTTCCCTACCCAGAATCTTTCTTGCCCTCTTCTCTTGATCGGTTTGGATTCCCCCTGAGTTTGGACAGTTTACCCTACCCTAGGGGTTTTAAGATGGAAAAATAATAGAGGAAGTCTTTGATAGGATTTGGGGATGTTGAGGAGGGTTTCTCTACTCATGCCCAAATTGCCCATTGGGGTTCGGCCTCTTCGGGTCTTTTCTACATGTGGCACTTACTTAGACAAGTCTTTGACCTGTGGGGTCATTGCCCATCTTTTGGTGCCTTCTCTTCATTTTCTATTCTTCCGGGTACTCATTCAGACAGGCCCATATTTGTTTAAACCTGTGGGGTTCATTGCCCATCTTTTGGCACCCTTTTGCACCCTATGAGACGGCCTCCTACTAAGGCGGCGGGCATCTTCGATACTATCCTCCTCTAGTCCCCTTCACCTATCTTGGACCGAATAGAAGAGAATAGGGTAAGGTTTCCTTTCCGCCTTCAGGGTTCTGCCTTGCCTCTCTTGAGTGTTGGGCTATCTAGATTCTGGGATCGGGAGGTGTTGTGTGTGCAAGGTGATGTCTACCCTTGACTTCTAGCTAACACCCTTAGATCGATGACTTGATATCATACTAGAAATTCTCCATTTTCTTTTCTAAGGAAAATATTTTTTGAGGTAGACGCCATTCCATGGATGGTTCAATTTTTCGCCATCGGCGTTGGTTAGCTCATATGCATTACCTGGATATTTTTCAGTTATAACAAAAGGCCCTTCCCAGTTAGGTTGCAACTTGGAGCGGGGACCACCCGGCTTAACGAATATACGTTTAACTACCATCTCACCGATTTCGAACTTTCTCTCTACCACCCTCTTTTGATAAAACCTTTTCAATCGGTTCTGATAAGTCCGGGCATGCTCGGAGGCGGCCAACCTTCTTTCATCTAGGAGTTCAAGTTGTGCAAGGAGAGAGTCTCGCCTCTCATCGACAGGGATGTCCCTATCGAGTTGAACTCGGAGTGATGGAAGGAGTACTTCGTACGGGACCACCGCTTCCATCCCATATGCGAGAGCATACGGGGTTTGACCGGTGGGGGTCCGTACGAGTACGATAAGCCCATAGGGCATCTATAAGCTTATCCGGCCGGTCTGCGAACTTGCTAGACTTACGGAGTTTTCTTGATGATTTTAATCAAAGTTTTGTTGGTGGCTTCTGCTTGACCATTGCCTTGCGGGTAATAAGGAGATGAATGATGCAATGCGATGCGGTACCTGTTGCAAAGATCACGCAGATCTTGAGAGAGAAATTGCGGTCCGTTGTCGGTGACGATGTCGCTGGGTATCCCGAACCTGGCGATGATGTTGCGTTTGATGAAGGAGCACAGTGTTGATGCCTTGATCTCCACGAACGCTTCCGCTTCGCCCACTTGGTGAAGTACTCTGTTGCCGTCGGGATGAACGATTTGGAACGGATTTCAGAGTTAAGATCACTTAGAGGGCCAATGATATCGAAAGCCCACATGGCGAAGGGCCATGGGGCATGAATAGGATGAAGGGAAGATGCGGGAGAATGAATCTTGTCGGCATGGAGTTGGCAAGAATGACAGTGCCGGACAAAGATGGAGCAATCCTCTTCTAGGGTTGGCCAATAATACCCCTGCCTGATGATTTTCTTGGCAAGAGCTTGAGCATTGACATGGCCCCCACAGACCCCGGAATGTGCTTCCTTAAGCACCAATTCTGCCTCCTCTTCATCAACGCATCTCAATAAAATTCCGCTCAGACTCCTCTTGTAGAGCACCCCTCCAAGGATGGTATATCTCTGGGATACTCTCCTGATGGCCTTCTTTTCTTTTGCATTTGATCCAGGTGGATATGTCTGATCTTGACAATACCTTGCGATCTCATCAAACCAAGGCCTCTCACCCTCATCTAACTCTTCCAACTCGACTAGAGAAACTTCCTCTTTCTGCTCTAGATACTCCTTCCTGCCAAATTTCTCCTTAACTTTCAGAAATCGCCCATCCTTAAACGGCGGCATCGACCTTCTACGGACATGGATAGTCCGCACCTGTCTACCTAGCGGGACTGATAGAGATGAAGCTAAGGAGGCAAGGGCATCAGCAAGGATGTTCTGAGCTCGAGGAACATGGACAAAAGTGAGTTTGGAAAAGAGCTTGATGTAGCAAGAGGTGAGTTCTTGGTAAGGTTTGAGGTTTGGATGAGAAGTTCGGTATTTGGTTAGGACTTGGCGAAGAATTAGTTGGCTATCACCTATCACCCTCAATTCTGTGGCACCATAGAAATGAGCGACCTCCGGCCCGGCCGGCAAGGCTTCGTATTCGGCTATGTTGTTGGTTCTTTGGGAAGTCAAGCCGAAATGCCTGTGGAATGGTGACACCCTCGGGTGATAGAAGGACGATTCCTATTCCCTTACCGTGTGAATTCGAGCCCCGTCAAAATATAATGTCCAAAGGTGGGAAGATCGGATCAACATTAGTTCGTCATCCGGGAGCTCCGATTGGACCGGGTCAAAGAGGGGTATAGGGTGATGGGCTAGATGTTCGGCAATGGCATAGCCCTTAATCGCCTTACGGGGGACATAGGTGATATCAAACCGGGAGAGGAAGCTACGCCAACGACCTAACCGATCAGTTAGAACAGTTTTCTCTAGAAGGAATTTGATGGGATTGATGCGGGCAATAAGATTGACCTCATGAGCTAAGAAATAGTGTTTAAGCTTCTGAACTACCCAGACTAGTGCAGCACAGGTCTTCTCCACTACAGTATACTTCTGCTCGCATGGATCAAAGATCTTTGACAAATAGTAAGTTGCCCTCTCTTTCCCTTCTTCATCAACTTGTGCAAGGACTGCCCCAAGAGAATTCTCCAAAACCGAGATATATAAAACTAAGGGCTTGCCGAGGACCGGTGGTCTAAGCACGGGGGACTAGCCAGGTATCTTTTCAAACCATCGAATGCATCCCGGCACTTCGAATCCCATTTGAACTCGGCCCCCGCCTTGGTCAACTCATAGAAAGGTTTACACCTTTGGGAGTGTTGTGAGATGAACCGGCGGACAAACTGTAGCCTCCCGATTAATCCTCGAAGTTCTTTCATATTTCTCGGAGGAGGCATACCAATGATTGCCTTGGCCTTGTTTGGGTCGATCTCTATGCCCCTTTTGCTCACTATGAACCCCAACGGTTTTCTGAGGATACTCCAAACGTGCATTTCTTTGGGTTCATCTTCAATTTATATTCCCTAGCCCTTTGCAAGACCTTTCTTAACACTTCTGGGTGATCTTCTCGGCTTCGGACTTAACGACCAGGTCGTCCACGTACACCTCTACAAGGGTATGCATCATGTCATGGAAGATAGCCATCATTGCCCTCGATAGGTAGCACCAGCATTCTTCGATCCAAAGGGCATGACGACATAGCGATAGGTTCCCCAAGGTGTGGTGAACGAGGTCTTCTCCTGGTCCTCTTCGGCCAACCGGATTTGATTATATCCACAATAGCCATCCATGAATGACAACATTTCGAATCCCGGCGGTGTTATCAACCGGTACGTCAATATGAGGTAGAGGAAAGTCATCTTTAGGACACGCTCGGTTCAAGTCCCCGAAGTCTATACGGTCCGAACTCGGCCATCCTTCTTCATGACGGGGACTATGTTTGCCACCCATTGCGGATAAAGGACGACCTTAATGAATCTTGCTTGATGTAACTTGTCGACCTCTTCTTTCATCTTAAGTGCAACATCGGGGTGGAATCTCCTTAATTTTTGTTTGACCGGGGTAACTCCGGGTTTCAAAGTTAGACGATGTTCAACTAACGAGTTGTCTAACCCCGGCATGTCTTCGTATGTCCATGCGAACGTGTCCTTATATTCTTCCAAGATTTCAATTAAACTCGTTCCTCGGTGGGAGTGAGGTTTGCGCTTAGGAGGATTGTCTTGGGATCTTCCGGTGTTCCGAGATTCAATTCTTTTGTCGGTTCATCCACCGTGGCTAATGGTTCTTCAAATCTTTTAAGTCCGGATGCATACGCATCAGCCAAGTCCTCAATTCCATCCTCGAAATCGGGATCTTTTTCGATAAGACCTCGTAAACTCCCAGTGTATGATCTACATTGAATTCATCCTCATATTGGATTTCATCAAGCTGGATAGTATTTTCCAAAAAACTTGGCAGCCTTGCACATTCCTTGCATTTTTGAGCTATTTGTTGGATATATCTCTCTGGCACACGTTTACCTCGAATTTTCTTCTTTCCTATCCTAACTACTCCTAAAGAAGACGGAATTGAAAAGGTGGTATTAACAATGGGTGAAGGATCGAATAGATCGATCAGTGAGTTGGAGAGGAGGGGTCCCTGGTTGGGAGCACCCTCCGAGACAAGTAGCGACGTCTCCTCAATGGAAAACTGAGTTTGTGAGAGGACGTTTTTTTTTGGGTATTTTGGGTATTTTCAATAACAAAAAGGGAATGAGCCGATGGGGCTCGAGCAGAAATAGAAA
This sequence comes from Cryptocoryne crispatula var. balansae, assembly GCA_036172225.1. Taxonomy (NCBI): domain Eukaryota; kingdom Viridiplantae; phylum Streptophyta; class Magnoliopsida; order Alismatales; family Araceae; genus Cryptocoryne; species Cryptocoryne crispatula. The sequence goes on from CM069921.1 coordinate 31,600,995, forward strand.
GCTTAAGTAAATGGGAGAAAAATGGGCTCGCGGGCCCGATGATAACAAGAAATGGGCAGATAGGCCCAAAGCTGGTGAAAAGATCTAAGGGGCACGTGGGCCCAAATGGTGGGCACGCGGGCCCAAAGCAGGAAAATGAATCTAAAGGGCACGTGGGCCCGACTGGTGGGCATGTGGGCCCAAGGTTGTTGGATTGGAATGGGCATAGAAGCCCAGTGGAGTAAGAAGATTTGAATGGGCTCTCAGGCCCATTGATCAGTTCAGGTGGCCATTTTGGCCCAGAAGTGGGAATTGGGCTAGATAGCCCATCAAGCGAATCCAAGAGGGATAGAGTGAGGATTTTGAAATACGTGACCGTAGGATACGGTTCACGCGGGATGTTGTTTGGAGGTGGGTTCGAATGGACAAGTTGTTTAGAGATGGACTTGCCCTTGACTGGTTCTACCTCCTCTATGAACAACCGAGCCAAAGATGAACTCAGGTTGTCCACTTCCTCCTCTTGCTCTGGTGCCTTCTTCCTCTTGACTTGTTCTTCTTCTTCGTCCCCGGCCATCATCATGGTCTCCCCTTTGATAAAGAATTTTTGGAGTCCCATGGCATTTTTTGGCCGGTAGACCATCCACGGAGTGAAACTGGGCTCATAGCCAAGCCCGTGTCTCTTTGGTCTTTGTACGGCTTCAATGGGGTGCACAACCCCCTGCAGCTCCTTTCCTAGCCCCTTTCCTGGCTGATAGCCCATCCCTTTCATCATCCACCACGCGACTGAATCTGGTGGCGTCGTCAATACCATGACCTCAGGTAGCTCTGTAGTTGAAACCAACGGCTGGACAGATTTTGATATTGGTAGTGCAGAAGAGGGGTCATCCATGTCATTCAGAATGGGGATGTTGGTTACTTTGATCACCTGACCCTTGTATGGGAACTTCAGACACTGATGATTAGTGGAGGCAACAGCTCCTATTGCCTCAAGGTACGGGCGTCCCAAGATAGCTTTGAATGTAGGGTCTAATTCTAAAACATGAAACTCGGCGGTGACAACACACGGCCCGAGCCCTACTTTCAATGTAACCACCCCTCGTGCCGGCTTCCGGGAGTTGTCATATGCGGTCACCGTGACGGCAGAAGGCTCGATTTCTTCATCGGAGATGCCGCAAAGTTGCAATGTTTCCGGCGGCATGACATTTATGGATGCTCCGGTGTCAATCAAGCAGGACTTGATCTCCACGCCTCGGATGACTACTGCAACGCGCAAGGCGTACTTTCTGATCTCTGGCCGTACCAACTCCTCCTGTGTAAAGGTGAGTGCCGGATGTTCACTCCTCGGGGTCAGGACAGCAATGATCTTCTCAGGCGGGAGGTCCTCATTGACCATGACCCGCTGTAAGTATTGTTGCAAGATGTCCTGATGATTCTTTGACCTCTTTATCAGCTCCAGAATTGAAATCCGTGCCGGCATTTTGTCCAAGTGCTTCAACAGGTCATATGCCGTGCCGGGCAACGGTTCTTCTACCACCTCCTCTTCTGCCTGTTCCTGTGGTTGTATCCCGACCTGGGGGAAGACCCTTTGGAACATCCTCCCGCTACGAAGTACCGGCGCCAGCGTGGTAGGGGGGAGTGGTGATGATGGTGATGGTAGGGTTGGTTGGTAGGTTGAGGAGCCCATGGTAGGTAGGGGTGGTGAGGATCGGATGATGAGGGGTCGTGGATTGGTGGAGGCCGGTATGTTGGGTGATGGTTGGGGTGTTGGTGGTGATGGTCTAATGATGAGGGGTCGTGGGGTGGCAGTGACTGGTAGATTAGGTGATGTCTGGGGTGTTGGTGGCGGTCTAATGATTAGACGCCGTGGAGGATTAACGGTGGTTGGTGGGTTAGGTTGGGGTGCTGGTTGGGAGGCTGGTGGAGGTCTAATGATTAAACGTCGTGGAGGGTTAATGGTTGGTGAGGGTAGTGGTGTTTGGGTAGTTTGTGGGGTGGGGGCAGCTCTCGGTATGGAGAGTATGGTGCGGTTTGTAGGTGGGGTTGGTATGGCGGGCATGGAGGTGATTTGATCCTCGACCTGCCAACCCTGGAAATGGTGGGTTGATTCCTCGATGGCGGAGTGGACGAGGCCGAGTCGTTGGTTTGGTGGTGCTGGTGCCGGTGCTTGTATGGGTGCATGTACCGGGAGCGGATCTTGGACTATGCCCAGGCCGGGCTGCTGTTGTACTTGCTGTCGCCGAGGTTGATTCTGCCGTGCCTTCATGGCTTGTATAGACTCTCCCATCTGTGCCCAGTCAATGTTCCCCTGATCGTTGAGGTCATGAATGTAATCTTTAAGCGGAAACGGACATCCACCGTGTGCCCGGGATACCGATGGTAAGCGCAGTATTTTGTCATGTCAACATTTGCCGGCCATCCTTCTCTCTCCTTTGGAAGCTCTAGCTGCTGTTCAGCCATCAATGCGTTGAAGATATCGGTGAGGGGGAATGGCAGTTGAGGGTAGTATTCTCTCTTGGGTCCCCCCCTCCTAGGTCGGTTGGCTGGTGGTGGCACTTGGTTGTAGGCTTGTTGTGGTGGTGGTGGTCGGTTGTAGACCTGTTGTTGTTGAGGCGCTTGGTTGTAGGCATTTGGTTGCTGGGGCGCTCGGTTGTAGGTGGGTTGCTGTGGCGGTGCTCGGTTGTATGCAAGTTGTTGCTGTGGCTGAGGAGCTGGTTGAGGGGCTGGGCGGTATTGTTGATTGGGTGGTGGGTTACGGTATTGGCTTTGACGGTACCCACCCCGGTTACCCATGGCATTGATGCTCTCATTATTTACTACCCCTTCGGTGGTGGGTCCTACCGTGTAGGCTTTCTAGTATTACGAGGCTTGGTGTCGAACGGGTTGATCATGGATGCATCCTTAAAGTGGGCTTGGAGGTAGCGGGCGCTATCACACAACTCACTCATGGTTGTTGGACGGTGCATGATCAGGAGGTTGCGAAGATTGGGTGTGGTGTTCCCTATGAGCATCCTCACCTGCTCCCCCTCTGAGATGGTATCCACAAGCCTCTCAGCCATTCCCCTCCACCGATCAGCAAATCGGGCAAAGTCCTCATCCGGCCTCATCTTTTCAGCAATTAAGTCAGTTATTGAGCAGGCTGGCCCCACCCTATCCCTGTACCTCTGTAGAAACTTCATCTTGACAATGTCGAAATCCGCCGCCTCAATGGAATCAAGAGAATAGAACCAGTCAAGGGCGGATCCATCCAATGACCGACGGAATAGGAAGGCAAGGGCTTTGCGGTCATTTTTCCAGAATGAGGAGTCATAGAGAAAGCTCTTTAGATGGTTGAAAGGATTACCAGTCCCGTTGTAACGCTGGAAGACTGGTATCTCTGAAGGAGGAAGGTGTAGGACTGGGAAAGATGGGACAGAGATTTCAGGGATGGCTTTAGAATCGAGGCGGTGCCTCATCTCTTCGAAGCGCTCATCCATCTGGTTGATTTTGTTCATTAACACCTGGGTGAGGCTGGATTCCTGAGCCGCGGGGGCAAAGTGTTTACTTGATTGGGTTGGAAAAGGTGGGTTGGAAACGAAACCGGTGCGTAATTGTGTGAATGCCCCACAACGAGGTGAGTAGAGACACGGCAAGGTTGCCCACGAGAAGAGATGATTAAGGGCCTGACTGCCGGTTGGGGTGGTGAGGGGGCTTGATTTCCCTCGATCGGAGCTTGATTGGTGGGCATCTTGCCCTTAGTGGCATATTGGACAATTGCAAAGGCCTCGGGATCAAGGTGAAGAGATAGATCCTTGAGAGCTTGTTCTATAATATGTGAAGTGGATCGGTGAGCAGGATCTTGGACCTCAGGTTCCATCACGGCATTAACATGGCCATCTGGTTGGGCCATGGGTTGCTGAAGCTCGTAGTGACCCATCTCGTACTCCTCTTCTTGGCCGCAGTAGTCCGACATCCCGATGTGTCTTCCGGACCTTAGAGTGGGCATCCTGTCAAATTTCCTTACAAAATGGTTGAAAGAAAGCAAATGAAGGGTGTAAATGCAAAGAGAGTTTTTTTTTGGTTATGGTTGTTTGTTTGATTTGATTTGGTTTCAATTTTGTTGTTTGGCAAGCAAGTTGAACATAAAAATTAAAGGGATTTTTTTTAGGTGTTTTGAAAGAGAATTTTTTTTTCTTTTTTTCTTTTCAATTGTTGTGAGCAAGCAAGTTATGCAAACGAGATTTTAAAATGACTACTCGACAATTATTGGGTTGAAACCTTAGATTAGATAGATTGTTAGCAATTGTTCACTCAAATTGGGTATGGTTCCTATTGCTTCAATCTTCAAGACCTAAGGTTATCACTCATTCACCACGAGTAGGTACTTGGGTTCTTCGGGTTTTGGGAAAGTGGTACAACCGGCCCAATCGTGCGGAGAGGAATACTCCACGGATGGGGACTTACGGAGGTCTTGATGGAAACCACCAAATCAACTAGGAAGGAATATCCCAGAAGAGAGGTAAGAATCCACCAAGAAGGTGTTTGGAGGGTGAGGGTGTGTTGGGAGAGAGAGCCCCCGCCTCGAATGCCCTACGGATCGGAACAAGTCCGGTACCCGATGCAAAGCTAATGCAAAAAATGAAAAATGGAGGGTAGAAGGAGAAGAAGCAATCAATATGCAAACATGAATGAAAGCTATTAAATAAGTCAAGCAAGTGAATGCAAACAAGATAAGCAATGAGAAAGTAAAACAAGTAACTAGAAACTAGCAATTAAAAGGTGGTTCGCGCGGGAACCGGCTTGTGTTGGAATGTCCAATTGGGGACAAATCTGAAGTAAAGGTAAAAGGATGGTCCACGCGGGGACCGAATTGAAAAATAAAGTGGCTCACGCGGGAGCCGAGTTTTGGAAAAGTAGGTGGTTCACGCGGGAACCGGTTTTTGAAGGAAAAATGGGTGGTTCACGCGGGAACCGGTTTGTTTGATTGGAAAAAGGAAATGAGGGCCACGTGGGGCCAATCTAATCGGTGCAAAGGGGTGGTCCACGCGGGGACCGATCTGAAGGTAAGTTGGTTCACGCGGGAACCGAGTTGGAAAAGAAAGGTGGTTCACGCGGGAACCGGTTTTTGAAGGAAAAGGGGTGGTTCACGCGGGAACCGGTGTAAGAGTTGACAAAATGAAAAGAGAGCCACGTGGGGCCAATCTAAAGGTGCTGCAAATGGGTGGTCCACGCGGGGACCGATCTGAAAGTAAGTTGGTTCACGCGGGAACCGAGTTGGAAAAGAAAGGTGGTTCACGCGGGAACCGGTTTATAAGAAGAAAAGCGGTTCACGCGGGAACCGGGCTGAAATTAAAGACAAGAAATCAAATCCACATGGGGGACAATCTTAAAGGAAGAGTAATCAGCAAGTTTTTAAAGGTAAATTGACATGGAAAAGGGTAAAGGACAAGCCGGTTCACGCGGGAACCAAGTCGGAAAACAACTAGTTGCACGGATCAATCAAGCTAGCACGGTTGAAGACATTGGTTGTCCCACCGTGGTCGCCAAAAAGCTGTCGACTCCGAAAATGGGTTCCGGATCGGCACCTCAAGATAAGGTGATGAAAGATGGAATTGGGGAAAGGGGAGTGAATCGTAAGACACTCGGAAAGCGGTAAAGACTCCTCACCTCGGTCCCACACTCACATTGATCCCCGAACTTTCATCTCACGGCGTCGCTCGAGCACCGGAGATGGTTCGGGTCATGTGGGAGGAGAGTGAGGAGGAGATGAAATTAAAACATGAATAAAAATAAAGTGTGGTCGCCAGGAGCCGCGGGCTCCGCTTTATGTAATGGAAATAGAAAGAAGTTGACCGTGTGTACCTTAGTGTGGGAGAAAGGGATGTGAGTTCAACCTTCTTCTTCTTCGGCCGGCCGATGAAGAAGAGTCTCCAATCCAATGCTAGCTTGATCAACCTGTGCAACTAGAAAAATAAACCAAGTGAAGAAAATAATTAGAACTACGGGAAGTGTAGTAACTGTAGTAAGAAGATAAGAAAGAAGCAATTGGAGTTGGACTCACCGGCTTCGGGGTGAGCCTTAACCCCTTTTTTTGTATTTTTGATTATGTAAAAATGATGTAAATAAACTAAAATATGCTTTAAAAACAGTAAATGAACTGAGTTAATGGAGTTGAGAAAGCTTATAGAATGATTTGGCTTGAGTTGAAGCCGAGTTGGTTGAAAACAGCCGGTTCGGGTAGCTTGGTACCCTTCTGGCGCGACTTTGGTGTAGAGGATGTTACGGACAATCCCGATGTCAGAATAGAGTTCCGTTTGTTGGAGTGGACAGAAAACTCAGAGAGGAAGGATTTCAATGTTGATGACTTCTCCGAAATCCTCCTGTAGAAGTCAGTAAAAATTATGAAAGGGGGCGGATATCAAAATCAGAACCTGGAGGCGCGCCCTCAGTGTAGCAACCGTCACAAACAAACGGCAAGTCGGAATGGAGTGCCGTCAGTTGGGGACGAAAGAGGACGAAGAGAGGAACAATTTGTATGTTGAAGACTTTCGCAGCAGAAGCCTCGGATTTTCTCCAGAAGTCGATGAAGATGGTTGATGAAGAACACCCGGATCGAGCCTTCTCCTTCACCTCGGGATCGGTTTCTTGACTTCGGATCGCCTTTGGACGTCGGGACGGCTTTGGAGAAGAGCTGGGACAACCTTGGGACGAGCTAGGCACCGGGGGTTCAACCTTGGTTCGTTGAGAATGGCCCTCAATTTATAGGGGAAGAGAGCCGGTGCAAAATTTAGAAACTGGATGTACCGCGCCCCCGCGTTTCAAAGGAGACGAGGGCGCGCAGGGCGCGCCCTCAAACCAAGGGCGCGCAGGGGGCGCCCCCAGTTCGGGGGCGCGGTCTGCGCGCCCTCCTGTTTCAAAGGGGGCGGGGGCGCGTTCGGCGTCTCACTGCTAAAAATCGATGGAAACTTCCGGAAATTGCTAAAAATCAACTTGATATACGTAACGCGCCCCCTAACCGGGGGCGCGGTACAAATAAGTGAAAATCCTCCCCCGGAAACCTTCCAAAAACCCGGTTTAGAAGGCGCTAATCGGGGTAATTTCCGATTTTAAGTAACTGACCGCGCCCCCGCCTTTCAAAGGAACCGGGGGCGCGCAGGGCGCGCCCCCGTTTTAAGGGCGCGCAGGGCGCGCCCTCCTCTCTCAAGCCGAGTGGGGGCGCGGTACACTCTCTCTCCTGCGCGCGTGTTCCGCGAGCCGTATCCTGCAAACGGGATGTCCGATTCGGCTCCCGTTTGTCGCGTTGGAAAGAGGGCCTTCAACCGCACCTCCTCAAGTCAGTAAACCAGCCGTATGACTCCCGATATGTTCGTACGGGGCTTTCTACCGGTTTACCATCTCGCGGAAAGCCGAAACCCGGAGCGAAGATCCGAAAGAGCACGGTTCCGGTCGAGAAATCTCGGGTCAACTCGGGATGACTTGAAATGATGACCGAACAAGTCCGGTACGATCGGACAATCCGAAGTCATCGAAAAATCTGAGATTAACCCGGTAAACGTGAATCGAAAGCCGTAAAAGCCGCGAAACCCTAAAATTGACCGAACCGGCCTTATAGCCCCGGTTGATAAAATATACGGCTAGAATCGACCCGGATGACCTGAAAAGACCCGGTGATGACCGGAAAGGCCTAACATGTGGTCCGGGATAGCCGTGTCAGCACAGATCGAAAAAGCCGTAACAAAAGCCGTCATTGACCGACGCCTACTGAAATGACTTCTCGGAAACCCTGAATGTTACGGAACACATGCGGGACTCCCGAGACCTTCAATTATGGACCATTCAAGGTCGGTCATCGAGTAGGTTTCGTGTTTTTATGGTTCACGCGCGGCTCTCGCTTGAAGGTTACGGCATTATTCCGGAAATCTTCGGTCCATTCTCAACTTGCGAGGGGCTCCACCCATGTCCTTAGCTCATCTCCACGAGGTAATCCAGATCAGATAACGGTCAGATAAAAGATATCGCCTATGGAATAAGAGTCTAGGGCTCCGAATCAGGCCAATTTGGCGTGTCTACACTGTCGACTCTGAAAATTCGACGGGGTCCTCTCCTTTTTAGGGAAGTCCGTGAACCCAGATCGTCACCTCAAGAGGGGATGAGAAAAGAAAGGAATAAAGCTCGGAAAGCAACTCTCACCTCGATCCCACACTCACATTGATCCCCGAACTTTCATCCCTTGGCGTCGCTCGATCACTAAAGAGACAATTCGGGTCATGTGGGAGGAAGGTGAGAAGAAATAAACGTGGTCACCAGGAACCGTGGGTTCCGATTTATAGAATTAAAATGACCGTGTGTACCTTAGCGTGAAGAGTGTGGGTTAAAGCTTCTCCTTCTTCGGCCGGCCGATGAAGAAGAGTCCTCAACGCGGTGGGTGCTTGATATTCTTTGCAACTAGACAAATAAACAAGTGAAATAGACAATTAGAACTAGACAAAGTGGAGTATATGTAAAGAGAATAACATAAAAACACACAATTGACTAGAAACTGACCGGATTCGGGTTATCTCTAACCCCCTTTTTTTTATTTTCGTATTAACAGAATAAAAGTAATGCAAAAAAATGTAAAAAAATTATAGGAGGATGGAGAATCACGAAACAAAGAGATAGGAAAAAGAACTTAAAGATTCTGAGTTGAATAGAGGAAGATATAGCCAAATCTGTGTTGTCGAAAAAGCCGAGCAGCAGTCCAGGATCTGCCAGGCGCGACTTTGCTTCTGCGCTCGTCACGACCAGCCCCGACCTCTGAATCAAGTGCCGTCGATTGTAAACTCAAGAAGACTTGGAGAGGAAGAACTTTTATGAAGAGAGCTCAGGCAGAAGACGTCCACACACTGCTGTAGAGGCCGAAGAAGAGAGACATGGCTGATCACCTGCAGAACAGCCTTCCTCTCTCTTGAACCGACTTTTCTCTCTCTAAAAACTCGAAATTCTCTCTCTAAAACTCATAAAATCGATGCAGGAGGGAGGTTGGACGTCTTGATATGCCTGGGGAGTCATGCTCATGCCTTTGGAACGACCAGAATTAGAGTCCATTTATAGGAGAACGAGCAGTGCGATCGAAGCTAAAAAATAGGGCGCATGCGCCCCACTGAAGGGCGCATGAGCCCCCCAGTGGGGCGCATGGGCACAAACCCCGAAAAAATAGTTCTTATCCCATCGGCGGTTCAGTGGTAGAGTTCGGGTGAAAAATTGGGTCCCTCGTGCCTCAAAAGTGGGGCGCATGTGCCCTCAAGTGAGGGCACAAGGCAACGTGCCTCACTGGTAGAGCGCATGGCCACGTGCCCTGGGTCCCGGGCGCATGTGACCAGGAACCCGGGCGCATGGGACTGGTTTCGCGCGTCCTTCTTCCGGAAGCCATTGCGAACACTCCCGAACTCAGAATTCGACGCCGTTTGTTGCGTTGGAAAGATAACAGGCCGAAGAAGCTTTCTATAGCATCGGATCAACCATCACACCCTCCAAAACTTCAGAATTTTATCCGGAAGTTAGGGCAGTGAACAGAAGGTCCGATATAGGTCAAAATGACTTCGACGGCAAACCGGAAAGGCACGGAATGCAACAAAACTTGTCCGGAGTGTGAATATGACCATAACCTTCAATGCATGATCATTAGGCATTGGTCATTCAGCCAATTTCTGTGTTTACACGATTTACATGTGGCTTTCGCTCGGAAATTACGGCTTTTTGCGGAAAACATCGGAAAACATCCGATTTCGTTCGGCGAAGCTCCAAATCAACTTAAAAGGACCCGGCATCATCATATGATCAATCATGCGTGTTACCCTATAAAACATGAGTTTTATGCTCTGAACTAGGCGAATTTGGCGTGTCTACACCCAGTGCTACATGTTAGCCTCTATGAGCAATGAGTTGCAAAAGCAGCATGATAAGATGGATGCTAGATCCATCCTAGCCCACTTTGAGTAGCTATTTGGTGTACAATGAAAAATAGAACGATATGGGATATCCATGAGTCTATTTAGGGGCAAGGATGCATGTGGGAACAACTGTGCAGACACATGTTCTTAAGATGATCAAGTGGTTGGAGAGGTTGATTGAGCTCGGGTTCTCCCTGAACAAGGAGCTAACTATTGATCTTGTCCTCCAATCTTTGCCATCTTCTTATTCCTAGTTCATTATGAACTTTAACATGAACAATCTGCAATACTCTCTTGTAGAGTTTCTTAACATGTTGAAGATAGCTGAGAGCACTATGAACAGTGAGAAACCTCCTGTACTAATTGTTGGTAAGACCAACAAGAAGAGAAAAGCTCATCAAATGGATAAGAAGGGCAAGGCAAAAGTCAAGAAGTTGACCAAGAAGGAAAGGCCCTAGAAGGGCAAAGGACAATGCTTCTACTACCATAAGGATGGTCACTGAAAGAGGAACTTGTATCTCGTAGAGAAGGCAAAAGGGAAACTTGCAGAATCATCAAGTACTTTTGTAAATGATGTCAACTTGTCTTTTAGATCCATATCATGGGTATTAGATACTGGATGTGCATCTCATATCTGTAATGACTTGCATATGTTGACAAGTTTCAGAGGGCTTCATAAAGAAGAGGTGAACCTATGAATGAGAAATGGTACAAAGGTTACAGCATTAGCCATAGGAGAGGCCAGCCTTAAGTTTCCTTCTGGAGACATATTTGTCTTATATATATGTTATTATGTTCCTTCCATTGTCAAGAGCATTATTTCCATTTCCTGCTTAAACAAATGCGGATTTGTTGTGAGTTTTGGAAATGATGCATGTTCTATTATTTTAAATGGTGAAGTGTTTGCTAGTGGGAGATAAGCAAATGGTTTTTTCATGTTAGATATAGAATCTCCCATTCCGTGCGTGGATACTCCTCATAAGAGGAGAAAGGTTTATATTGATTAAAAACTACTTTGGCACCATAGGCTTGGCCATATCAATAAAGAAAGACTCAAAAAGCTCCATAAAGATGGATGCATTAAGGTAAATGATTTTGAATCATTGCCTACTTGTGAGTCTTGTCTCATGGGAAAAATTACCAACTTCCCATTTAGTGGACATGGAGAGAGAGCTAATGAGTTGTTGAAACTCAAACATACTGATGTATGAAGTCCTATGTCAACTCAAGCCAAAGGTGGATTCTCCTACTTCATTGCATTCATTGATGAATTCTCGAGGTATGGATATGTGCACTTGATGAGGCACAAATCTAAAGATTTTGAGAAATTTTAAGAATTTAGAAATAGGGTTGAGAAACAAATAGGAAAGAGTATCAAGACTCTTCGATCTGATCAGCGAGGAGAATACTTAAGTACTAGTTTTACATAGTATTTGAAAGATAATGAAATTTTATCTCAGTGGACACCTCCTTACACTTCTCAACTTAATTGAGTGGCTAAAAGAAGAAACTATACTTTGTTAGACATGGTGTCGTCTATAACATCTTTCTTTGAACTGCCTTTATCTCTTTGGGGCTATGCACTTGAAACAACTAGTTATATCATAAATAGAGTACCTTCCAAGCCTGTTCTGACTACACCATATGAGATTTGGAAAGAGAGAAAGCCTTACCTTAAAAATGTTAAGGTCTAGTGTTGTCTAGCCCATGTGAAAAGACATAACCCTGACAAGTTGGAATCCAAGTCTAAGAAGTGTAGGCTTCTAGGATATCCTAGAGAAACCCATGGATATTATTTTTACCACCCTGATGAACAAAGGATTTATGTTGCTAAATGGGTTGTATCCCTAGAGAAAGAGTACCTCCATGATGGAAATAGTGGGAGCACGGTACAGTTGGAAAAGGTTCTAGATCCATAGCCAGAGGACACTTCTGAAAGGGTGCTTGAAAAGGATGTCACACGTCCCTCATAGGTCTTCTCATGTGCCTATTCAACCTGATAGATATGTAGGACATATCTTTGATGAAAGAAATGATACATAGTTTAATAAGAATGATGATCCTAAGACTTATGAGCAAGAAATATCTGATATTGATTCCAAGGAATGGATATTGGCAGTGAAATCTGAAATGGACTCCATGTACTCCAATCAAGTTTAGAACTTGATAGATCCACCTGAGGGTATTGTATGAGACCTTCAAGGAAAGGTGGAGACTTTCAAGGCAGGACTGGTAGCTAAAGGATATCTTCAAAGGCAAGGTGTTAACTATGACGAGACCTTTTCACCAGTAGCTATGATTAAGTCCATTAGAATATTACTTGCCATTGCTACACACTATGACTATGAGATTTGGCAGATGGATGTTAAGACTACATTCCTCAATGGTGATCTTAAGGAAGAGGTGTATATGATACAACCTCAAGGATATGAATCCCATGAACATCCAAATAAAGTGTGCAGATTATTAAAGTCTATTTATGAACTAAAATAAGTATCTCGTAGTTGGAATAAAAGATGTGATGAGGCTATCAAGTCTTATGACTTCATTCAAAACGAAGATGAGCCATGTGTTTATAAGAAGGTTAGTGGGAGTGCTATTGTCTTCTTGATATTATATGTGAATGTCATACTACTCATTGGGATTGATGTATGTATGTTATCATCAGTTATAGCTTATTGTCTAAGAACTTCTCCATGGAGGATTTAGGTGATGCATCCTTTGTGTTAGGGGTAAAATTATATATAGATAGATCAAGGAGGATGCTCGTCTTGACCCAATCTATGTACATAGAAACCATTGTTAAAAGGTTTGGCATGGAAAACTCCAAAAGCGGTCTTTTGCCGATGAGACATGGAGTTACACTTTCTAAGGAGATGTCCCCTAAAACACTTGAAGAAAGAGAGCACATGAGTAGCGTACCTTATGCCTCTGCCATAGGGTCTATCATGTATGCTATGATATGTACACGGCTTGATGTGGCACATGCTTTAAGTGTTACGAGCAGATATTAGGCAGATCCTGGTGATAGTCACTAGATTGCAGTGAAATGCATCCTTAAGTACTTGAGAAGAACAAAGGATGTATTTTTGGTATATAGAAGAGCTGACTTTGTACTTAGAGGTTACACAAACTCAAGTTTCTAGTCAAACAAAGATGATAGCAAGTCAATGTTAGGGTATGTATTTACCTTAAATGGGGGTGCAATGAACTAGAAGAGTTCCAAGCAGGCGACCACTGCAGATTCTACAACTAAAGCAGAATTCATTGCTTCTACTGAAGTTGCCAAAGAAGTTGTCTAGATGAAAAAGTTCATCTTAGACCTGAGTTTTTCCCTCCATATTTGATACAGTTCCATTGTTTTATGACAACAATGGAGCTATTGCGCAAGCAATTGAGTGGAGGTCTCATCAAAAGTCAAAGCACAATATGTGGCGTTATCACTTGATCAGAGAGATAGTAGCAAGAAGAGATCTAGCTACAGATAGAGTATCTTCAAAAAATAACATTGTAGATCTACTAACTAAGGCTTTGACTCAAAGTGTGTTTGAAGGTCACCTTGAGCTGATGGGGATCTAACATGTGAGTGATTGGCTTTAATACAAGTGGGGGATTGATAAAAATGTATGCCCTACAAGTCAATCATATGTGATATAATTTTACATTTCCTGTAATATATTATTTAGTATTAATGTCATTATCTTCATTACTTGCACCATCTAGATGCGTCAATCATAATGAAGTCCTTGATTGCATGCAATGATAATTGAATCATGATGAGATCATGCTAATATAATAAGATCAATCATCTAAAAGCAAGTGATCTAAAATGTTCCTAGTCATAGGATCTTTGAGATAGGACATCAAGAATCAGATAAGACTAGTGTATATGATATCTTCTTATATGATGAGAATGACCAATCTCATTGGTCATCAATATGGGGACACATAAATACATGTATAGTTGCTCAATAGAGGAATGAGTTCGCTGAACTGACCAATTTAGAATCCCTGAACGGTTTCTTACCCAACTATCGCTCAAGGTATTCTTTCATCACGGTTGCAAGGTTGGATCTTAAACCTAAGTCACCAAAGATGCCTTGTCGGCATACCATGTACTTTGACTATTAACTTATGTATCAATTACTATTGTGGTCATGTATAGTTAATAAATTGAGAATATGAGAAACCTAGTGGAGACAATTGAGCAGACAATAGGGGATTGTCCACTCTTGGTAGGAGAGAGAGAATGTAGGATAGTACAAGATTTCATAGTGTTGGTATATTTAGGAGTTGACGGTCAATGCCGTACTCATATTCGATCGGGACATTGAATTAATGGACGAAGATTTATATCTGTGTGGTAATTGATAATGGAAAGGCTATTCAGAGAGGAGTTCATCCTCGAAGCTATTTGGGATCATAGGATGTGGCTTGTACCCTTCATGATCAGTAGGTTGTTAAATATATCATGAGATAATAGATTTAATTTAAAATAAGTTTTTTTTATTTAGGCCTCAACCAAATGGGCTCTTGGGCCTAGGAAGTCACACACATAAGGACCAATCCGTAAGTTTGGGGGCTTGGGTTAACTTATAAAGTAAGGAGGGATTTTTGTGAAAAACTCCAAGTTCTATAAGTAATAGTGATGATAGCACAAACCCTATCAAGCCAAAAGAGCTCTTTGCGCCCTAGCCACGCTTTCTTGCCATCTCCAACCTTAGTAGCCACCATTCAATGGTGGAGTTCCGTTTGGGATGAGTGGTCGACACCAGTGTGGATGAGAACTTGACTTCGGAGGCAATTTGTGTGGAAAAGACTAGAGACTGCACACTTGAGTGACTTGGGGAGCGTGAGAACGCTCGATCTTCTTCGATCAATAGGGATTATTTGAATCCCACAAAGGTACATGTTCGAAATCGTTTCGAATACCAATTTTGGTGGCAGCGTTCGGTTTTGATCGAGACCAAGACATTGATATACGAGGAATCGAAAATATTCTGCTGCGCCAATCTGATTGGACCAATTCCTTATAGTAGACACTCATTTATTGAGATGATTCAAATTTGGTTTTCTCTCATTCCAAAGTTTATAAGGTGTACTTACAATAGACTTGGTGGAAATTCTATTTAAGACATAATTTACAATAGGTAATGCCTTTCCCCATAAATTTCTAAGGAGACCCGAATGTGATAGCATACATCTAACAATATTCAATAGTATTCTATTTTTCCTTTCTATCACACTATTCTGTTATAGCATATATGACATTGTCAAAAGTCTTTTGATTCTATTTTCTTGACAATACAACTAAATTTTTTTTGAGTTTTATTGCCACCTCTATTTTTTTTCAACACCTTGATATTCCTTACGAATTGCCTTTCTACTTTTATTCTATATATCTTGAAGCAATTTTATGCTTATGATTTTGCCAAAATAAGGTAGACATAGGCAAACTTAGAATAATCATTTATGAATGTTATAAAATACTTCTTGTAATTATATGTCTTTGTGCTCAATTGACCATAAATATCTGATTGGACCAATTCTAGCAATTTTTATGATTTTTGTCTTATCGATAATGGTTTCTTAGTTATTTTTTTACTAAACAATGTTCATAATGTGTCAATTCCACCTTAGTCAAACTTGGTAACAAAATCATTTTTACCATTTGTTCTATTTTAGAACTACTGGGATGTCCCAATCTAAAATATCATAGATCAAACTCAGACAAAAAGAATAAATAGAAATAAATATTTATATATTATTTATTTCATTATCAAATATAGAGTTATAAAATAAATCATGCTTAATAATAAATTTCCCATTATAAACACTTTCTCATTTTTTTCTATATACACTTTCTGATCGTAGAATCTAACCTCCATGCCCCTCTTTACCAATGTTGGAATAGAGATAAGATTCCGCTGGATTTTAGGTGCATAAAACATCTTTGAGAATCATGATGTTATCCCCAAGACCTAACATACATGTACCAACACCTTCCATATCAATATAAACATTATTTCCTATAAATATCTCTTTTCTTCTACATTAAATTTCTTTAGGGACACAAGTCCTTTATTTGTCTTTGCAATAAGATGAGTAGCTCCTGAAAGAACCTACCATACATTTGAATTTGCCAAAGTAGCAGTGCACTCAGTAACATCGACAAATTATTTATTTTTGGTTCTTCTATCTTCTAAGTGTAGATTCTCACCTACATTTGCATACTTGTTTGGTTAGTTGGCATTGAAATGACCATACTTCCAAAAACTATACCGATCATATTTTGGAATCTTCTTGTGGTGTCAATATAGAGTAATTAACTTCTTCTTTATTGCATTAGTCTCTTTTAGATTCACATCTAGTCTTTTCCATCTAGCCATATTATACAATTCTATTGCTAACTTTGAAGGCAACTTGATGACAACTAAAATAGAACTAACATTTCTTAAGATTGTGGAAACTATCTTCATTGACAATAATGAGTTAATCAATGCAGTGGTGATTTGTATTTTCTCTATAACCTCACTTCTAGGTGTCACTAGATTTTTGATTCTACCACATCCCCCTTTTTGCATTCTACAAGTATCATACTTGTTTCGCAACAACTGGGTATTATTTACCATGGTAGTGGCATATTTTTGTATGATAGTTTGCAATAGCTTATTAGTAATCTCTCAGGTTTCAAAAAAAAATAATGAAATTAATTTTCATAGACATTATTATTATTTTCCTAACCTTCTTATCGTCTATTATCTATTACTCACATCTTTTCTTTTCCATTCCTGTGAGAGTTTTACTAAGTTTCAAAGTAATTCTCTCAATAACGTATACTATATATCACAAATTAGATAATACCTAATTTTTCTATTGCATATGTCATAATTTATTACTTTCAATTTATCTAACTTTGTCAATTCTGTAGCAACTGACTTGTTAGCCATTAGGACTAGAGTAATTCTTAAATATAAATAACAAGATTTAATAATATACCAAACAAGCGTGATGACAATATGAACTAAGTTGATTTTCATATTTATTAAATATAAGAAGAAATAATGCCAATTAAGATAATTAAACTACCAATATATGAGATCAAGTAAATTGGGACTAAGATATAATTTTCTATTTTTAATTACAGATGCCAATGGCTTAAAAATTAATATATGAACACGCAATTATACAAACAATGAAGCATGTATATAGGTATATATCACCTTTCATCACAAGTAATTTTTCGTAATGTTAAAAGAGACCGAATATAAATATATATACTTAAATGTAATGAACGGTCAGAGCATAGATATAATATCAAGTTTGTAAAATGATTCTACAGACAAATTTAAATATATATATATATATATCATCGAACACTGCCGTAGTTAACCGATGGTATATGCGCCATTTTCTTTTCTTTTTTATTTTTTAATGCCTAACAAGGCAATCGAAGTCAATGATCACGGCGTAGTGGTCAATGATTGCTGCGAATGGGGTCAACGGCTATGTTTGGTTATGGAGTAGTGGTCAATGAGTGCTGCGCAAAAACTGATCTTGCAAGGTGATTGTGGAGGATTGCAGCGGCGTTGGGTGATGGCACTGCAGTAGCGGCAAAGCCGAGGTCCTCCGCGTTGTGGCTCTAATATCAGTGAAGGTATCCCCCTCTCCAGACGTGAGATGGAGATCGTGAGGGGAAGGATTATAAGCGACTCTTTGTTTTTGAGGCTCTACCAAAAGGCATATTCTTTTTAGTGCGCGTTCAAATCTCTAACGATTGAGTCAACCTATTTCGAGGTTTTTCGGAGCATCCCTTCCGCTCCAAACAATAATTATCTCTGAGTTTTCCGATCGATCCAGCCGAGTTTACATTTTGGATGGGCACGCATAACACATTCATGGGTCGCACATACACATACATATCACATACACACCACATAAGAATTTGAACATGAGACTTTGTTTTCGCATGCTTCAACATTTATTGTGTGTGCACCGTGTGTATATATTTCTCGAGATCATATAATAACTTGTTATTACCTTACTGTTTAACTTAATATGCCATTATAATTATAACCCATTATACATAGGTGAAAAAATTGAAAATTTCGAATTTGCTTTATGTAAACATAAATAAATCATTGAAAATATGATCTCGATCAAACATGGAGCATTCTTTAGCATACTCTAAGAATGCTAGTGTGCAGCTAAAAAATCTAAACTAACTTTTCTTGCCTGACGTAAACATTCATTGATATTTATCATGCATAATACCTAATAAACTCATATCCACATAACTAGAGTAGTGGAGAAAAAAAATATGAGATCTAATGGGGTGTTTGGTTGCATGATAATGGAAGTTTTTATTTTAATTTTTAAAAATTGTAAGAAAACTTGTTAAAAGAGGTGTTTGGTAACCATGACAATTTTATGTTTTGAAAGTGATTTTCTTCTTAAACAAAAAAAGAGGGTTTCGCCTCTTTCTTTTTTCTTGTGGTCCCCCACTTTGTTTGATCATGTATGGTAGTTCCTCTTTTTTATAATCACATCCCTCCAAACATGATAATTTTATGTCATGAGTTGGTTCATTTTTTATTTTAATACAATTTTTTATCATGAAAGAGTACAAAAAATTATCATGCAACCAAACACCCCCTAAATATATAAAACAGTCTCTTAAACTTCACTAGATATCAAGACTCAAAGACTCGTAACTTATGAAAACAGTCTATGTAAAAACTTATCAAGACATTACTTAATTGTTCATTCACATTAATATCATCTTGAGAACTTGCGGTGCGAGGTTAACGGGGGTGAGTATTTTAGAATGAAAATATATAAATAAGCATGATATAATATCGTAAGAATATAAACTTGAACTTGAAAATATGAACATGTTATCTTGCATAACATAAGAGAACCACAACTTTAGACATAATCAAGAGTTGAACGGCATTTATTATTTAGGCATTTAGCTAACATGACTCACATATGGCATGGCTTGACTTGTTGACATTAACTTGATTTTATTTGATAGGATGAATCCATAATATTCTTGAGTCATTCTTACATTATCATACATGATTATTTATTCTCATGAAATTCAGGATTTAATTCTCCAGTTTGGCAGTCCTAGGTCTTTTGCATTAGAGTACTCTATTATATATATACATGGAGTGTTCCATATATGGTAGCGTTGGTCCGCCATTAGGATTTAATGTAACGGTTGGAGTATTTATTTAATTAAATAATATTTATTATAATTAATATGAGATTAATTGTATTTAATGAGTGTTACTCTCTCTCTCCCATCCTTTCAGTTTCTTAATCTCTCTTCTTACCATTTTTCCCCTCTTCCGTTCCTATTCTCCCTCTTTTCATTTTCTCTCCTCCGAATTATTCTAACGAAATCGTCCCTTCTTATCTCTCTACGTCCGCCATTTTGTTTCATCCGCACCATTTTCTCTCTTCTGTCGCTCCTATTTTCCCCCTCGGTCCGTGCGTCTCCTTCGTCGCTGCTCTGTCGTCGTCCGACTCGTCTGCCTACCCGCCTCGTCTGCCTACATCAGCACGCGCGCCCGCGCATGGCCACCTGCCCATGGCTGCACCCGCTGTCCCTGCTTCTCTCTCTGCGCGAGCGTGTGTGGCATCAGCCGCTGCCAGCCCTCACCACACCGCGCGTCATCGCCTCCGCCCTTCGCCGCTTGCGTGCAGCCATGCCGTGTGTCCGCCGCCACTTCGGTGTTGACCCACCCCCGTCATCTCCCTCTACGCGACCTGTGTCACCTCGTCGTTCGTGTGCCCGGCGTGTTGATGCCGCCACATTGTCGCCGTTGCCGTGCCTTCTGTAGCCGCTTGCCTCCTCCACCAACCCGGCTTCATCCCGCAAAGCCGCCACCCTGTTGACCGCCACCTCGCCCCCCTTCCCGCTGACCTGCGCGCCCGCATGAGCGTGCAGTCGCTAGCACCGCCATTGTCATGCCCCGTATTTCTACCTACACAGCGGAACATAATTCGGTAACGTAATCGGAAAATAACCCCTAAATTATAACAGTTTGGAACGAATGAAAAAAACTAGATCCAAGATCATAATTTCACAAATTCAAATTCAAATACATCAATAATCACTACAATCTAAACAAAGCTAAATACCATCTAAAATATAAGAATCAACCAATTGCCTTCTCGAGAAATGATCTATCACGCTTTTGCTGCGCTAAACCCGATTTACCTGAAAATTGATAAGAGGATTGGGATGAGTACGACGACTCAGTAGACACCCCATCATCCACCAAATCGGATAGCCGAAAGGCCCTAGATGTTATTTAAATAAGTACCCCGACCTACAACCATTATATATAAAATATAGACTAGTCAATATATTAAACATTTGACTTAATCCATGCATTTTAAACTACCAACCAGCACTTATAGACACACCAACCAGCACCTATAAACACCTTAAAATAACTTGAAATGATGAGGTAAACTTATGCATAATCACTTACTATATGCTCCATAAGATGATATACTATAAATGGGACAAACCATGCACACACTATGCAACACAACATGATACTTGACACAATGAAATACATCACTAGACCACCTATACCATACCATGAAATAATGCACCTATCCTCTAATAAGAATCACATCTTTTTCTTATTAGCAAGGAATGCGTCATCTTGCCACCTCAACCAGCTACAACCAAATCTACCATATATAGCAATACCATATAGCTAAACGAAATCTCATAGTGCACCTAGGCAGTGGTGGCACAAGGACAAACCGCGGTATCCGGAATCGAATGATGCACCGGACTGTTCTAATTTCCGCTGCCCTCGGGTCACGACTAACTATTCTGGTGTAACTGTTTCATTATAATTTCAATGCATCATGCATCCACCTCAATCACGTCATGCCATGATCACACTTATTAGATAAATGACATACACCATACCATGCTATGACAAATATACCATCAATGCAAATACCATGACCAACCACACCTAAACAATATGTTCATGATGCTAGAACCATAAAATGACAAGAATACATATGAGCTAGTAAGATACCACAACAGATATTCAACAAAACATGATAATGAATGGACCCAATCAGATCATATCTCTTGATTTAATGACATAAACATGGCTGAAAAATCAAGTAGTTAATTAGGCTAGGTAAACAATATCTAGTTTAGTTACCAATCACCCTACATAGACAATGATATTAACTTGAAAGAATAACCAAGGACTAACTAGATATAGGTTATCAAAAGGGGACTATAATCAGCCAGGAACATGATGATTAACATGCTATAAATAAC
Source organism: Cryptocoryne crispatula var. balansae (assembly GCA_036172225.1). Taxonomy (NCBI): domain Eukaryota; kingdom Viridiplantae; phylum Streptophyta; class Magnoliopsida; order Alismatales; family Araceae; genus Cryptocoryne; species Cryptocoryne crispatula. The sequence continues at coordinate 31,622,214 of CM069921.1, forward strand.
CTAAAATAACCCTACTATGATCTCCATTACATGCGAAAGAACTAACACCGTTAACCACGCTAACCACAGCATACAATGTTAACCTGAATAATTAAATCAATAGTAATCACTACAAGTCATGGAGGATTAAATAAGAATTTTTAATGATAATAGACACGTCAAGGATGCCTACCGGATCAATGTTGGAAGAGTTAGGGATCAGCTGCCGAAAACGATACCGAACATCAACCACGCAGTGCACAAATAAAACCAACTCAAATAGGCTATCTCCTTCCATCAAGGTTGCTAGAAAAAAAAAACGTAGAATAAGAGGGGTATGCCATCGGATGGGGGGGAGAGAGAGATAAAAAAAAAGAAAAACATATATAGAATATAATAGAGAGAAGAGCATAGATAGGAGAGAGAGAGAGAGAGAGAGAGAGAGAGAGTTACGATACTTGGATAGGGGCGGGGCGCGTGGCTAAGGCGGCACACGGCGGAGGGACGGAGGCGCAAGGCGGTTGGCGGGGCCGTGGCTGCGGCTGACATCGATGGCAAGCGGCGGCGTCACGATGGCCGGTACATTGGCGCGCGCGCGGGCGAACGGGGTGGCGACGACGCGCGGTTGTGCTGGAGGCCGGGCGGCGGGCTCGTCAGGCGATGGGGGTGAGGCAGTGCGCGCGGGCTGGTGGTCGCGTGGCACAGGGAGGACACAAGACCGGCGAGGGTGGCGCAGGCTTGACGGGCGGGCGACGTCGCGAGGTGGGGCTCCGACTTCGGCCGGTGATGAAGGAGGCATGCGGGCAGAGGCGACAAGGCCACACAGCGGTGGCCGCGGGGAGGCCAAGGCACGAGCAGCCCAACGGAGAAGAAAAACGGTCCTCTCCCGGAGAAAGGAAAAAGTAGGAGCCAAAGGGGGGAAAATGACAAACACGAAGAGGGAAATAGGGAGAGCCGCTAAGAAAATTTGGAGGAGAGAAAACGGAAAGGAGGGGGAATAGGAATGGCAGGGGGTGAGAGATATAAATTGCATTAAACATAATTAATCTCACATCAATTTTAGTAAATATTATTTAATAATAATAGAAATACCTTAACGTTACATTCTACCTTCCTAACAAAAATTTTTTTCCTCGAAAATTCAACTAGACTCACCGAAAAACTGCAAGTGAAGATACCTCATCTCTTTTTCTACTAATAGCATCCTCTCTGTAACCTTCTTAGTTAACAATATCCTCTCAAAGTCATTCTCATAATCCAAATATCATATAACAATGAAAATCAAATTTACAAAATTTCTAATCTATGAAAGCATCTCATATCATATAAGCATTCTCTCGAATCACATATATCACCCAAGTTTATTATTCTCACATAGACCAGATGAATTGATTTAGTTATTCTCATATCTATCGTAAAAATATTTTCTAAATTCTATCTTGCTACTAAACCTGGATATATGTTGACCAATCTCTCTATCCACATATCTATCAATCTAAATTATATATATATTATCTATATCATCCAATCACATAACCTCGTAGCCTTAATTCCGTTGACCATTAACACTACAAGAAAATAGGTTACTAGGGACGGCTGTAAGCCGTCCCAAAAAACCAAAAAGCCGTCGCTAATAAATATTAGCGACGGCTTCACAGCCGTCGCAAACGCGTCGCAAATAACGCCGTCGCCAATAATATTAGCGACGGCTATTGTTAAGCCGTCCCTAGTGCATTTAGTGGCGACGGCTTATGAGCCGTCGCATAAGTTATTTGCAAAACGACCATTTATTGGAGACGGCTTAGACAGCCGTCGCCAATAAGTTTACTAGCGACGGCTTAAGCCGTCGCAAACGATAAGGAGATTAGACGGCGGACGAAGTTATTTGGGACGGGTTAAGCCGTCTCAAATAATCTTATTGGCGACGGCTAATCAGCCGTCGCCAATAAATGTAGTTGCGACGGCGAGTATAGCCGTCGCCAATAACTTTATTGGCGACGGCTACAGCCGTCCCTAATATTAAAAACAGCCGTCGCAATACCAGAGAAAAAACCGAGTTCCGGAATTTTTCTCTGGTATTGCGACGGCTGTTTTTAATATTAGGGACGGCTGTAGCCGTCGCCAATAAAGTTATTGGCGACGGCTATACACAGCCGTCGCCAATAATTAATTTCTGAAAAAAAAAATAATTTGATTGGCCGGATTGGATCAATTATACGATCCAATCCGGAAAATCAATCATTCTTGAAACTTTCATAAAGATCTAAAATCGGATCTACCAATCCAAAAATTGATTTATATTAATAATTTCGGTGCCGGATTGCTCGTTTCAAACTCGGAACGGACACCGAATTAGGATGAAACAACACACATTAACATACCAAAATGTAAACTCACCAAATTTAAATTCATATTCACATACCATATTCAAAATCACATTCATACACAAAATGTTTTGATACATATGAATAACATTCATAGAGAGTAAAAAATACATCTTCTATTCATCTTCTTCATCTTCATCTTCATCATCATCTTCACTCTCCTCGGCATCCTCGTAGTCCTCATCGTCATCGCCATTTCTGTCCTCTGTTTGTTGAGGTGGAGGATGCCCCGATGTGGATGGCACATCAGGAGTCGGGAACCTTTGAGTCAAGCCTTCAATGATCAGATTGAGGCGATCGAAATTATCTTGGAATGATTTCGTTGGTTGTCCAATTGATGTTTCAATGAATTTATTTGTTCTTCATAACGTTCATTGATTTCTCCTTGCCTCGCCACCTGATCTCTAAGCTCTCGAACTTCTTGAGTCGAGCTAGAAGCACCTCCGCTTGACTCACCATACCAAGTGTGGCGAGTTTCACCTCGCCCACCACATCGGATCCGTCCTGGTCGATCTCTACCAAACACGGATACGAAAGCATCCTCCGCGGTGAGTGGAGGCTGCGATACCCCCGATCCGAGGATTCGTATGCCGGGGGATTCATCAATCCTTGCATATTTTCCTATAAATAATATGAATAAAAATTAAAATCCCACCGTGATGAATTGTGGATTATAAAGAAAAATAGGTTATGATAATCAATAATTACCATCATAAGACGACTTTGGTCATTATCCCAAATGACAGCTCCATCGAGTTCTTCATGCGTTTGACTCATCTGGAATACCTCCGGACGAGTTGGAGGTCGACCTTCTTTTCGTACCTTACCAAAAAATTAAAAAAAAGATAAGAGATGATTACAGAATAAGAATCAACTAATATGAAATTTTAAGTTTTAACTACTTACAAAGTCTCTTTCTAACTGATGTATATTTGTTCTTCCTCTTCTGTACGGCATTGTTAATTGCCGCCTATTACCGGCATTCTTTTCACTCAATGCCTACATATATATGTACAAATGAAACAACATTAAAAAAATGCAAATGAAAAGAATAGGATCTAATTATAAGAGGAAATAAAATTTGGAGTTACTCTAGCATCATCTTGACTCCATAAATGGCACATATGATGCCATTGTTCCTCGTTGCACTGTGGAGGAATGTTGGCACGAGCTTCCTCATTTGATCGTCCAGTAAAATACTGTACACAAATATTGTTAACAAAAAATTAGTTATCTCGAATTTACATTCTAAATTATATTTTACCTTTCTTTTCAAATGATTTCTTTGTTTTCTTTGCATCTCTCCCATATGCCTTAATATCTGTGCATCCGATTGAGGATTCCGCTCAAAGGTAAAATGTTACAGCATTAATATAAAAATGATTAAAAAGTACACCAAAATTTAGATAAGATGAAGCTACTTGAATGTTACCTCTAAATCACGGAATATGGCATCCTTTTTCTCCCGCGGTAGAGCCATGTAATTATGCTCCCACAAATCGCAATGAACTCTCGTTCATAACTCCTAAGTAGGAGGTAAACTCCCGTCCATGTGATCCAACGCCGGATCCTCCTACTAGAACGACGTTGTAGGACTCATCGTGGCCAAGTGTTCGCACACCGATGGCCTTTGCCGGACCTCTCCCACGTCTAATCGATGTAGCTAGTTAAGTATAAATTAAAAATTACAATTAGACAACGACGATTTTTAAAAAAACTTTTTACTAGCATTTATTCAAATATTTACTCGAAGCATGGGAAGATGGACTACTACCATCCGTAGGAGGCATCGTCGGAACCCGGTGAGAAGGAGTCCGAGATGGACTAGGCTCATGGGGTGCCTCCCTAACTGGCTCGGAAGCAACACCCCCTGGAGGTGGAAGGTCGATCCCTAGATGCCTGAGATTGACCCCGAGGTCCACCGCCCTCAAATGGTGTAGAAGTCTGAGATGTCCTACGACTTTTGCTGAAAATTCTCTTCATCCGTCACATAAAAATATTAGGCAGCAATCCCGGCTTCTAATTGTGCAATAAAAAAATTTAGCGAATCCGAGGCCGGATTGCCCAATCCGAGACCCGTTCCGGGTTCCGATCGGGCAATCCGGCTTCGGATTGAGAAACTTGGATTTTTTGGCCAATCCGAGGCCGGATTGCCCAATCCGAGACCCGTTCCGGGTTCCGACGGCAATCCGGCTTCGGATTGTGGGACTTAGCTTTTGGCCAATTGAGGCCGGATTGCCCAATCCGAGACCCGCTCCGGTTCCGATCGGGCAATCCGGCCGGATTGAGAAACTTGGATTTTTTGGCCAATCGAGGCCGGATTGCCCAATCCGAGACCCGCTCCGGTTCCGATCGGGCAATCCGGCTTCGGATTGTGGGACTTAGCTTTTTTGGCCAATCTGAGGCCGGATTGCCCAATCCGAGACCCGTTCCGGGTTCCGATCGGGCAATCCTGCTTCGGATTGTGGGACTTAGCTTTTTTGGCCAATCGAGGCCGGATTGCCCAATCCGAGACCCGTTCCGGGTTCCGATCGGGCAATCCGGCTTCGGATTGTGGGACTTAGCTTTTTTGGCCAATTCGAGGCGGATTGCCCAATCCGAGACCCGTTCCGGTTCCGACCGGCAATCCGGCCGGATTGAGAAACTTGATTTTTGGCCAATTGAGGCCGGATTGCCCAATCCGAGACCCGTTCCGGTTCCGATCGGGCAATCCGCTTCGGATTGAGAAACTTGATTTTTGGCCAATCCGAGGCAGCATTGCCCAATCCGAGACCCGCTCCGGGTTCCGATCGGGCAATCCGGCTTCGGATTGTGGGACTTAGCTTTTTTGGCCAATCCGAGGCCGGATTGCCCAATCCGAGACCCGTTCCGGGTTCCGATCGGGCAATCCGGCTTCGGATTGTGGGACTTAGCTTTTTTGGCCAATCCGAGGCCGGATTGCCCAATCCGAGACCCGTTCCGGTTCCGACGGGCAATCCGGCTTCGGATTGAGAAACTTGATTTTTGGCCAATCAGGCCGGATTGCCGAAGCCGAGACCCGCTCCGGGGTCCGATCGGGCAATCCGGCTTCGGATTGGCCAATCCGAGGCCGGATTGCCCAATCCGAGACCCGTTCCGGGTTCCGATCGGGCAATCCGGCTTCGGATTGAGAAACTTGGCTTTTTTGGCCAATCCGAGGCCGGATTGCCCAATCCAAGACCCGTTCCGGGTTCCGGATTTTTTGGCCAATTCTTCGGATTAACTTTCTATTTGTATAGGCTGAGTTTCTTGAAGTTGTACATCTTCGTCGATTACTCCAAATGTTATAGGTACGTTAATAAGTTGTTCTTGATACGGTTCGTTTTCATCTTCACTTTCATTTCCGGAAAGGTTGTAATAGTTACGAGGTAGTGATGGTCCCGGTAACACCCATCCCTTATTAGAGTTATCATTTACATAAAAAACTTGTTCCACTTGGCTTGCTAGTGCAAACGGTTCATCCGTTCCTAATCTTCTCTGTGTGTTTAATGATATAAAACCATATTCATTAACCTTAAAACCTCGATCATTATCATGTACATCCCACCATTCACATTCAAAAAGTGTTAAACGGCTATTCCGATCGAACGATATCTCAATTATATCTAATATTCGTCTATAATAACCGTCACAACCAGATTGAAGATGGTCATTTACAATAACACCACTTAGTTGAGTTGATTTGGTTGAATCGGATTCCAATGTTCGAAATCTAAATCCATTACATATATAACCGTTTAATGACGAGGCAAATCTCGACGGACTGAGTGATAAAATCTCCAGCTCCTTGGTATATCTAGAAGAACCTATATTTCTTAACTCTTGAATGTGTGTTCGAACCACACGAAGAAGTTTTCTTCCGTAGTTGGTCTATTTTTAAGAGCATCACTATGAGATTGACGAAAATAATCGATGTCATCAACTTGATTTAACACGTATGCATGTATTAACTGTTGTTCTCTTTCCGTCAAAATTTTAGGCACACGCCTGCATCTCAAAGGGCGACCAATTGGTTTGAATATTGAACTATCATCCGTATCAACTTCTTCTGAACCACCGTCATAGTTCCGATCTCTACTATATTCACTCGTATCACGCATATATGTTGAAATAAACTGGGTACACTCCTCAACCAAGTAGCCCCGGGCAATAGAACCTTCAACTCTCGCCTTGTTGCCCACATAATCTTTGAGCCTCTTTAAATATCTTTCAATTGGATACATCCATCGGTATTGAACTGGTCCAGACATTCTTGCCTCATAAGCCAAATGCACAACTAGGTGAATCATTACATCAAAGAATGATGGTGGAAAAATTTGTTCCAACTTGCACAATGTTACTGCAATCTTTGTCTCCCAATCTCTCAAAATGTTACTGTTCAAAACCTTAGCGCAGATGATCTTAAAATACTGGCATAACTCTACAATAGGACTCAATACATCCTTCGGCACATTTCCTTGAAATGCCAAAGGAATAATTATTTGCATCATCACATGACAATCATGACTTTTTAAACCACTAATTGTTCGGACACTTAAATCTACACATCTACTAAAATTCGACGAATAACCATCCGGCACTCGAACATTCTTAATGAATTCAAGTATTCTAGACTTTTGATCGTTGCTAAGTTTATAAATTGCATCTGGAAACTTTGATGAACCCTCGTACGGATGTAACTCGGGACGAATATTTAAATCTACTAAATCTTTCCGTGAGTTCAAATTGTCCTTGTCAATTCCTGATAGGTTAAACATCTCTAATATATTGTCGCACACATTCTTCTCAATATGCATGACATCCAAATGGTGCCGAATGATAAGAGATGACCAATATGGGAGTTTCTCAAAAAATATACTCTTCTTCTTCCAATTTTTATTCTTTGACAAATTTTTCCTTAAGTTCTCTAAATCTTTCTTAAACGGTTTTCCGAACCTAATAGTGTCCATCTCCTTTTGTTGCCTCCATAGGTCATATCCCGTAAGTATCTTTGGTGCTCCCTTCACACATCGTCGACCATCAAAAAGATGCTTATACTGGTTCTTTCTCCACCGATGTGCTACTGGTAAGAACTGACGATGACCAAGGTAGCATTGTTTTCGACTATGGGTAAGTCGAATGGTATGTGTTTCTTCGTTACATATAGGACACGCCAATTTTCCTTTAGTACTCCATCCAGATAAATTTGCATATCCCGGGAAATCATTTATCGTACTAAAAAGTAGGACTTTCATTATGAAAATCTCTTTCTTTTCGGCGTCATAAGTCTTCAATCCAATCTCCCACAAATCTTTTAGCTCTTCCACCAATGGTTGTAAGAATACATCAATATCATTTCCGGGAGCTCTCGGACCGGGTATTAATAATGATATCATTGTGTATGTGGCTTTCATACACATCCACGGTGGTAAGTTGTACACCATTGTAACAACAGGCCACACACTATATTTTGAAGACATTTGACCAAATGGATTAAAGCCATCTGAAGCCAATCCAATCCGAATGTTGCGTTTCTCTAACGCAAATTCTGGATAAAGTTCATCCACCCTTTTCCAAGCGGGAGAATCGGCAGGATGACGCATTTCACCTCTCAATTGATATGATCGTGATTGACTGTGCCATGTCATCGACTTAGCCGTATTGGGTGATATGAATAAACGCCGCAACCTAACTCCTAATGGAAAATAATGTAAATCTTTTTGTGCTATTTTTTTATTTTGATTTTTAGGATCATTTTTATATCCGGAGGTGTTACAATATGGACAAACATTTTTATCTTTATTCTCTTTCCAAAATAGAATACAATCATTTTTACATGCATGAATTTTCTCATAAGTAAGTCCCAATTCCTTAACTAATTTCTTAAGCTCATACCAATTATCGGGAACACATGCCCCATTAGGTAAGACTTCCTTAAATAAAGATAATATCATATCCATACATTTTCTAGTGAGACCATTAATGGACTTAAGTTGAATCAACTTTAATATAAATTTTAATTTAGATACATTTTTAACACCTTCATATAGAGGTGTTTCAGAATCTTTTAATAATTTAGAATATTGAAAATTATCTTCATTGTGTTCTTCCTCATTATGTCGAATAGAAGATTCGTTATTTTGAATATCTTGTAACATTTCCATTACCTCATCATCTACATAATTATCTTGTGGTTCATTTAAAATTGAAATGTCCTCATTTATCATATTGACTTCAATTTCACCATGGCATATCCATTTTTGATAATTTAACCATATACCATTGCATATTAGGTGTTCTTTGACAACATTTCTTTTAAAAATAAATGTATTACAACATTTTTTACAAGGACACCGTATTAGATCGTTATGTTGTCCATGTCTAAATTGTATTCTAGAATCATGAAAAGAATAGTTTAAAAATTCTTCGATTCCTTCAATATATCTAGAATCTAATCTATTAGGAATATGCATCCATGATTTGTCTAAGTTACTCATCTTAATTTGTCAAAAGATTGAAATACAATGAAGAAATGTTAATTTAATAAATAAATCAATATATAACCGAACCTCCACCGAAAGAAGAAACTCTCAAGTGTATATCTCGATTGAAGTTTCCTGAAAAAGAGATAAAATGATCAAAATTAGACTTGTTGTTGAACAATAAATGTTTATACATACCAATTAAATATTTTTATCACAAACGAATAGTTAGACATGAAAACTACTATTTATGATGAGTTATCCATGTTCAATCATGCCAATAAATTCAAATAATACATTATAGTCTTCTAATAATATTCTAAACATATTAGTTATGTAAAATAATTATTATTACGAAATTTTAGGGTTAAATATGATTTAATGCTACCAAGCTCTAAAAATGTCAGTAAAATTAAAGGGAATTTATATGCAAAGGGGCATTACCCTTGTGTATTTCTCTCAAATGCATTATGAAATATTATTCTAAGGCTCATTCCATGATTAAATAAATTATGCACCTATCTACCTTTGTTCTATCTCCTAAATAATTAAAGTGATCAAGGTGCTACATAATTGGTTTGAGGAGATCCTAACCTATTAATTTGTTAGGGCTATTTGGCACATATATGCTTTGTGATGTATATAAAAAAAATTTAAAAAAAATTCGTTTGTTGAAGATGTATACCTCAAAGGAGGTTCGATTAACCCTAAGTAGGGTTTAAATCTAGCACAAAGGAGGTGGCGGCGGCGGCGGCGGCGGAGCCGGCGACACCCATGGCGGTGACGGAGGTAGCTCTCCCCTCAAGGTGCCCTACGCAGGAGGGGGCAAGCCGGGCGGCGGCGACGACGGCGGGCGGCGACAGCCGGCCGGCGGCGGCGGCGACGGGCGACCGGCGGCGGCGGCGACGGCGACCGGGCGGCGGCGGCGACGGGCGACGGGCGGCGGCGGCGGCGATGGCTGAAGCGGCGGCGACCGGCGGCGGCGGGGGGACCGGACGGTGAGAGAGAGAGAGAGAGAGAGAGAGAGCGCGCGGGGGAAGAAAGGAGGGCGTCGAGGGTTTTTTAACCCAAACTTATTGGCGACGGCTTTTGAAGCCGTCGCCAATAACAGGATAAGTTACATTGGCGACGGCTTTCGCCGTCGCCAACAAAAGTCGACCGTTCAACGGTCACCATGGATTAGTGGCGACGGTTTAGGCCGTCGCCACTAATATTATTAGCGACGGCGTATGGAGCCGTCGCCAATTTTCCGAGGAAAAAAACCCGCGCGGGGCGTTTTCTGGGTATTGCGACGGCTTAAGCCGTCGCCACTAATATTAGTAGCGACGGCGTAACAAGCCGTCGCCAGTTTTCCGAGAAAAAAAACCCGCACGGTCGTTTTCCTGGTATTGCGACGGCTTCGACCGTCGCAAAAACCATTATTTTCGACGGCTCAATTGAGCCGTCGCTATTTACCAAATATTAGCGATGGTGTTAGTTTAGCCGTCGCTTTTATCATTATTGGCGACGGCTTAAAAAAGCCGTCGCCAATAACCCGTCGCCAATGACGCAGTTTCCTGTAGTGTAATCCAATTTATTAATATACCAAATCTAAAAATTTTGTAGATCAAAATGATATGTATCAAGTATCCTTCACAAAAGTATTCAATAATCTAATAGTCTCTACATTGCTCAAATTAATAACCTTGTCTAAGATTGATAACATTGATCATCTATCTAAATTTTCAAATAGGCTAAATTTGAAATTTCTACATCCAAGCATACATGAATCAACAGCCCAAATCAATCATGGTCAAAAAAAAAATTTTGATCCAACTACTATCTTATCTAAATATTGATATGCCTCATTATCATCGCTAAAACAATTTGGTTCACTAAATATGAAGTTATATCATCATAGGATTATAGGTATTGATCATCTAACCCACAAAAGAGATAGAATTGATTATAGGATTATAGGTATTTATATCATCGTAGGATTATAGGTATTGATCTTCTCCCTAAAACTTCTCACACACTCTTGTTGGATGTCCGGAAAATGAGTGTCAACGTAACTATGATTCATTGACTCCTCCGAGCGGTGAATTTTGGCATCCGCAATCTCCATTTTGACGTTGTTTTTTTGAAGCCACCAAATTATTTTATTTAAAATTTATATTATTTTACAACTGTAACTGAATTAAGTTCTAAACATAGAATTTTATAAAAGAATTTAAAATTAAATAAATGATTAAAAATACTTTTAAAAAATTTAACTGATTAAATAATAAATTGAATTATTATTTTAAGAAATATGAAATACACCTAACCAAACTGTGGATTAGTTAATTTTTTTAGAATAAGTATTGTAATCTATAAAACTTTAGTCATAATATTCAAAATTTCTTCTAAAAAATTAAGAATTAAATATTTTGAAAATATTTTAAAATAAAAAATTTAAAATTATTTGTAGGGAAATCATTTTCTAGGTACAAAAAGCAGATTTTTTTTTCTTTTACATGGAAATATGGTTACATGTAAATGATTTTTAACGTTTTAACTTTTCTATGGGATTCATTTGGATCACAATAAATTAAGAAAATTATATTTAGTTATCCAAAAACTTAGTTATGATATTTGTTTGCTTATATGTAAATTCTCAGTAAACTAAAAATTACTTTAATCGACTCCTTCAAACATCTTTGTCTAAATAACATAAAGTATGTTTCAAAAAAAAATTTATATAAAATTTTTTTTGACAAAACGTTTTAAATATTTTTTTTTAAAATATAGTACTAAATAATTTTAAAATATTTTACAAATAATCAAGAGATTGATACTAATTTTTTTAAATTATTTTCAAGTTTGCTAAATAAAATATTTACAAATTCATTTTATAAAATTTATTTTACTGTAAAATAGTTTCACAGTTTTTCTTTTTCCTTGCTAAATATACCCCAAGTTTTATCATGTTTTTAAGAATTTGTTGCAACCAAACAATTAGAGATGATTTTGATTTTCATGAAAAGTAAGTACGTTGAAAAGCATTTCATCAAAAAAAATTTTGCGTGGAATCAAACAGACCTGAAATATACTTTCATTTGAAACATCCATACAAGTTTGTATAAAATATTGAAATCCATACTAGAAAAATTGTGGCATACGAGGGTACCTAACCTACTTTATTTTATAATAATTTATTTCTATTTGTAGATATGTTTAAAAATGAAATTAGTTATATTCTTCAATGGACCTCCAAATGAACCGTACAAATTTTACCGAGAATAAATTTATGCTAAATATATATTTTTAACGAATAATTATATTCGGATGTCTATAGATTAATTTAACAATGTTTGAACTTTTGGGTTTCATATAAACGAATCATTGTTCCAAATCTGAAACAAATTTTGGATCATGTTACAATTAAATACTTTGAGTATAACCCAAAAAATCTTTTCATATCTTTCATAGAATTCTTAGTATTACATCATAAATCATTAATGAAAGATCACAATAAAATTCTCACTATATATACGACGCTACTATTTATCTACATGCAAAACTTCTACATTGAATTAAAAATTAATTTTTGAAATATTTTGAAATCCAATATTTTTCAAAGTTGTATATCATATCTAAACATAAAAATAAATGATGTAGACAATATATATAAAAATTTGGAAACAAATTAAGTCCACTCAATTGTAATAATGGAGTTCACTTATCATGGATTTATCGTGTGGCTAGAGGCCTCTTGAGGTTACTTTGTAAGTTCGTCCACGATAAATTTCAAATTTGTGTACACTACTAGAAAGTCATCGCCAACAAGTTAAAAGCTATCATCAATCATTTTTTGTGACAACTTCAAAATTGTCGCAAGTCTATCGCAAATAACCTAATTGCCAATGATAATGGTAACGACTTCTCCAAACCTGTCGCCAATTTCTTTTCATTTTAAGAGAAGGATACTGGTGCAAGCCATCACCAGTATAACTATTGACGATGACTGAGCCATCACCAATAATTAGTTTGGCGATGGCTGAAAGCCATCGTCAATATCACTGGTCGTCACTAATAGAGTTCTTAGCAACCATTTACACCCGTCGCTAATCATTCTTAAAAAGGAAAAAAATAAATTTAATATTAGAAAATAAGATATTCATGCAAGATTACAATCTTCTATGGATATACAATCAACATGTATAAAAAACTTGTAATTCCACGTACAATTACATCAAATCAACCTATATAGAAATCTAAAATTCCACATATAATTCCATATAATCAACAAGTATGCAACCATCTATACAATCAACCTGAAACCTCATCAAACAACTTATTCTATAATAGTTTTATACAAATTGATGAATGAAAAGTACAAATAGTCTATGATTGATGTACATCACATATGAATATAACAAAATATATGTCGTGTAAAATAAAATAAAGATACAAGAATGTCAATCATCTTTTTAAAATGATACCTTGTTCTCCTCATTGTCCTCCTCATTCTCATTGTCATATTCTCCATCGTCCTCCTCTCTCTATTCTAGAGTGGTCTCGAACTTGAAGAATCAATGAGTGAGAGAGTCTTTGAACAATTTTGGCTAACATTTGTTAAGTTAGCCATTTGATTTTCTCCATAGAGTTCCTTAGTTGTTCGAACATTTGTTGTTGCTAAGAATCAGTCACCAGTTTTGTCACTCTAACTTGGTTGATTGCTTCTCCACTTTGACCATCAACTCCTTTACTAGTGGACTCATAGAGGTATTGACACCTCCACAACTTACACCATACCAAGTGTTACAAGTATATCCTCTCTCCCACGTCGAATCCATCTCAACCTATCTCTATCAAAGATGATGGTGAATGTTTCCTTAGAAGTGAATGGTTGCTAAAATTTCTTAGTATCATTTTCCTTTGATAATTGGACATTCATCAATTGTTGAATACTATCCTATAATTGAAATTTGTATTAAGATTTATTTGAATAAATGATGATATTAGTTTAGAGAAATTAAATATTTATCATCATTTGACAACATGCTTAATTACTCCAGACGATGGATCCATCTACCTCTTCATATGTCTCGGTCATTTGGAAGACCTTTGGACAGGTAGGATGACATCCTTCCTTTTGTGAAAGTATTAAGAACATTAAAATACATTAAAACTCTACCTAACGAACAAATAACATTTAAATCAAATAGTTACATAATCTCTCTCCAATTGATGAATAGTTGTCATTCCTCTTCTATAAAGCATCGTTAGACCTAGCCTATTGTCTTTATTTCTTTCAGTGAAAACCTATAATTTTTTTAAGAGTTTAATAATCAATAAAATGTCATGCTCAAATTAACAAGAAATTAAATTAACAAGAGTTCTTACATTTCTTATTCTCATCTCTGACCCATATGTCACACATCTAAAGCCACTGGTCCCGATCACATAGTGGAGGCATCATCTCATAGGCCTCCTCTAATGATCGTCCTGTAAAATACTAGAAATACAAAATTTATTAGTTGTGCATACTAGAAATACAATAAACTAAATATATGTTATTACCTTTTTCTTTAAAATGGTTTCTTTATTTTCTCTGCACTTCTCTTGTGTGTCTTAAATTGTCTACACTATGGATGCATACCACTCAAACGTAAAATGTTACTACACAATTGTAAGAAATTGATAATCATTAATGATACACTTTTAATCATAGTGTATAAATTAAAACTATACATATAATCAATATATCTACCTTAAGATCTTGGAATATGGCGTCTTTCTTCTCTTGTAAAAGAGTGATGTAATTTTGTTGCCATAAATTATAGTGCACTTTGTTGCACACTTCAAAGTAGAAGGTAAATGCTTGACCATGAGGGCCTACACTGGCCCTCCTACCATTTTCAGTTTAAGGTTTCTCTAGGCACCAATGTTCTCACATTATGTGCATTGGTCAAACCTCTCCAATGTCTACTTGATGTAGCTAAATAAACAAGAAAATTTGGCAAGTTAGAAAGTGATAGGTCTGAATGAATCTAAAAATATTCAATAAATTATATACTTGAGATGATAGAAGATGGACTACCTACGGATGCATGTGTACTGGAGTAGAGTGTGGAACCAGGGCCTGAGATGGTCTAGGCTCAACAGGTGTCATCGAAGTAAGTTGACAATCACATGGTTGAGATGTAATAGGAGGTGGATCTCTTTGAGAATGAGATCCACCTAACTTAGCACTAGATCCATCTAAGGGACCCTACAACCCACCATCTTATTGAGATTGTGTACTAACACGACATGTCTGTTATTTCCTACTAAAATTCTTCGTCTATAACACAATAAAATATAGTAATTATGAACTTATCAAAAATCAGTTGTGTTTGGCCCAAAAGGAGTTAGAAATCAAGTGAAACCAAACCAAATCAACCACCATTAGGGTACTAACACCTTTTGGGTTTTTATGGCTATTTGGGCCAATCCAAACATGAAACCTACTTGAATTAGCCTAACTGGCCACCATTTGGTTTCAAACTCGTTCTTGGGTTTTTATGACCATCTGGGCCAATCCGAATTAGTTTTTGGTTTAAATTGGTCAAACTAGCCTTGTTTTAGGTTCTAACTCTTTTTTGGGTTTTATGGATGTTTTGGCCAATCTAAACTAGAAGCTAGTTTGGATTGGCCTAACCAACCACTGTTTGAGTCCTAACTCTTTTTTTTTATGATCATTTTGGCCAATCCAAACCAGAACCGATTTGGATTGGCCTAACCGACCACTATTTTTTATGGCCGTTTGAGCCAATCCAAACCTAAGATTGGTTTGGATTGGCCTAGCCAGCCAATTTGGGTTCTAACTCTTTTTCTTTTAATTTGTATGACCATTTGGGCCAATTTAAACCAGAAAACCAATTTGGATTGGCCTAACTGGCCATGTTTTGGGTTCTAACTCTTTTTTGGGGTTTATGGTTGTTTGGGCCAATCCAAATCGAAATCTAGTTTGGATTAGCCTAACTTGCCACCATTTTAGTTCTAACCCTTTTGGGCTTTACGGCCATTTTGGCCAAATCTAAAAGGCATAAGGAATTTCGTAGGCCTTTTTCCAAACTTGGTCAATGAGTCATTTGGTTCTAAAAGGCCTAAGGAAATCCTTTTATCCATTGTTTGGGTTCTAACACTTTTTTGGGGTTTTTATGGCCATTTGGACCAATCCAAACAAGAAACTAATTCGGATTGGCCTCACCAATCACCATTTGAGTTCTAACCCTTTTTGGGTTTTTACCGTTATTTTGGCAAAATCTAAAGTGCATAAGAAATTTCTTAGGCCTTTTTTACCCAAGTGACCTATTGATCAAGTTTGGTGGGTCTAAAAGGCCTAAGAAAATCCAATTCTCCACTGTTTGGGTTCTAACTCTTTTCTTAGGGTTTTATGGTCATTTCTGTAATCCAAACCAAAAATTGATTAGCTGGCCACCATTTGGGTTCTAGCCCTTTTTTAGGTTTTATCATCAAATAAACCCAAAATCTTACAAGCAAACACCCAATAAATCATGTGATACACATACTTAAATAATCATAAATAGAACTAGGGTTTATACATACCTAAAAGAGGAATGGGTTGGCACAATGGCAACAATGGTGGCCAACAATAGAGACAGTGGTAGCCAATGCAACTTGCCACCATGGATTTAGGTCGAGAGTTGTCACTGGAGAGTAGTTTGAGGAGTGTGAGCATTGCAAAAATTGATGGTGGCAAAGGAAACCAATGCCAAAGATGGTAGCGGTGTCAAGCAGTGGTGTCAATGTGCTCGACAAAGGTGGGGGAGGCTTTCACAAGTTTGAGAGAGAGCAAAGGAGGAAGAAGAAGAAGAAGAAGAAGAAGAAGAAGGGAAATGGTGGGCGCGGATCTTTAAACCCCAAAAAGTAATCAACGACAACTTTGAAGCCATCACCAATGGTACATTTATATTTCATTGGTGATGGCTTTGGTCGTTGCCACTAGCATCCAACTATTGAGCAAATGGTCAGATGTTGGTCACTAGCGAGGGCTTAAGCTGTTGCTAGTAAAAGATTCGCAATGACTTTTAAAAGCGGTTGCTAATGACCTTCCGAAGTTGACTTTCTAGGTCTTCTCTGGTTTTACAATGTATTTAGATGTCACTATTAATGCTTCTAGTGATGGCTAGACAGAACCTGTCGCCAGTAATTGTGTAGTTTATGATAGTTTTACTCATCTGTTGCCAGTACACGAAAAGTAGCGATGACATACTACAAGCCGTCGCCATTAACCCATCCTTAATAATGAATTTACTATAGTGGTATGTATACAGAAAACATACTTCTAATTTTTATATATTATTTTTTTAAAATATCTATGTATGTTATTTAATAACATTGATGAGTACTAGAATTTATTGATTCTTCATTTAATCATAGCTTCTTGTCTGAATTGTATATCCCAATATATAGTTGTAAATAGACTAATTCTTAGGTCAAACAAATGGTACCTTAAAGGTAAAAATATAAAAAATTCTTTAAAATCCAAATGAAAGGTACACAGAATCATGAATCGAAACTCTTTCCCTATTTTTATTTTGATCACCTAGAAATAGTAATTTCCAAGCTTATAACTACTCATATAGATATTTTTATAAAATACACCTTAATAAATTAAAAGTAGACTTAGAGGGCATTCTAAAGACATCATACTCATGAGATTTTAATGATATAAACTTACTTTATAGATAGAGAACATTGGGCACCATCCAAACTCTACCTAGAGGTCTTCCACTTGAAAACATGAAAAAAATACTATCCTAGGGTTTTAGTCATTTTAAAATTTTTTAAGACACATAATTAATAGAAATGTATGTCATACAAGTCAATTATATTTGATATGATTGAATATTTCTTGTAATATCCTATTCAATGAATTAACTTATCTTTATTACTTTACATTGATTAGATGTGTATATCATGATAGAGTCCTTGATCACATGTGATGATGATTGGATCATGATGAGATCATGATAATAAGATCAATAATCAACATGTATGTGATCTAAATGTTTCTAGTTGTATGATATTTAAAATGAGATATTAAGAATCTTGAAAGATTAGTGTATGTGATATCTTCTCATAGAATAAGAATAACCGATCTCATTGTTCGTTGGTGCAGAGACACTGAGAGATATGTATAGGTTCTTATCAGTGGATTGAAATCTTTGGACTGATCAGCTTGAAATTGAATGGTATCTTAGATAGGGTTTTCTATCATTACAGTTACACTATCGAACCTTTGACTTGAGTCACCTAAGATATCTTATCAAGATGTACCTTGTGCTTTAGCTATTAACTTATGTATCATCAAGAAGCCCAATGAAGACAATTGAGTAAATAATTTTAATGAATCAATCTATGGCACAACAATAGTGACGATGTCATTGTCTCGATCAGAACTAAATGGTGTCAGGGAAAACCAGATTTGAATATATCTTCAATGTATTTAACCAATCCCTTATAATTAGAGAAAAACAAAAATGTTCATGCTCTCCCAGCTGTCTAAGTGTATGACATCTAGTGATATCCACGTGAATTTCTTCCGAAGATGAGATCTCCCAAACATTGGACTTTTCAACTCATGGATGAATCACTACCATGTGCTAGCAACTTTTGGGGTAGGAGAGAGTGCTGGAGAAGGTTAGCCACCAAATTAACATCCCTAGCTTAATAGAGTTTGGTTGAATTTTTTATTATTTATAAAAATTAAATTTTCCCAAAAACATATTTTCTATAAATTATGCACATGCACCTATACTAACAGATCAGTTTCATTGTGTACAACCCACTAGTCTCAATAGTTTATTTGGCTAAAACCTAGCTAAAATAACAACTTTTTTAAATTAAATCTATTATCCGATAATATATTTGATCAGCCTTCCGATCATATAATATTTTTCACACCTCATGATCCCAAATGACTTTTAGGTTGACATTATCTTTATTAAGCATATCAACCATTAGTTATTGCATAGGTATAAACCTTCATCCATCCAATGCTCAGGTCAGATATGGGTATGCCATCTATTGTCATTCCTATGGTATATCACACTCTAGGATCATATACTCAGAATTAGATCAATTAAAAAACTCTTTTTCTAGTTATCTTTCTACTGTTGTCAAAGATTTAGAATATTATCTCATAGGACATTCTCTATCACTTATCAAGAGTGAATGATCACTCGTTATCCACTCAATTGCTTTCATCATATTTCTCATGTACCTAATCTATTAACTATTGTGGGCCATCATATCGATGATACATATGTCAATAACAAAAATACAAGATATGCCCAATAAGACATCTTTGCTACTCAAATCAAAGGTCCAACGTCGCAACCATGATGATAGAAAATATTAATTGATAGTTAGGAAAGATACCAATCATGGTTTTTAAGTTGAATTAATTCAATGAATTTAATTTTTCTAATGAGCACCCATACATGTATCTTAATGTCTATACATTAATGACTAATGAGGTCAGTCGCCTTCATTTTATTAGAATACATCACATGCTCTACTTTATATGCATCCTTAATGTCTTGAATCAAGGATCCTACGATTAGAAACATTTAGATCAAATTGTGTATACATGATTGATTTTATTATCATGATTTCATCATGATTCAATCCTCGTTGCATGTGATCAAGGACTTCATTATGATATACACATTTAATATAAACATGTAATGAATAAATGTTAATTAATTGAACTAAAATATCGTAAGCAATGTCGAATCATATCAATTATGGTTAGTTTACAGAGCATACATTTTTTATCAATCTTCTACCAGTACTAAAAGTAATCACTTAATGTTTAATTTTCATTAGCTCAAGGTGACGCTCAAACACATTTTGAGTTAACATCTTAGTTAGTTAATTTGTAATGTTATTAATAGAAGATAGTATATCTTAAATTACATCTCCATGAGTTGTTACTTTTGTAATGTTATTAATAGAAGATAGTCTATCTTAAATTATATCTCCTTGAGTTGTCACATTTGATCAAATGATATCACTATAGAAGTGTTTAGACTTCTAATGAGACATCGGCTCCATTGTATATGCAATACCTCATTAATTTTTATAAGACAACATCATATGACTAGAGATAGAAGAGACTACTCCTAACTCTGGGATGAACTTCTTCATCTATATAACTTCTTAAGTAGTTTTGTAGTAGCTATACATTTTTTAGTAGAATCTGCAGTGTTCTTTTGCTGGAAACTCTTCTAACTCATTGCACCACCATCATGTGACTTTCACTTGGATTTTTCTCGATATTCGCTCAAAACACTTAAAGCACATGCCTCATCAGGCCATGTACATAGTATAACATACATGATAGATAGGGATGTCAATGGGTCGGATACGGGTCGAATAATATTGTGGGAACCTCGGGAATCTTTTATTTTTAAATGTGTTTAAAAGATTTTTTTGGTTTTTTATATGTTTTGAAATATCGACATCTGAGTTTTCTAGAAAAATAGGGGGTAGCTTATAAAGATACTAGATAGTCGGGTGATATTAGAAGAGTATAGAACCGAGGTTCGGGTTATGTGAAAATATTTTTGACCTCTCTCCATTGGATGGTGCAAATATCCGATGTTCATTTACATCGAGCAAACACTCGAACACCCTTGATTAACTGTCATAGCGATCTTGTTTGACGAGAGCGTGCACATCCACAACGTGTAAAGAACACAAAGGGCCCCAGCCTTTCAGGCCCGATGAGATGCAAACAAGTTTGATTAGATTTTGTTTGAAGTTGTTTTATGTTTATAAATTGATTTTAATGTGGTTTGAAATGTTAATTTCATATTTTGATTTAACTAGGATTTGAATGATATTTGTTTTGAACTGGTTTATTTTACTTCAATTGGTTGAAGTTTATTTTATTTTTTTTTTGAACTCGATATTTTAGATGGGTTGATCAATTTGACTTGTTTAAGTTTAGTTGACACGTGTTGAGTCATTTTCATGTGATTTTATCATATTGGTTGGTGTTTTGGTACCGATTCAGGTGTGTTTGGTATGTTTTAGATGTTTTGAAGTTTGGTTCAAATTGATTAAACTTGAACTTTAGATTTTTAATGAATCTAAATTTGACATGTTTTAAGATGAATTTCATATGCATTAATGTTTCTTTATGTGTTCTTTTCAATTGGTTGTGAATTATTTGATTTGCACTTGTTTAGGAAATTGAACTACAATGGACTAAATGCATTGAATCAATTCTTCCAGATTGTATTAGATCTTATTTTTGTTGAATGTTAGAGTTTTAATGACCCATTTCAAGTGTGTTTTAAGGTTGTTTTGAATGTATTTTCAGATTTAATTAAGTTAACTTCAGATTTGGTTAACTCATGTTCGGTTTGCATCACATCCGGTCTGTCAGGCTGGTGTCGATGCCCAGTCACATACAATCAACTCGGCACTTGAAATGTTCATGTTCAAAGTATTTCATGTCAATGTACATCAGATGTGACAGTTCATATGCCATGTTCAATGCTGTCAATGGTGCAAATGTGTGAATGTCTTTCCCTTGGTGTAAAATCCACTTGATTGGGAAAATTTTAGCAGCATGCTGTCTTATTTTCCAATCGATGTGGAATTTTACCTGTCCTACAAGGCATAGTCATTTGACTTTCCAAGTAGTGGGAAGGGTCCGTCTGCAGTGGGAAGCATGTCTCATGCCTACGCCCGGGTCAACATACCGAATACGTGTCCAGGCTAGCTGCCCAAGGTGCGCCCACGTGGTGGTGCTAACTCCTTATTTAATTTTGGCATCTTGCCCTTAGATTTAGTTAAATGTGATTTTTAAAGTCCAAGGCCCAATAGGCCAGCTTCATCAGCACAATGGGTTGGTCTTCATATCTCATGGCCTGAGAAGGCCGGCTTCATATCATGTCGGCCCGATTGGCCCAATCTTGAGCTTCATGGGCTGTTTTGAGCTTCATGACCCAATGGGCCTGATTTGCACCTCCATGGCCCGGTTGGCCTGATTTGCACTCCATTTTTGCACCTTGACATCTTGATGTAGTAGTGGGGTAGGTGAGCCTCAGAGGGGCAGGAATGGGTTGGCTAAGGTGCTGTTTACATGGGCTTTTGGTAGGACTACACAAGGGGTAGGTTTAGGTGTGAACTAGGACTGGTTTAGGAATGCACAAAGGGCATGAGAATTGAAGGCCTACCCTAGTAGTCTCAGTCCGTCCGGTGGATTCTGAGAGTCTCAAAGCGTTGACCTTCACCCTATACTCTAAGGGGAAGGAGAACAAGACACATGGGGTTTGATTTAGGGGTAGCACAAGGGCATTTTGACATGTAGAAATCAGGGCCACACGGCTTAATTCTTGGCCCGTCCGGCGGATTCCAAGAGACCTAGGCTGTCCCCCCTTCTTCCACACATCAAAGAGAATGACTCGTTTGTTTGCGGGTGCTGTAGGAGCTGTATTGGGTGTGTTGCACATAGGGCAAACTAGGTGACCATCAAAGGGGCCTTACATGGGTGCTCACAAGGGGGGCAGAACTTGGGCCAGCAAGGGGGCCTGTTTTGGATGCCATTCGGGGCCTGATTGGGAAAGGCAGGAGGTGCATGTTAAAATGACCATAAGTGGGGTCGAACAAGGCATGATAGTGGAAGGTTTAGGGGCTGAAAAGGAGGGCCAAAAGGGTGCACAAAGGGGCTGGTTCAGAGGCCTGTTTTAAGGGACAACAAGGGGCTATTTTTGTGATGGCCAAATGGAGGGTACCCTTAGGGCTAAAGGATGGCTTTCTGTAGACCAACGTGGAGGGCACTCAAAGGGGATGAATGGGAATTACTCAGAGGGTATGCCACCATAGAGAGGGGTAGATAAGAGAAAGAGAAGAGTAGAATTAAAGGGCTACATCGGAGCACACTTCTCCAACTCACCGTTTTTTCTTCTTTCTTGCACTGCAGGTGGTGTTGAAGATGATGGGCTGAAGGTGCCACCAAACCCTTATTATCTTGCTGTTGGATGAGAAAAGGGGGTCTTCTGATTTCTGATGTTGATGGATGGAGCAAAGGGATGAAGAGAGCTTGCTGCACTTGCTGAAGTTGGCACACCAATCAGGTGGGCTAGTTGCACCTGCTGCTGGCGTACTTGCTGTAGCTAGCTTGATTCCCCCTTATTCTCCTTCACTTTGCACATCAAAGGGAGGAAGAAAAGCTTGCTAAATTTATGTTTAAGACATCCAAGCAAGAGGAGATGAGGCCTGGTTCGACCAAAGATGGTGAGGGGAAGGAGAGGCAGGGCTTCCGTAGGGTGATCAACCTGTCCTCTTGACCAAGGCCAGATGGGGGGTTTAAATAGAGGCTGGGGGGCGCCATATCCAGAAGGAGATAAGTATGAAGGCTGTTGAGGAGAGATAAGGATAACTTAATGGAGGTTGAGGATGTTAAGGATAACCCACAGTTGGTTGAGCTAGAGGTTGTTGAGGGTGATACTCACCAACCTAGAAAGAGCATGTTCGGCCAGCCTCCTCTCTTCTAGGGGTTTGAGCGCACCATGCAAGTTGGGAGGTTGGTTCGGCCAGCCATAAGATGGGGATAGGCCAGGGGTTGTTGTAGGGTCAGTTGGGATAGAGATAAAACAAGGGAGTTAGGGTGGTTGGAGGATAGAGCTCATCTCTAAGTGGTTGGAGATAAACTAGATGGGAGATAAGGATAGAATGGAGTGGGGATGAATTGGCGCACAACCTCCTAGATTATAGGGCCTTGTGCACAACCAACAGGGAAAGGATGAGCTGGGTTCAGCCAACAGAAACCTAGATCAGCCCATCTCGGGTTAGGTTTAACCCTGGTTAATCAGAGTACTCCCGATCCGACGGATGCCATAAATTCTGACCGAAACCAATTAAATAAAGCCCAAATTGACTAAGAAAAATATTGAACATGCCTTGATGGCCATTGATCCTATGCTCCATCATGATGTGTGGCTGAGATTGCTTGAATTGCATCGGATCTCCTGATTTTATCGATTTCTCCGATCGGTGCGATCTCGGCCGTCGAAAATGCTGGAAACTATAATTGAGTGCAATTACCTCCTCCCATTGGCCAAATTTATTTTTCATGCATCAATATTCATGAGATAAAAGTTTTGTGCTATGAAAATTGAAATTTTCAGCCCATGGGTCGATCCGGGAGCTGATCGGACCATTATGCCCTTGGTGTCATTTAACACGGACTTTGGCCAGATTTGATCTTTCTTGCATATCTCTTCAACCGATGGTCAGATTTTTGATCCATTTTGAGCATTGCCTATATCTATCCGACATTGACAATGAGTTAATGTTGGAATTCCATGTTAGAGTCCCAACTTGTCCCAAAGTGTTGGGGGCAAAATGGTCATTTCGGCCTTTTGGTGTCCGTTTTCCATGTTTTGGGCACCGTTGCGAAGCTCTCGAACGGGGCTATGCAATGAGCACATTATCTTGACCATTTGTAGCATGTAAAACCATGCCAAGGCATTTCTCGAGCCTGTTTGCATCATCTGTTCTTGAATTTTCTGAATCTGGGCTGGGGCTGAATTTTCTTCATCGACTTCAGCATTGCTGAAATCTGTATCAAACAAGCTAAGTGGAAAAATTTGATGCCAACGAGTATTATCCGTATCCGTATCTTATAAAGAAAAGGTGTATCCACTTGCTGTTCATTAACTATCGATATCGGGTGTATCCGCAAACCGCATTGTTCTATCCGCTTAAAAATAGTTTACGGTTGGATAATGGAAGGTTATCGAATATATAAAGAGAAAACATATGTATGATACAACCCAGAAAAATAAAAAAGTACAAATAATTTTACTGATGGAAACACACATAAAATACATATTACAATCAAAAACATCTATTTATAGGAATGTACTAGAAAAAATTCTTAATTATATATCTAACATATTAATAGTTGTGACACAACAGAATTAATCATGATTTCTCGTCATAAGCAACATAAAGCAGAAAAGGAAGGTGGTGATACAAAATCTGAGTTGGTGAAGTATTTGGATGACGAGAACGAGAAATGTTCATCATAATTTGATATCTTAAATTAGTGGAAGGTGAACTATACAAAGTTTTCTATTTTATCATAGATTGCTCTTGATACATTAGCAAATTCAATATCCATAGTAGCATCGGAATCTGCATTTAGCACCGGTGGCCATGTTTTTGATGCATTTAGGAGTTCTTTATCTTCTAAAGTTGTGGATGTCCTTATTTGTTGTCAAGATTGGCACCATGTGTCAAAGAATCTTGTATGTGTTGAAGAAAATGTTGATGAAATTGAACAACTAGACAAAGGTAATCAATAATTATACTCTTATTTTGATACTTATAATTACTTACATTTCTTATTTTTAGATCTAAAAAAACATTGCATTAGCACCGTCCGTCATTGATATTGCACAATAGTTTGTGACTTGAGACTTAATGGTTGTAAGTTGTTCTCTACAATATTTTAGCTTTTATACCTTTATAAAGTAGGCCACTTAATCTATCGGTGTGCCTTTCAAGTGTTACACTAAGAGTTGTAGGAAAATTTGTTTTAAAACTTTGAGGTTTGAAGTTTTAGTTTTGGGGGCTTTTATCCTGATGATTTGGTTTTTTTAGCTTTCTTATTTAAGGGCATTTGAGATCTTAGTTTTTAGAAAAATTGTTTTCTAAAAAATTTAAAATTTCTCTAGGAACCCATTTTGCAGATATGAATATTGTATGAATACATGTTTTAACTTGCATTTATTATGCATCAGAAATGCTTGTGTTGATTTGGTAGCAGCTGAATTAACTAATAGCTCTTGCATACTTGACACAAACTTTTGCAAGGCAATTGTCTTGCAATCTGGCATTTTTGTGACTCTACACATCATCCCGATATCCTTTCATACTTGTTGAAGTTACCATCATTTATGTTTGGTTGGGTAAATTATTGATTTTTTTGTGGGTGATCAAAAGAAGTGTGTTTTTTTATTCTTGTCTGCTTCATCCAAACATTTCAGTTTCTTGGTTATTAGGTGGGCATGATTGCTAAAATTATGACACTTTATCATGAAATTTTATGAAAGCAATTTTTACAAGCTTCTTTTGTAATCAGTTGCCTTCAAAATGTGTGATGCCTCCACTTAATCTTAGCATGTTCAATCCCTCGATTTGTACTCCTAACGTTTGTTCTCACCAAAGTTGAGAGTTGATGTACCTATGTTATCTTCAATATTGTCTTAATGGTATCTATTTGTTTTCTTGCACTCATGCAGCTCAAACCTTAGGAGGTTTCAAGTATTATAAATGACTTTGTTGTGCCTGGCCACCATGCCTATTGACTTGTTTCTTGGAGGTACCGAATATGTGGTGATCCAGGGAGTCACTCATCTTATTTTCACATAGAGAATTTCTTTGATGGAGCTCTTTTGCTGTTTGGATTCTCTGCCACCTTGTGATAAGTGGTGGGACTAGTTGTTCTACTGATACTACAACACTACTTTCCTCCCATTTTCATATTGCATCAAGGGAATTGGGTGCTCTTTCTTTTTTCTCTAATTTTCTTCTTGATTGGTTCAAGGGATGTTTGTTCTCATTTTAGTATTGATGAATTCTTGCATGTTGGACCATCTTAGCATTAAATGATATTATTATCAATTCTCAAACAAGTTGTGTAGAGGTAAAGATTAGTATTTTTCTAGGATTAAAAATTTCACCATTTTACCTAACTGTTGACCCCACTAGACTACCCACCTTTTCTCTTGTTCACGTACATTTCATCAACGCGATGACACTTTTGCATGCTCCATTTATTCAATGTATATATTATTTGTTCTTAACATGACATCTACCTGAGCACATTAATAATATAAGGTTGCGGGCGCAAGTTTACCACATGTAGTACATGCCCATATATGTACATACACAGATGGGTGACTGGCGCCGGCTTTAAATGGCTATCATGAACCAATGAATCGATTGGTTCGATTCATTATCAGTTTGGCTTATACACGAACTGATTCAATTTAGTTCAGATCACCTTATCAGTTCAGTTCAATTTGGCCAAATTAGGTCTCAAACCAAACCAAATCGAATCGTGAACAATCCTATTCTTGGCAATAGAAAGATAAACATAATATCTCAGAAACAGGATATCCCTTGAAGCCAACTTGAGGCTTGCTTCTCCCATGGTTAATGTTGTAATTTTTTCACCATTTCCAGTCTGCAAGTTAACCTCTTTTTTTGAAGCCTTCAATTATTTGTCAACATATGTGCATATATAGTATCTAATACCTTGAAATGCATATCTAGTATCTTATACTCACGATGTAAATCTATAAGACAAGTACATGTTAATGACAAAGATACTTGAAACTTCTTTAAGCTCCACCATTTATTTCTCTGCAAGGTATAACTTGCAGTTTATCTTCTAATGACTATCGTCATAGTAGTGAAAGTATTGTCTTTTATCTTACTTGGGCTATATCTTCTTGGCTACCTTCTTGACTTTAGCTTTGTCTCCCTTACCCATCTAATGACCTTTCCTCTTTCCATTGGTCTTACCAACAAGAAGTACAAGAAGTTTTTCATTGTTTATTATGCTCTAACTAGCTCATCAAGATGAGCCATGATGGACCTAACATTCATCTTGTTATGTTCTCTTAGCATGTAATTGCTAATAGAAGCTAACATATAATACAGGGCAAATACTGCATCCTCGTACTTTTGAAAACCAAAGATACCACCTTCTCACACATTGTTAGATGGTTTAGAAGGGATCAACTTTTCAAGCATGTAAACCAATTGCTCAATCGGGAGAACAACTTTTAGGTAAATGAGTTAGTCAAAGAAGTTCAGTCTGTGAGTATGTTGGCATCCAGTATGCCATGCAATAGGTGGTTTATCATCTAGATCTACAACAAAGATATTAATCAACAACATTACATTTATTGAGCTTAAAAAGTAAGATATGGTTTTTATCCAAATTTATGCACTCCAACTAATGTTTGATGAATTTGCATAACTCTCAATATGTAAAAAGATTGGACATCATTGTGGACGCAACTTCTACATGCACCTAGAATGCAATGGACCTCATGTATGCTCAACCCACCAGCCACACTTAGGATGTTAGAGAGTTGGTTCAGGTGGTCTGCATTGTAACTTCAAATCAGAAAAAAAAAAAAGAATGGAAAAAAGTAGAGGAGTGGTTGCTAGGAGCCGTGGGCTCCAAAAGTAACTAAGAATGAATGATAGATGCTGACCTTGCACGCCTTGATGGAGTAATGTGTATTGGTTCTCACTACCTCTTCTCTAGCCAGCTGAAGACAAGAAGCCCTACCTTTTCCTTTGTCAAAAATGATAGTTTGCACTACACAAAGCATAGAAATTAAGTTGAAGGATTATTAAAACTATGAAAGAAGTGCAATATTTATAAAAGAAATAACACAAACAAAGATCAGAATAGAACTGACTGGATGGGGGCTAGACCCTAACCCTCTTTTTGGTGTTTTTGAATATGAAATGAGATGCAATGAAGTAATAGAAGATTGAATAAGTGTAGAAATGATGCTAAGAAAAAAAGAAACAAAATATGAAGACAATTATGGTGGTAGAAACTCAGAATATCAAAGTGAAAATACTTCCTTGCTAAAAAACATGGTGTCGGGGCATGGGAATGAAATTTTTTTAAAAAAAAGTTTGATCTTTGTGAGATTTGGGATTTTTCTAAGCTTAAGAATGCCCTAGGGGAGCTCTAGCACTAGTGATTTTAGGGGGCATGTAAGGATCCTTAAACTTGAGTGAACATCTCCTTTTATAGAGAGACATTTGCCTAAAATACACAGGTCTTCTTTCCAAAATGCCTTGTTGTTGGGTCTTTATGGTAGGGATTGGTAGGACCTGAATTGGCCTTGAAAAATGCACATAAATTAAGTGGGAAATTTTATACAAGAAGAAAGTGCCCCAATAATTAGGAATCCTATTATTGGGGCACCATGGCTAAGACTTAGTCACCATGATAATAGGTCTCTAGGCACCCTAGCAACAAGGCACATGGCCCCAATAACCCAAAAATGTGCTAGCTTAGCTAAAAGCTTGGTTTTCTTTTCTAGAACACTAAATGTTATCCATGTAAACAAGATTTTTAAGCTTCATAACTAAGCCAAAATAGTGTGTCTATAGCTTGCCTCACCTTCACATCATCATTGAAAGCGAATGACAAAAGTGGAGCAAAGATGAGTGCAGTGAACTATAAAGACGCATAGTGGAGTGTAATGGTAATGAACTAAAAAGGTGATGCAAATGTGTAGATTTAGACATGCTCATCGTGACATAATTGGGGAAGGCAAATGAAACTAAGTCCTAAGATTTTCATCATGTTCATCTAAATTGTCTCCCATGGTCGATTGAGTTAGGGGAGCATGCCATGGCGTAAAGAGGGATAAGAGAAAGCCAACCCCACATGGTGGGGATCTCTGAGTCACGAACTTGTGAGTTCATCATTGGTTAGTGGTCCAATTTGTGTGGTGTGCTAAACTAAGATGGGCTAACTTGTAGAGTAAATTGAAGGATTTTAAAATAATGAAACCTAAATCAAGATAAATAAACTAAGTATAATGTTTAATCAACAGGGTTAGGCCTTCAAGTTCATTAGGTTCTCACAAGAATATTAGTTTAAATTGGAGTGGAATAAGTTCTTCTTTCATTGGAATCATCATTTAAAGTCTGGAGAAGTATTGGTCATCTCAAGATCCTAGAATCAAATTGAGAGTCACAGTGGGATGGAAGACATAGTGTGGACACAAGGATAAACTCAATCACAATGGAAACACGTTGCGATGCAAACATGGGTAAAACATTGTGGGACTTAGACAAAAGTTTGAATGCAATGTGACTAATGACACATAGGACAAAGGATGCTCAAGTGAGATGAAAAATATGATGATGCAAGAACATAGTGGGATACGAATTTGAGTTGACACACAGACGAAGGTAGTATCACAGTGGGATTTAAATCACAATGGAGACATGAGAGACCATAATGGGACAAGATGGTGGAATGAAGCTAACATGGTGGGGGCATGAACTATGGTAGTAATTACAGTGGAATCAAAATAGGGTTGTCGACTCCAGAAACGAGTTCCGGATCGGCACCTCAAGAGAAGGTGAAAGATAGAATAGGGAAAAAAGGGGAGTGAATTGAAAAACACTCGGAAAGCGGTAAAGAGTCCTCACCTCAGTCCCACACTCACATTGATCCCCGAACTTTCATCCCACGGCGTCGCTCGAGCACCGGAGATGGTTCGGGTCATATGGGAGGAGAGTGAGGAGGAGATGAACTTAGAACATGAATAAAAAGGTGGTCGCCAGGAGCCATGGGCTCCACTTTATGTAATAAAAGACAAGATTAAATTGAATTGACCGTGTGTACCTTAGCGCGAGAGATGATATGTGGGTTAAACCTTCTTCCTCGTCAACCGGCCGATGAGGGAGAGTCCAACCGATGCTAGCTTAATCAATATGGGCAACTTAATACAATAAAACAAATGAAGAGTTTGATTAGGCTTGTGAGAAGTTTAGTAACTATAGTAAGAAGATAAGAAAGGAAGCAATTGGAATCGAACTCACCGGCTTCGGGGTGAGCCTTAACCCTTTTTTGTGTTTTTAATTATGTAAAAATAATGCAAATGAACTAAAAGATGTTTTAAAATAGTAAATAAACTTAATTAAATGAGTTAATAAGAACTTATGAAGTGTATGGCTTAAGTTGAAGCCAAGTTGGTTGAAAACGGCCGGTTCAGGTAGCCTTGAACCCTTCTGGCGTGACTTTGGTGTAGAAAATGTTACGGACAACCCTGATGTTAGAATTGAGTGTAATTTGTTTATATGGATGGATAACTCGGATAGGAAGATATATTCTGTTGATGACTTCGCCGGAATCTATCTATAGAAGCCTGTAAAAATTACAAAAGTGGGCAGATATGGAAAATATAACCTGGATGCGCGCCCTCAGTGCAGCAATCATCATGAACAGACGGCAAGTCGGAATCGAGTGCCATCAGCTGCAAATGAAAGAGAACGAAGAGAGAAACAACTCATCTATCAAAGACTTTTGCAGCAAAAGCCCAGATTTTCTACAGAAGCCGATGAAGTCGATTGCTGCAGAACACATGGATCGGGCTTCTACTTCGCCTCGGGATCGATCTCTCGACGTCGGATCACCTTTGCACGTCGGGACAGCTTTGGGAGAGAGCTTGGACGATCTCATGATGAGCTAGGCATGGGGGATCAACCTTGGGTCATTGGGAATAGCCTTCAATTTATAGAGAAAGAAAACCGGTGCAAAACATGGAAACTGGACCGACCGCGCCCTCGCTTTTCAAAGGAGATGAGGGCGCGTAGGGCGCGCCCTCACCTTGGGGGCGTGGTCTGCGCGCCCCCCAGTTTCAAAGGAACCGGGGGCGCGTTACGCGTCTTATTGCTAAAATCCACTGGAATCTTACGGAAATTGCTAAAAATTGACTTGACAAACGTAATGCGCCCCCAACCTAGGGGCGCGGTAAAAATAATCGATAATCAGCGATGGTAACCTTCCAAAAATCCGGTTTATAAGGTGCTAATTGGGGAAATTTACGATTTTCAGAAATTGACTGCGCCCCCGTGTTTCAAAGAAAGCGAGGGAGCGCAGGGCGCACCCCCAGGTTGAGGGCGCGGTGACCGTGCCCTCCCATTTCAAAGGGGGCGGGGGCATGGTACACTCTTCTCTTCTGCGCGCGCGTCCCGTGGGCCGTAACTTGCAAACGGGATGTCCGATTCAGCTCCCGTTTGTTGCGTTGGAAAGAGGGCCTTCAACAGCACCTCCTCAAGTCAGTAACCCAGCCGGCATGACTCCTTAGATGTTTGCGCGGGACTTTCTACCGGTTTACCCTCTCGCAAAAAGCCAAAAACCGTGGTGAAGATTCGAAAGAGCACGGTTCCGGTCGAGGAATCTCGGGTCAACTCGGGATGACTTAAAATGATGACCGAACAATTCTGGTATGATTGGAAAACCCGAAGTCATCAAAAAAATCTAAGATTAACCCGGTAAACGTAAATCGAAACTCGGAAAAGCCGTAAAACCCTTAAATCAACCAAAATGGCCGTATGGCCCTGGTTGAAGAAATACATGGCTAGGATCGACCTGGACGACTTGAAAAGACCCGGTGATGACCGGAAAGGCCAGACTCGTTGTCCAGGATAGCTGTGTCAGTACAGATCGAAAAAGCAGTAACGAAAGTCGTCATTGGCCGACGACTACCGTAATGACTTCCCAGAAACCCTGAATGTTACGGAACACATGCGGGACTCCCGATACCTTCAATTAAGGACTATTCAAGGTTGGTCATCGAGCAAGCTCCGTGTTTTCATGGTTCACGCGTAGCTCTCGCTTGAAGGTTATGGCATTATTCCGGAAATCATTGGTCCATTCCCAACTCATAAGGGGCTCCACCAACGTCCTTAGCTCATCTCCACAAGGTAATCCGGATCAGATAACAGTCAAACAAGAATATCGCCCATGGAATAAGAGTCTCGGGCTCTGAATCAGGCCAATTTGGCGTGTCTACGAGGGTGAGTAAAGACATAGGGTGATACATCACTTGAACAAGTAGGGGAAGCCATAGTGGGACATAGAAACAAAAGCATGTGGAAAGATAAAAAATTGTGGAGCAAAAAAGACATAATGGGATTTAGAGTAAAGAGAGTAGAATAGGAACAACCACATTGGGACAAGATGGTGGTACAAGATGACCACAACGAGATAATGGTTAGGAAAAAAATTATCACAGTGGGATATGAGATGAATGAAGTAATGCACACTGAGCTTAAAGAAATAAAAATTTATCATGAGAACATAGTTCAAAATATAGACTATACAAGATAGGTCAATCAACATAGTTTTGGCCAATCCGCAATCCTAGAAATTAAATGAGACATCACTAATTTTGTTGAAGGGGTTCTAGAGCTTAGCTTCTCCTAGACATGCGGTTTTCAACATCTTATGTACTATTTTATTTTGATAACATTCAAGACTCAAAATGTAGAGTTAAGATGCAAGACTTTATGAGATTAGGAATGGCCCCTTTTTTAAATTTTTTTGAATGTTTTTATTGTTTTTCCTTTCTTCAAGTGTGTGGGAAGGAGAGACAATGCACTTCTTTCCTTGTGTGAAGTCCTTCCTGTTTCCTTCCTGTACTCACTTGAAAATGATGATTAGAATTGTATTCTAGATTTGTCCCTTGCAAGAGAAGTGTAAAGTTGACTCGATATTTAGTCATGGGACATAGGCTTATCAACAAGGTAAAAGATAACAATATGATACTAAGTATGCAATGCATAAAAAGAAACATGCAAAATTCAAATTAAACATGAATGCAATAGATTTGCGGTCTAGTAGAATATAATTAAATATGTTATTTTAATTTTTGTAGATTTTCTATTTTTTTTGAGATTTGGGTTTTATGATTTTTGGTTATAGGTATTTTTTTATTTTTATGGACTTTTAATTTTTTTAGATTTATTTTTTATTTTTTAAATTTTATATATTTTTAATTTTTTGTGTGGAGGAGACAACCACTTTTACTCTTGGTCTTGCTTGAATCAAACATCCTTAATCATAATTCAAAGATCAAGAGTAAACACCGCATATAAGATAATGCCTTTCATTTGGAATTCTCTAACCTTTTGACTACAATAGGCCAGGTTTTTCACTAGGTCTAGTCAGTGTGAATACAGATTTCTTGGGGTAACTTTTAGTGCTCAAATAGAAGTTGCTCTTCTCCTTCACTCATATTTTCTTCCATGCACACTTTGATTCCCATATGTTTGGCTTGTGGTATCACTTGAATACCAAAGAACCAGTTTGGGTCATGTAGAAGGATGGAGTGAAAGAAGAGAGAGGGAGAAATGAAATAAAAAAAAGAATAAATGAGAAGGAATGATGTGGTGTAGTAGTCAGTTCTGATTTCCTTTTATTTAGACATCCAAGAAGAAGAAGCTTGAGACATTCCTTTTGTTCGATCTGGTTTATGCAGGCGTAGCTCACTTCAACCAAGTTATCATGATTTGTCCAAAAGAAAATAAGAAACAAAGTGAAAGTAATATTAGAACTAAAAGGTATGTAGTAATATGATCAACATGAACATGAAACGACAAATGATTAATAATAGACAAGATTGGGACTAGTTCTCAACTCCCATGTTGGGTGTTTTAATAATGCATGGTGATAGAAATGGATGCTCAAATATATGCTAAAAAAAATTAAAATGCAAGTGAAAACTAAAGAGAGTGGTAGGGGATCATAAAACCATAAAATGGGTTAAAAATGTCCTAAAAATAAAACATGCTCTAAATTTCTTAGTACCCCCACTGGCAAGGTGACTGGTGTCCTATTGGTGGGGTGCAAAGAAAAGTTCCCCCTTAGTGGGGCACTTAAGGAAGTGCCCCCTTAAGGGGGCACTAGAAGCAGGGTTGATAAGTTGTCGGGGGAGTTTTCCTCACTATGTTATGGGCTCATGTGTGATCTCTGGTGCATTAGTGCAACTCCTTGGGGTGCTATTGAGACAAAAGAACGGATAGGAGAAGAAAATGAGCCTTGGAAGAATGAAGGTTGAAGTGGGGAACCTTCAAAATCTAAGAGAAAAGCGTAAGAAAAAAAAAGAGAAATGGTGCTTTCTCTTAGCCTTATGGAGTGGTTCTCTAGGAAATGTTGGGGCATGGAAATCTATTAGGATAAAATTGCATCTATTATGGGGGGAGAGAAGCAATAGATAACTTTCAAAATGTTAAATAATGGTCTTTTTTTATAGCCACATGAAGGAGCAATCCTAGAAGACATAAATCTGTTAATTAGACCAAAGTGCCCCATTAATGAAGGCACTAGGCACCCTATTAATGAGGCACTAGGAACCCCCCTTCTGGGGCCCGCAAAGTCCCATTAGTGTGCCTTAATAAAAGGCTATTTTTTAGGCTGAAAATGGGCTTCCATACTAAGCCCCC
Organism: Cryptocoryne crispatula var. balansae; assembly: GCA_036172225.1. Classification (NCBI taxonomy): domain Eukaryota; kingdom Viridiplantae; phylum Streptophyta; class Magnoliopsida; order Alismatales; family Araceae; genus Cryptocoryne; species Cryptocoryne crispatula. The sequence continues at coordinate 31,657,120 of CM069921.1, forward strand.
CCTAATGGGGTGCTTTGATTAGATAGGCACAATTAATGCTCCGACCATGCATCTAACCAGCACCATCCAGGGGTCTAATTAGCCACACAATTCAGATGAAAAAGGAAAGCACCTCATTAATGTGTTGTCAGTGCCCTAATGGTGGGGCACTAGGCACCCCTTACAGGACACCAGGTCATTGGTCATATCTCCCCCTAAAGGAGTACCAAGGATTAGGTCTAAGCACTCCCCTAAGAGGAAACAAGGTCTTGATGATGCCGAAATGCACAAAATGCTTGAATTTTTTCGAAAAACTTAGTTCCTTCAACAAGATGCTTAAATATCTATTATGAAAACAAAAATTTTGGGCTCTTCAACTAGGCCAAATTTGTTTACCTATAGTTAGTGAATCCTATCCATGGGAGTTAAAGAAAAAGAGTAGACAAGATAAGTCCTAGCAAGTCTTAGGGATATCGAAGAGGTTTCTCTACTTATTCTAAATTACCCATTGAGGTTTTGTCTCTAAGGTAGTTCCTTCTTTATTGACTTTTCCCGCATAATTTTGTAGCACACATTTATATAGGTTTTTAAATTTTTTCTTGACCTAGTTGGTCATTACCCATCTTTTTGCTCCTTTTCTTTTAACTATTTCTTTTTTTTATTTTGCTTTTTCTTTGACTTCAACTTTTTACTTGGGGCTTGGAAGTCAGACCCTTTGAGATAGTCTCCTACTAGGGTGGTAGACACTTTCAATGCTACTTTACTTAATCCCTTGCATCTATCTTGGACTAAAATAGAAGAGAATAGGATAGAGAAAACCTTCTTGTTCTAAGTTTTGCCTAGCTAACTTTCCAACTTCTAGTCATCAGATCTCAAAATCTAGTCGTGTAGTGTGCATGGATACCTATCCTTGATTCTTGGAGAACGAATGAGGGCACTAAGTTTTAAGTGAAATTTGAACTCTAATGGTCATGTTTTTTATTTGCATTGGTTTTTTATTTTTTAAAGGCAATATTTTTTTGACGTACATGACAATCCAGGAATGATTCAATTCTTCTCTTTTTGCATTAATCGGTTGATAAGCATTACATGGATAGATTTCAAAAATTACATGGAGATTCTTCTAATTAGGTTGAAGTTTGAAGCAAGAGCTGTCTAGCTTAACAAATATTTTTTTAAGCACATTCTCATCAATTTCAAGTTTTTTCTCACCCACTCTCTTCTGATGGAATCTTTTAAGCCTCTTCTAGTAAGTCCTAGTATGTTCAACAGTGACCAACCTCCTTTCATTTAAGATCTAGAGTTGTGTAAGAAGGGATTCCTGGCACTCCTGTCACTCATCCATGGGAAATAACATTTATTTATGCTTTTACACTAGTTTGCATTGTCATGTCATTTCCCTTACGCTTTAATGTTCATAAGAACTCTTGTCATTTAATTTTTGTTGTTTTTTAAGCATTTTTTGGTTTGTGTGGACCTACATTTACCTTTTTTCCCTGATGGACTACATAGCCCAGCTCCCATGTGAGCTATTTACTTTCTTTCAAACTCATTTACTTCTTTGCATTGTCATTTACTTTTATCGCTTTATCATTTACATTTGCAAGATTGGCATTTATTTTTCTTTAAAATTTGTGTTATCTATTTGCCCTCGTGCGGGTGTTTGCATCTTGGCTCGTGTGGACCACTTACTTTTTCTAATTCTCTCTACTTACTCTATCAAGTGTGTTTAAGCTTCTTTATGTTGCACCTCTACTTTGTTCTTATCATTACCTCACTTTCATTGTCATCTTTAAGGTTTCTTCTTGAGTTTTTATTGCATGATTTTATGTCATTAATCATCTACATAACATTGCTTGCTTTTATATCTTCGCTTACTTGCCATTCCATGTCTTGTTAAAGTTTATCATCTTGTCATTGCACATCATCGTGTTGCTTTAAATTACTCTTTGCTCTTGCCTTGAATATTTTATATTTTTATTTTCTCACTATCCTTGTCATCATCATCTCGCATTAGATTTGCATTGGGTATCAAGTTTGCCCAATTAACTTGGTCATTCAAGAAGGGGACTCACCTTTTCTCCTAAAGCCACTCAAATCCACGCACCATTCTTGGTGGATTCCAACCTCTCTTATAGGGATTCCCTCTCAATTGACTAGGTTTGTTTCCATCAAGGCCTCCATAATGTCAACTCTAAAAGACACAACAGGACTCTCCTTTTTAAGGAAGTCCGTGAATCCGGATCGCCACCTCAAGAGGGGATGAGAAAGAAAGGAAGAAAACACGGAAGGAAACTCATCCTAAGTCCCACACTCATATTGATCCCCGAACTTTCATCCCTTGGCGTCACTCGATCACCAAAGAGACGATTCGGGTCATGTGGGAGGAGGATGAGAAAAAGGAAATTAAGACATATGTGGTCGCCAGGAACCGCGGGTTCTGATTTATGAAATAAAAATGACCATGTGTATCATAGTAGGAAGAGTGTAGGTCAGAGCTTCTCCTTCTTCGGTCGGCCGATGAAGAAGAGTCCACAACGCGTGGGTGCTTGATTTTCTATGAAATTAGATAAACAAATAGATGAAAAGGTAATTTGAACTAAACAAATAGATGAAAAGGTCGGCCGAAAAATTTGTTCCGATCTGGTCAGAGGTAGAGTCCTAGTCAAAAACAAGTTACCTTGTGCCCCCGATCGAGGGCTCATGGCCATGTGCCTCACAGTAAGAGCACATGGCCACCCTGGATCCAGGGCACATGTGCCCAGGGACCAGGGCGCATAGGGACTGATTCTGCGCATCTTTCTTCCGGAAGCCATTGTGGACACTCCCAAACTCGGAATTTGACGCCGTTTGTTGAGTTGGAAAGATAACAGGCTGAATAAGCTTTCTATTGCAATGGATCAGCCATAACACCCTCCAAAACATCAAAATTTTAGCCGAAAGTTAGGATAGTGAACTGAAGATCCAATACTGGTCAAAATGACTCCGACGGCCAACCAGAAAGACATGGCATGAAACAAAACTTGTCCAGAGTGTGAATATGACCATAACCTTCAATGCATAATCATTAGGCATTGGTCATCTAGCCAATTTCTATGTTTACATGATTTACGTGTGGCTTTCGCTCAGAAACTATGGCTTTGTGTGGAACACTTCGGAAAACATCCGATTTCATTCGGCAAAGCTCCAAATCAACATGAAAAGGACCCAAAATTATTCTATGATAAATCACACATGTTACCCTATAAAACATGAGTTTTATGCTCTGAAATAGGCAAATTTGGCGTATCTACAGCTTGCCTCGCCTTGATGTCAGCTTTGTAAGGGAATGACATGTAATGACGCGGAGTGATTCAAAGTGAACTGTAATGGAATGAAAGTGAGCATAGATGAATGTAGCGGAATGAAATGGTGATGGACTGAAAAGGTGGCATCAAGGTGTAGATATAGACACGCTTATCTACCTGATCCAACAAAATGAATCTCACTGGATATTCTAGATCGCTTTTATTTTCCTTCAAAACCTCATATATTTGATTGGTAAAAGACATGCCATTGGCACAAGAGATAAAAAATAAAAGGATAAAGAAGTAGCCAATCCTCCACGCGGTGAGGAGTCATCGAATTCGTAGGTTCATCATCAGCCAGCAACCTGAACTTTGCGGTGTTCTTGTACTGTGATGGGCTAAAGTTTAAAAGAGATTGATTTTAAAATGAAAAGAATAACAATCCATCATATTTGGAATCTCAAGTTCATTTAAGTTTCACCAAAATACTCAGCTATTTCTAAGTGGAATAGCCTCAAGTTCTAAAAGGGTTCATTTAAGCATAACAAAATTGCTCGGGTAATGTGAAAACCATGAATCATGCTATGGCAGAAAACCGATTATTCAGAAAATGACAAAATAGACTTAAGCCATAGTGGGATTGAAAGATAATGGTGGGACTAACATAGAATGATGGGAAAGAAGAAACAATGGCATGACAAACATGATACGGTGGGATAAAATAAAAGACATAATAGGATAAAATAAAAGACATGTTGGGATAAAATAAAAGATACGGTGAGATAACATAAAAGATATGGTGAGATAACATAAAAGACATGGTGGGATAAAAGAGTAATGATGAATAAAAAAAATATGGATACGAAAACAAAGAAAATTATGTAGAAATAATTGAAGATATAGATTGTCTATTGGAGGTCAACACACCTGATTAGGAACCATCATCCCTCCAATGATCAATTTAGGCTTATCCGTGAGTGTGAAGAAATGACCAAGCCGTTGTAGATTTTGTTGAAGGGGATCTCGAGCCCAGTCATCTTCACCCACAAGGTCTTCAACATCAATACATATAATACATATTAAATGAACCTAACATAACTAAGTGATAGATGATAGGAGTGATGTGAAGATGAAAATGTGATAGATGCAGGTGATGATGTGAATCTGAGTGAAGCCTTTAGGCATGGTCTATTAAATTGCATCGACTGCCTGATTCATCAGCATCTCTGGTCCATCCTTGTCTTGCCTTTTGACGGAATACAACACCACGATAATGTTCAACTGGGTGGTGTTTCCTCTCTTTTCACCGCAGGGTTGGCATGACATTCCTTTGGGAACACCGATCTCACCAATTCACTTGTTAGGACTTAAAAGGTTGCCTCCACATTTCTGATTAGTACCCAACAGACGAAATTGTTATACGAAGTATATTGTTCCTGAAATGGACAACTAAAGCTTTCACTATTAAAACTATCATTTGGAGGTCAAAAATAATATTTTTCATGATGGTTATTTTATCAAAAATGTCATTTTCAACATTTTGGACAATTTCTGATTTTTTTTTTGAAATTTTTGAAATTTTTTGGTCCATGTGCACCCGATCAGGGCACGTGCCCATGCGCTCGGGGGTGGGGCACCTGGCCATGTGCCCCCAGATGAGGGCACATGCGCCCTAGTCCATTTTTTTTGCAAAAAAATTGTACCTAATAGTCCTTCTTTTTTTGCCTCTTTAACTCTTGAAAACACTTTGTAAAGATGATTAATTTTTCATCATGACTCATCCCTTTGCCTGTATATCGTTTACCTTGATTTTGAGTCAAAGGGAGGAGCCTTCAAGGTAGAATAAAATAAATGACTTAAATGAAATGAGGGTAAGGGTGGAGAGAACTTACCTGCCGTGGTGAGAATCTTCTCATCTTACTTTAAAATGCCTGAAACACTTGATAAAAGAAGGATTAGATCTTCATCATTACTCATCCCTTTGCCTATTATGGTCAACTTTGACTTAGGTCAAAGGGAAGAGCCTTTTTAACAAGGTAGTTAAAGCCAAAATAGACGTGCAATGCAGAAATAGAAATATGCATGATAGAAAAATAAACATGGATGCAACTAAGGCAATGATCACGACTAAGCTAAAAAGATGCATTTTTTTGGGTTCTCTTAGAAATATCCATTTTTTAGATTTTTGAAATATTCAATCCTTTTTTTGGATTTTTAAAATATGCATTTTTTTAGATTTTTAAAATATGCATTTTTATTGAATTTTTGAAATATGCATTTTTTTGGATTTTAAAAATATTCAAGTTTTTTGTGTGGAGAAGATACTGGTATTTGAGATAGTTCATTGGTCTTTGAAGTTTGTCAAGACTCAAGTGGTAGATACCATGCGCAAAATAAAGTTCCCTACCTAGAATCCTTCAACCTTCTTCCTTTGATCGGCTTGGGTTCCACCTGGATTCAATCAGTTTACCCTACTCTAGTGGTTTAAGGTGGAAGATCATAGAGGAAGTCCTTGATAGGGTTTGGAGATGTTGAGAGAGATTTCTCTACTCACTCAAATTGCCCATTGGGGTTCGGCCTCTGTGTCTTTCCTATTTTTTGCCTCTTCTATGTGGCACATATTTAGACAAGATTTTGACCCATGGGGACATTGCCCATATTTTAGTACCTTTTGCCTTGACTATCATTTTGGGTACTCATTCAGACAAGTTGATCATTTTTTTTCTTTTTCTAACCTGAGAGGTTCATTACCCATCTTTTGGCACCCTTTTGCACTCTCCAAGACAGCCTCCTACTAGGGTGGCGAGTGTTTTCGATACTATCCCTCTCTAATATTCTCTACCTATCTTGGACCGAGTACAAGAGAATAGAGTAAGGGTACTCCTTCCGTTTCTAGATTTCTACCTTGCATTTCGTAAGTGTCAGGTTGTCTGGATTCTAGGATCAAGAGGTGTTGTGTGTGTAGGATGGTACCTACCTTGACTTCTTGCGCACAGCCTAGGATCGATGACTTAAGATTATACCAGTGGTTTCTCCATTTTTATGAAAAACACCTTTTGAGGTAAACTCCATTCCAAGGATGATTCAATTTTTCTCCATCTGCATTAGCTAACTCATATGCATTGCCTGGATACTTTTCAGTGATTACAAAAGGCCCTTCCCATTAGGTTGCAATTTGGAGCGGGGACCCCTTGGTTTAACGAAAATTCTTTTAATGACCATCTCACTAATCTCGAATTTTCTCTCAACCACCCTCTTTTGATAAAACTTTTTAAGTCTGTTTTGGTAAGTCCGGGCATGCTCGGCGGCAACTAGCCTTCTTTCATCCAAGAGTTCAAGCTACGCAAGGAGAGATTCTCGTCTCTCATCAACAGGAATATCCCTGTCGAGTTGAACTCAGAGAGATAGAAGGAATACTTTTTAGGGGACCACTGCTTCCATCCCATATGCCAAAGCATATGGGGTTTGTCCAGTGGGAGTCCTTACAGAAGTACGATAAGCCCATAGAGTATCTACAAGCTTATTAGGCCAGTCGGCAAACTTGCTAGACTTACAAGATTTCTTGATGATCTTGATTAAGGTCTTATTAGTGGGTTTTGCTTGACCAGTGCCTTGAGGATACTATGGTGATGAATGATGCAATGAAATGTGATACCTGTTGCAAAGATCACACAGATTTTGAGAGGGAAATTGTGGCCCATTATCAATGACGATGTCGCTGGGGATTCCAAACATTGCCATAATGTTGCACTTGATGAAGGAGTAGACTATTGATGCTTTAATCTCCATGAATGCTTCTGCTTCAGCCCACTTTGTAAAGTACTCTGTTGCCATCAGAATGAATGATTTTGAGCGCATTTCGGAGTTGAGGTCACTCAAGGGGCCAATGATATCAAAAGCCCACATGGCGAAAGGCCATGGAGCATGGATTGGGTGAAGGGAAGATGCGGGAGAATGAATCTTGTTGGTATGGAGTTGACATGAATGATAGTGCCGGACAAAGATGGAGCAGTCTTCTTCTAGAGTTTGCCAATAATTCCCTTGTCAGATTTCTTAGCAAGGGCTTGGGCATTCACATGACCACCACAAACTCCAGAATGTGCTTCCTTCAGCATCAACTCGGCTTCTTATTCATCAAGACATCTGAGTAAGATTCCACATAAGCTTCTCTTGTAGAGCACTCCTCCTAGGATTTTATACTTCTGGGATACCCTTCTGATTGCCTTCTTTTCCTTGGTTATTGATCCAGGCGGGTATGACTGATCTTGGTAATACCTCGCAATCTCATCATACCAAGATCTCTCATCTTCTTCTAATTCTTCCAACTCAATTAAGGAGATTTCTTCATTGTGTGCCAAGTATTCCTTTCTGTTGAACCTTTCCTTAACCTTTAGAAAAAGTTAATCCTCAATTGCTGGAATTGACCTCTTATAGATGTGGATAGTGCACACTTGCCTACCTAGCGGGATAGATAGAGATGAAGCTAGTGAAGCTAAGGCATCAGCAAGGACATTCTGAGAATGGGGGACATGGACAAAGGTGAGTTTGAAGAATAGCTTGATGTAGCAGGTGGTGAGCTCTTGTTAGGGTTTGAGGTTTGGATGGGAAGTTCGATATTTGGATAGGACTTGGCGTAGGATCAATTGACTATCACCTATCACCCTCAGTTTTGTGGCACCATAGAAGTGAGCAGCCTCCAGCCCAGCCAGCAAGACTTCATACTCAGCTATGTTGTAGGTTGCTGGAAAGTTTAGCTAAAAAGCCTGTGGAATGGTGACACCTTCAGGTGACAGAAGGACAATACCTATCCCTCTACCATAAGAGTTCAAAGGCCCGTCAAAATTTAATGTCCAAAGATTAGAAGATCGGACTGACATTAGTTCGTCATCCGGGAACTCTGACCGGACTGGGTCAAAGATGGGTATGGGATGATGGGCAAGGTGTTCAACAATAGCATAGCCCTTGATTGCCTTCTGCGGAACATAGGTGATATCAAATTGTGACAAGAAGCTTTGCCATCGCCCTAACCGATCAGTTAAAATTGTCTTCTCTAACAGAAATTTGATGGGATTGAAACGAGCAATGAGCTTGACTTGGTGAGAAAGAAAATAGTGCTTGAGTTTTTGAACCACCTAAACAAGAGCAGTACAGGTCTTTTCTACCACCGTGTACTTCAGCTCACGAGCATCAAACATCTTGGACAAGTAGTAAGTAGCTCGCTCTTTCCCTTCTTCAACAACTTGTGCAAGGACTGCCCCAAGAGAGTTCTCAAGAACCAAAATGTAGAGGATCAAGGGCTTGTCGGGAATTGGTGGTCTAAGTACAGGGGGACTTGACAGGTATGTTTTCAACCCATCAAACATCTCCTGGCACTTCGAATCCCATTTAAACTCGACCCCCGTCTTGTTTAACTCATAGAAAGGTTTTCACCTTTGCGATTGTTGTGAGATAAACCGGCAGAAAAATTGTAGCCTCCCAATCAGTCCTCGTAGCTCTTTCATATTCTTCGGGGGAGGCATAACAATAATTGCTTTGGCCTTGTTTGGGTAGATCTCTGTGCCCCTTTTGCTTACTATGAACCCTAATAGCTTTCCTGATGAAACTCCGAATGTACACTTCTTAGGGTTCATTTTCAGCTTGTATTCTCTAGCTTGTTGCAAAACCTTCCTTAGTACTTTAGCATGATCTTCCCAACTCTTGGACTTGATAACTAAATCGTCCACATACATCTCTACAAGGGTGTGCATCATGTCATGAAAGATGGCCATCATAGCCCTCTAATATGTAGCACCAACATTCTTTAACCCAAAGGCATGACAACATAGCAATATGTTCCCCAAGGTGTAGTGAATAAGGTCTTCTCTTGGTCCTCCTCAACTAACCGGATCTAATTGTATCCATAATAACCATCCATGAATGAAAGCATTTCAAATCTAGCTATGTTATCAACCAAAACATCTATATAAGGTAAAGGGAAATCATCCTTAGGACACACTCGGTTTAAGTCCCTGATGTCTATGCAAATCCGAACCCGTCATTCCTTCTTCATAACAGAGACTATGTTAGCCACCCATTATGGATATAGGATGACTTTAATAAATTTTTCTTGGTGTAGTTTGTCAACCTCTTCTTTCATTTTGAGTTCAATATCAAGGTAGAATCTCCTGAGCTTTTGTTTAACTGGGGTAGTTCCAGGTTTCAAGGTTAATCTATGTTCAACAAATGCATTATCTAATCTCGGCATATCTTCATATGTCCATGTGAACGTGTCCTTGTATTCTTCTAAAACATTGATCAAATGTTGTTCTTCTCAGGGAGTGAGGTTTGCACTGATGAGGATAGCCTTAGGATCTTCCAGGGTCCCTAAATTCAGTTCCTTGGTTGGTTCATTCCCTGTGGCTGATGGTTCTTCAAATCTTCTAAGTCCAGATGCATATGCATCAGCCAAGTCCTAGATTTCATCATCAGATTCAGGATCCTTCTCTGATACCACCTCATATACTCCCAAAATATGATCTACGTTATGCTCATCCTCATATCGGATTTCACCTAGCTGGATGGTTTTCTCTAAAAAGTTTGGCAGCCTTACACACTCTATGCATTTTTGTGCCAATTGTTGTAGATACCTACTTGGATCTCATTTACCTCTGACTTTCCTATTTCCTAACCAAACCTGACCTACTGAAGATAAAGCTGGAAAGGTAGTATTTACAATGGAGAGAGGATCGAGTAAATTGATCAATGATTCAGAAGAGAGGGATCCTTGATTGGGAGCACCCTCTGAGATGAGTAGAGACGTCTCCTTGATGGAAATGTGAGTTTCAAAGAAGACATTTTTGCTTTGGATTTTCAAGTAAGAAGATAGAATGAGCCTGAGTGACTCAAGGCTTACTAGAAGTTGATGAATTAACAGATAAAAAACTTAAGAATAAAAGGGGAAAGTGGACACATGGGTCCAAAGTGAGTTGTCAGTTTGGTGGAAGAGAGTGGGCTTGGAAGCCCATCCAATAGATCTAAAAATAATGACATGAGGTTTAAACATGGGATTGTTGTATTTGGGCCTCGTGGAATGGTTTTGACTTAATTGGTAGCTTGCTCAACAGGACGATCCAAGATTGCTCTTCCCTTGAGTGGTTCTTTGTGCTCTTCCCCACTTGAGAACAAACGAGTCAAAGATAAGCACAGATCTTTCAAGTCTTCTTCTTCAACTGGAGCCTTCCTTCTCTTGACAGCGGTAATGGAACTCTTGTCATATTCATCCATCATCATGTCTCCCCTTTGATAAAGAATGTGTGGAGTCCCATGGCATATCCTGGCTGGAAGACCCTCTTTGGGATGGAATCCTCTTCGTATCCCAACCCCTGCCTGTGTGGACTTTTCATATATTCGATCGGCTGAGTGATCCCTTGAAGATCCTTGCCCAAACCTTTTCCAGGCTAATAGCCCAATTTCATCATCATCCTCCATCCCACTGTGTCTGGTAGAGAGGCGTTCATGCATCTAACTTTTGGAAACTCTCCCACTGAGATATGGGGTTGCATTGACAGTCCTAGGGGCAAAAAAGCATCATTTAGCTCGTCCCTTATGGGCATGCTGGTTACCTTGACAACTTGTCCTTTAAAAGGAAATTTTATGCATTGATGGTTTTTTGAAGCCATAGTTCCTACAGATTCTCCCAAGTTTAGCCCGAAAAGTTGGATCCAGTTTCAGGATATGAAAATTGGTCGTGACCGTACATGGTCCAAGTTTAACCTCTAAAGTGACCACCCCACATGCAGAATCTTGGAGTTGTCATAGGCTGTCACGATGGCACAAGATGTCTTGATTTATTATTCAGAAATGCCGCACAACTGCAAAGTTTCTGGCGGCATAACGTTGATGGAAGCTCCAGTGTCAACTAAATATGATTTCACTTCAATATTACAGATGATAACAGCCACATGTAAGGCGTATCTCCTGACCTCTGGATCTGCTAATTCCTCCTGAGAGAAAGTGAGTGTTGGGTGCTCACTTCTAGGGGCTAACACTGTAGTGATCTTCTCAGGTGAGAGATCTTCATTCACCATGACCCTTTGCAAATACTGCTGTAAAATTTTCTGATGCACTTTTGATCTTTTAATCAGCTCAAGTATGGAGATACGGGCTGGTGTCTTGTCCAAATTTTTCAACAAATCATAGACTGTGCCCGACAAGGGTTCTTCCACTTGTTCCTCCTCTACTGGATCCTGTGGTTAAGTCCCGACTTGAGGAAAGAGCTGCTAGAACATCCTCTCACTCCGAAGCACCGGGGCTATTTGGTGGTCGGGTAGAGGTGATGGGTTAACTGGGGTGGGCTATGGTGGAACAGGTGGTGTAGGTGCAGGTATGGTGGGTAATGGGATTAGTGGTTTTGAGATGCTTGGTTTGTGATTAGAGGGGTAGGATTTGGAGGTGGTAGTGATGGTGATGGTGGTGGTGGCAGCCTGATAAGAAGAGGCCGGGGTGCAGGAGTGGTGGTAGGTTGTGGGGTTGGTGGTGTGATAGGTTGGGGTTTTGAGGTGACAGAGTTTATAGATTGGGGGCTCAGGTTTGGTGGTGATTGTGGTGACCGGATGAGAAAGGGCTTGGTGGTGGTTGTGGAGTAGTGGTGCATGGATCATCTGTCTAAGGGGGTTCCTAGCAGGAGGCCTAGCTGGGTTGATTGGCATGGTTGCATTATGATTTTCTAATTGCCAACCTTGAGCACGGCTGGAAACTTCCTAGACAATGGAATGTACTAAACCAATTCTTGGGTTTGGATGTGCTGGTGCCGGTGCCGGTGCCGGAGCGAGAGCATGTGATGGGAGCGGATTCTGAACAATCCCCAAGCCAGGTTGTTGTTGAGGCTGAGCCAGTGGACGCTGTCGCTGCTACTACCTAGCCTTCATTGCCTGTATGCATTCCCCCAATCGAGCCCAATCAATGCTGCCATGGTCATTCAGATCGTGGATGTAATCTTTGAATTAAAAATGCACTTTTATAATGTGACCAGGGTACCGGTCGTAAGCACAGTATCGGGACATATCTGCATTTGCTGGCCAAACCTTTCTTTCCTTGGGCAATTCCAACTATTTTTCTGTCGGGAGTACATTAAAGATGTCAGTCAAAGAGTAAGGGAGTTGTGTGTAATTCTCTCTCCTAGGACCTCCCCTTTGTGGTGCCTGATTGGGTGGTGGCGGTGCCCTGTTGTAGGTAGGTTGACGAGGTTGCTGGGGTTGCTCTACTGGCAGAGGTGGTTGTTGTGGTTGTCATGGTTGTTGTGGCCTAACTTGTTGTTAACGGGGTGGTAAGAAAGGTCCTGTGGTGAGTACCAAACTGGTTTTGACGTCTCCCGCCCTATTTTCTCACAATGTTTATAGCTTTATTGTTGACAACTCCCTCAGTTGTAGGCCCAGCTGGTGCAGAGGGGGTCTTCCTGATGTTCCTAGGTTTGGGATCAAATGGATTTACCATTGTGGCATCCTTGAAGTGGGCTTGCAAGTATCGGGCACTATCATAAAGTTCATTCATAATGGTAGGACAGTGCATAATCAAGACATTCGTCAGGGTAGGTGTAGTGTTTCCAATGAGCATCTTCACTTGTTCCCCTTCATAAATAACATATGTTAGTTTCTCTGCCATTCCCCTCCAGCGATCAGCAAACTTTATAAGTCTTCTTCGGGCTTCATCTTCTCAACAATCAAATCTATAATGGAGCATGATGGTGACACCCGGTCTCTGTACCTTTGCAAAAAATTGGTCTTGACAATATCAAAATCTCCTGCCTCAAAGGGGTCAAGCAAGTAAAACCATTCCAATGCAGACCCTTCTAGTGATCGGCAGAGCAAGAAAGAAAGAATTCTATGATCATTATTCCAAAACAACGATTCGTAGAGAAAATATTTTAGGTAGAGAAAAGGATTGCCAGTACCATTGTAGCGGCGATAAACTAGTAGTTCAGAAGGTGACAGGTGAAGAACTGGCAAAGAAGGAATAGAGACCTCAAGAATTGACTTGGAATCCAAGTGACATCTCAGCTCTTCATAACGTTCATTCATTTGGGTGAGCTGATCCATGATTGCTTGGGTGAGAGCAGGTTCTTAGTTTACTGGTGGGGGTATGTGGTTAGATGTGTGATTATGAAATTGAGGAGCATGATTTGGAAAATTCTCTGAATATTGTCCCAAGACTTGGTGGACCAAGGGAGCAACATGGTTAAAATAAGGTGGCTGGACAAATGATGGTTGGACCACAGATGGTTGAACTATAGATGGTTGTGCTACAGATGGTTGTGCTAGTGGTGGTTGAATCACAGATTGCTGAACAATAGGTGGGTGAACAAAGAATGATTGAATGAGTGGTGGTCGAACCATAGGACAAGGAGATGAGGCAACTTGGTTGGCTTCAGCCTGATCAGAGGCAATTTTGCCCTTCACCATGGATTGTATACGGGAATAGGTTTTTGGCTCAGTATAAAGAGACAACTCCCTAAAGAGTTGTTCAACATCACGGGGAGCAGATGGTTGAGGGACCTCTTGCACTTCTGACTCAAACAAGGGATTAACATGACCGTTTGACGGAATTGGTTGGTGACCCATCTCGTGCTCTCGACGTTCAACGTGTTCTGCCATTCCAACGTGCCTTCCAGACCTTAATTGCATTGTCACCCTTCAACTTCAAGCAGAGGGTAAAACAAACGAGTTGGCTAAACTAACAAAGATTTTTTTTCTGTTTTTTTAGTATCTTGCAAAATTGTTAGAGTTTTGAATTTTTGTTTGACAAACAAGTGATGTAAAAACTTAAAAACAAGATTACGCAATGATTTTGATTAAACCTTAGGTTTATAGATTTATTAAGAATTGTTCTCTCAACAAATGGGTTAGGATCCTAACTCCAATTTCTAATGACCTAGGTTTCACACAATCTCACCATGTGTAGGTAACATAGGATACTTCGGGTTTTAGGGAGTGGTACAACCAACCCGATCGTGAAGAGGAATACTCCATGTATGAGGAATTACGGAGGCCTTGATGAAAACCAACCAAGTCAACTAGGAAGGAATATCCCAGAAGAGAGGTCAGAATCTACCAAGAGGGTGTTTGGATATGAGGGATAAATGGGAGAGTGAGCTCCCGCCTCAAAAGGAAAAAAAGTGTTAAAGAAGGAGGTAGAGAGAAGGAATAGAGAATGCAATTAAGTAATAAAGAAAAAAATAAGCAAAACATAAACTTAAATAAACAAGCAATGACACAAGGAAAGTAACTAGAAATTAGGCAAGCAACTAGAAACTAAAATCTGGACCTTGTTTCACACAGGAGCCAAATAGAGATAGTAAAAAGTGATGAAAAAAAAAGGTTCAGATCTGATAGCCAAGCAAAAGGGGTGGTCCACGCAGGGACCGATGTAATAATAAGCTAGTTCACGTAGGAACTGGGGTAAAAGTGAAGGTGGTTCATGCGGGAACCAGTTTTGGGTAGCAAAGGGGTGGTTCACGCAGGAACCAGTTTGAATGATCAAAGAGGGCCACGTGGGGCTAATTAAAGGTGAATAAGGATCTGATCGAAGTGGGGATAGTTCTAAAGGAAAGTGATTTGGTTCACGTGGGAACCAAAGTAAAGAAAGAGATTGGTTCATGCAAAAACTGGTTTAAAAGGGAAAAGGGTGGCTCATGCTGGAATCGGTTTAAATGGCAACTGAAAATAAAAGTGGGTCATGTGATGACCAATTTGAGGGTGATAACCTGAAGAAAAATAGGAAAAAATCTGATTTGAATGACTGAAAATAAATGTTGGTTCATGTGGGAACTGGTTTGTAGAAGAGAGTTGGTCCACGTGGGAACCGATTTTAAAGCAAGGGTGGGTTCACGCGGGAACCGGATGAAATAAAATGACAGAAATTAAATGAGGTACTTGGAACTTCGGATCTGATGAAAGATGGTTGAAATTAGAAATTTTGAGATGACATGAAATTAAGAAAAGTGGAAAAAAAGAAAGGCTCACGTGGGAACCAGAGTAGAACTAGAACTAGTTGCAAAGAAACACTAAGCACCCATGGTTAAAGACATTGCTTGTCCTACCATGGTCGCCACAAAGCTGTCGACTCCGAAAGACACAATGAGACTCTCTTTTTCAGGAAAGTCTGTGAATCCGGAACACCACCTCAAGAGGGGATGAGAAAGAAAGGAAGAAAACACGGAAAGCAACTCATCGTAAGTCCCACACTCACATTGATTCCGAAACTTTCATCCTTTGGTGTCACTTGATCACCAAAGAGATGGTTCGGGTCATATGGGAGGAGGATGAGAAAAAGGAAATTAAGACATATGTGGTCGCCAAGAACCGTAGGTTCCGATTTATGAAATAAAAATGACCGTGTGTATCTTAGCAGGAAGAGTGTGGGTCAAAGCTTCTCCTTCTTCGGCCGGCTGATGAAGAAGAGTTCTCAACGCGTGGGTGCTTGATTTCCTATGCAACTAGATAAACAAATAGATGAAAATATAATTAGAACTAAACAAAGTGGAGCATGTGTAAAAAAATAACATAAAACCTGAAAAGAAACTGACCGGATTTGGGTTATCACTAACCCCCTTTTTATTTTTGGTGTTAATAGACTAAAACTAATGCAAAAAAATGTAAAAAAATTATAAGAGGATGGAGAATCACTAAACAAAGAGATAGAAAAAGAACAGAAAGATTCTGATAAGAATAGAAAGAGATATGGCCAAATCTGGGTTGTCAAAAAAGCCAAGCAGCAGTCTAGGATCTGTCAGGCACGACTTTGCTTCTGTGCTCGCCATGACCAACCCCGACCTCAGAATCATGTGCTATCAATTACAAACTGGAAAGACTCGGAGAGAAAGAACTTTGATGTTGAAAGATTGGGTAGAAGACATGCACATGCTACTGTAGGAGCCTAAGAAGAGAGACCTGACAGATCACTTGCAGACCAGCCTTCCTCTCTCCTAAACTAACTTCTCTCTCCCTAAAAACTCAAAATTATTTCTTTAAAAACCACAAAATCGATGTAGGAGGGAGCTTGGACATCTTGAGATGCCCGGGGGGTTGTGAATCAGCCTCTAGAATGACCAAAATTGGAATCTATATATAGGAGAACAACCAGTCTCATCCATGCTAAATATCAGGCACCTTGTGCCCTGCCCTGGTCCTAGGCGCATGCACCATATGGAGGAGGCACATCCATTCCACCCTATAAATTCAATCTGATCTGGCTAAAAAATTTGATCCGATCCAGTCAGAGGTAGAGTCCTGGTCGAAAACCGGTTACCTTGTGCCCCCGATCGGGGGCACATGGCCATGTGCCTCAGGGTTAGGGCACACGGCCACGTGCCCTGGATCCAAGGCATATGTGCCTAGGGACCAGGGTGCATGGGGACTGATTCTACGCGTCTTTCTTCCAAAAGCCATTGTGGACACTCCCAAACTCAGAATTTGACGATGTTTGTTACGTTGGAAATAAAATAGGTTGAAGAAGCTTTCTACCACAATGGATCAGCCATAACACCCTCCAAAACTTCAGAATTTTATCTGAAAGTTAGGACAGTGAACAGAAGATCCAATACTGGTAGGAATGACTCTGACGGCCAACCGGAAAGACACGGCATGAAACAAAACCTGTCCGGAGTGTGAATTATACCATAACCTTCAATGCATAATCTTTAGGCATTGGTCATCTAGCCAATTTTTGTGTTTACACGATTTACGTGTGGCTTTCTCTTGAAAACTACGGTTTTATGCTAAAAACTTCGGAAAACGTCTGATTTCAATTGGCAAAGCTCCAAATCAACATGAAAAGGACTCAAAATTATTCTATGATAAATCCCACATGTTACCCTATAAAACATGAGTTTTATGCTCTGAATTGGGCAAATTTGGCATGTCTACACATAAGTCTCCAGATGTGAGGGTTCCCTCTTCACAGATTAGGTGGGTAAACCCAAAGTATCCTATTATCTATTCATTGTGAGAAAAAGTGTTAACCTTAGATTGCTCAGTGTTGTGAGAGTATAGGGTCCCACCTATTATTGAGTGAAAAAAATTCTCTAAAAACCCACTAACCTAGGGTTGAAACAAAAATATTTGCATTAATCATTTTCAAGTCTTTGCTATCACTTGATCGCTTAAAAATCCTAAAGACAAAAAATCTCAAAATAACCAAAATTAACCAAAAGAAAACTTTGTTTGAGGTTTAATTTACTTGTTTGCCAATCAAAAATCAAAACTAAAACAAAAAATTTAAAACAACAAACTTAACAAAAAGAAAACCTTGTTTAAGATAATACTTGTTTTCCCACAAAAATCAAAACCAAAAAAGGTTTAAAAAAACATAACCCAAAAAGAAGTCTTTACTTGAGGTAAGTACTTCGTTGCTAACAAAAATCTGATAGAAATGTATGCCTTACAAGTAATCATATAAGATATGATTCAACATTTCTAGAAATATCTTATTCAAATATTTTGGCAAATATTCATTACTAGCTCTTATTAGATGTGTATATCATAATAAAGTCCTTGATCACATGCAATGATGATTGAATCATGATGAGATCATGATAATGAGATTGATCATCTATAGGTATGTGATCTAAATGTTGCTTGTCCTAGGATCCTTGAGATGGGACCGATCTCATTGGTTATTAGTGTGGAGACACTGAGATACACATGCAAGTGCTTATTAGTTGAATGAGTTCACTGAACTGACCAAATTAGAAACCCTAAATGGTATCTTACCGAACTGTCAATTAGGGTTTTCTATCATCATGGTTGCATGGTTGGACTTCGAACTTGAGTCACCAAAGATGCCTTGCTGGGTGGAACTTGTACTTTGACCATTATCTTATGGATCACCGTATAGATGGTCCAATATAGCGATGGATCAAGTACAAAGAAAATCTGATGGAGGCAATTCAACAGACAACAAGGGATTGTCCACTCTCGATAAGTGAGTGTGAATGTCCTATGAGATAGTACTCTAAATTCTTGGCCAAGGCAGATAAGATGATAGGAAAATGTGTTTTCCAATTGATCAAATTTTGAGTACATGATCTTATAGAGTCAGTATACTAAGGAATTGACAGTCGATGCCATACTCCTATCCGACCAGGACATTGGATGGATGAGGGTTTATATCCATGTGGTAAATGATTATGGAAAGGCTCAATGGAGATAAGATTATCCCCATAGCCATTTGGGATCATGAGATGTGGCTTGTACCCTTTATGATAGGTAGGCCGATTAATCTGTTATTAGCTAACGGATTTAAGAAAACTAAATAGAATTGTTCTATTTTAATTAGGCCTTAACCAAATAGGTTATTGGGCCTAGTGGGTCACACATATAAGGACTTATCCATAAGTGCTGGGGCAAGGGCACAATTTACAAAGATGTTGAGTTTTTATAAAAAATTCTAAAATTCTCTATAAATACTAATGATTTCAGCCAAACCCTATCAAGACAAGTGTGAAAAGCAAGTCCTCAGCCTCCTCCCTACCTCCTACTCTCTCTTGAAGGCTTCCAACGGCGATGGAGCTCTATTCGGGAGAGTTTTAAAGGCCAGTGTAAAAGGAGAACCTACTGTGGATGAAGTTTGTGTGGATACCGCCGAAGACAGGACACTTGAACGATTTGAAAAGCTTGAGAAGCTTATATATTTCCTCTTCATGAGATTATATGAATCCCAATCAGGTATATTCGAATCTATTTTGACCAATTTTCGATTTTCATCGTTTAGTTCCGATTGAGACAGATTCTAAAGGAACCCATATGAATCATTGTTTTTGCTACAACAAATTTTGTGGGACGATTCTTTACAAAATATAACACAATAAAAACATTTTAAAGCAAAAGAACAAAAAAATTCTATATAACAACATGTCGATGTCATTAAGGTCAAGCAGAATGATTGACACAACAAGCTATTACACTGCCAATGGGTCCGAGAAGCAACAAGGAGGCACATGACATCCTAAAAATGATTTTACATATATCTTAGGACTCCAAGCCTCTCATGTCACTCTAGATCAACTTCGGACTATCATCCACACTGTCATAAGTAGCAAAGCATCTACTGGTCATGCTCCTGGCAATCATGGTCAACCCATCTCTATTCTCTGATTTGTGGCTCCCCAACCTAGTCCACCCCTAACCAATCACTCTTGGTTACACCATCCCTTGTCCTTCCTCTCATTCAGGCTCAAGCCCAACTAGTTCAAACTTGGCCCACACTAGTTCTTCATGGCCCTTGGCCTAGCCCATGCTCGCCTTGTATAAGTCCTTCTTGACCTTCAAGTCACCCTCCTAGCCCAACTCCTTTTGCTTAGCCCCCACTTTACTCATGGCCAAATCCCACTCACTTTGCTGTCTTAGCTCACCTTACACCCATTCAAGTACCTTCTGCAAGCCTCCCGGTGTAGCCCCCTTCACCCGTCACTTGGGAATATTTGGTCAATCAGGCCATGATTAATGAGTTCAATTGATTGGATAATGAATACAAAGAACTCAAGTACTTGGTGGATCCCTAGGCAACCTCCAAAGTTCCTAATCCTTCTCTCCCTTACATTCCTCCTTCTCAAACACTAGTCTATCATCACTACAATGGCGCCGGTGATCCACTTGTTCATATCAAGAATTTCATATATGAATCGTCTTGATGGCAAAATGACCAAAAGGCCCTTGCCTTTTGTTTTAGACGATCATTAGATTGGATAGCCCCGGAATGGTTCTTTTCACTCGACCTAATGGAGTCGAGCAACCTTGACATAGTTAAAGAAAATTTTTTAAGGAGCTATAAGGATCGCGTTGAGCCAGCCTATTCACTTATTGATTTAATAGCTGAGAAAATAGGAGAGAATGAGAGACTCTCACAACATGCCTATAGATAGAGATTAAAAGCTAAAAAACACAAATATTCAGCCTTTGAGCTGGCATTAGTCAAGATAATCATTGCTAATACCATACTGACTTTGAAGAATATTTTGGCCTTACATTATCCTACAAATTTGCATCATATGTATGAAAGGGAAAGATATACTCAAACTAAACTTAAGGACACACCAAACATGGAACTATACAATTCAGATCATCAAGCCCTCAATAAAAGTGAAAATGTTAATATTGTAGGGAACCCAATAGAAAATCCATGGTGCCAACCCAATAACCCTCTACAACACAAGGTTACCTCTCGACAACTCCATCAAACTTATCAAAATCATCCTCTCCAATTGGTTCCTCATCATGTTTCTCCCTTGCCTAAACTGGCCCTTCAGCCCCAACCAGTCATACAATTCATGGATCATCCTCTTCAACCAATTTCACAACAACCATTGGTTCCTCGGCCTCGATTAACCATTCAACCCTTGACTCTTCAACCAATTACACATCAATCTCAGTTGGTTGAGCAAACCATTATTTTGAATAACCTCTACAACTGGTTGAGCATAATCAAAATCTTTCAATAGTTTGTGTCCCTACCTAATAATTAGAGTTGGGTCTCCTTATTTACCATTTAGTTATGTTAGTCTTAACCATCTCTCAAGAGCTAGCCAATCATGAGATAGGTCAACCAATGGATGAATCCAAACTTGAAGTCAATAATCCTTTCATATTTGACTCTTGGCCTGCCTCCCCGATGCCCCTTCAGTACAATACATCCTCCATCCTTGAACAAACCTAGGAGGAAGTCAATCAGAAACATAACCTACATGTAAAAGAATCCAAAATCAAAATCATGATGATCTGCCTAAATCTAGCACTCAATTGATTATCTCTACTGAAGAACCCCTAGAACTAAGCACACACTCTATCATTGAAAAACCTAGGGAGAAGCCAACATTTAGAAACATAGGGTGAACAATCATGGACATGTTAAGATATTAAGCCAACAATAGCTTAGGCAAAGAATTACAAGGGATAACACAGCCTATGCAAACCCTACTTTTAATCCTTGGGTTAGGACCTAGATTTCAAGAAATAGCTCCCGAACCAAAGAAGGGCAAGGCAAAATTGACTTGCACAATCAGGAGTTTGAATGATCACTTTATAAAAGGGGCACAATTTGAGGAAAAAGCATATAGCCCACGATTGATTTCTCAAATCTTGAGGATATTGGGGCCACCCTCAAGGCAAGTAATCAACAAGGCTAAAGGGAAGAGAAAACCAATTAAAAATCAGCAAGGGTTGGGTTATTAGACAATAGTTCGAGCATCTGGGTCCAAGTTAAAGGAATTCTAAAACCACATCCAACTAGACAACCATCTACAAGGCAACCCATTAGATTTGGGTTAGTTGACAATCATCCAAATAGTTGGGTCCAAGGTAAGGTATTGTTAGGATCTTTTTTGGCTAGGAAAGCTCACACCCCAACTCCACTTCAAAGCCAACTCCGCCTTCCATATTGCGCCCTAGAGCTCATTTCAATCAATCAGGCCACCAAGCCCACCATAGACACTCAGACTTGCGAGCCCACTTCCATTTTTTTAAATTGGGCCCTCGAGCCCATACTCAATTTCTTGAATTGGGCCCAAGTACTCAGCACTATTCTATATTATGCCTATGGACCCATCATCCCACTCAATTGGCCCCGTGTGCCCATCTCTTTAAACTAGGCCCAAGTTTTCACGCTCTTCCAAATTAGGCTCACATGCCCACCATCTCTTTAAACTAGGCATGTATGCTTGCTCTCCTACATCGGGCCCTCGTGCCCATCAATATCAATTGGGTCTATGTATCTCTCCTTTAACTTCACCATCAATTCTCGAGCCATAGCCCACAAACCATCTTTTAAAAATGGGCCTATGTTTCCAATGATCTTCCACATCGGGCTCATTTGCCCATCATTCTCCTAAATCATGCCCATGTGCCCATAACTCTTCTAAATCGGATTCTCATGCTCATCCTCCAAAATTGAGCCCTCATGCCCCTCACTCCTCCACGTTGGGACCTTGTGCCCACCATTCTAATCAATTGGGCCTATTTGCCCATTCTTCAAAGCTAGCCCAAGCACTTGTTCTTCTAAATTGGGCCCTTGTGCCCATCACTCTCGACGATCAGGCCCACGTGTCTCTCCATCAACACTACCATCAATCCTTGGGCCATGGCCCCCACTCCGTTTGTTCAAGCTGAGCCTATGCGTCCATCATCAATCTCAATCGGGTCCTTGTGCTCATACCTCCAAGTCAGTCCTATATGACTCTCCTTAACAATCGGGCACTCGTGCCTATATCTCCAAACAAAGCCCACATGCCCAACTCCCTCCTCTTTTACTAGGCCCATATGTCTATTTTTTTTTACTACTGATCCCACATGCTTTGTTCCCATTCCTTCAACTAGGCATTCAAGCCTGATCATATTCTCTACTACCGGGCCACCGCACCCCATTCCTTCCATCGGGTACATGTATCTATTCTCATTCCTCCAAACCCACCTCCATTTGCTAAAACAAGCTATAATGCTCATCCTACCGAAATCAGACCTTCAGGCCTAAACCCAACAATCAGTCTCATAAGCCCATTTTCTCACTTGGGCCCTTGAGCTTGTCCAATTTTCTTGAATCAAGCACTCGCACCCATCCTTTGGATCAATCATTTGCACCCAATACTCCTCCAATCAAGCCCATGGATCAACTCTACTACTAAATTGAGTCATCACAACCATGTCTCCAATCGGGCCAACATGCTCATGTTTAATTATGCTCTTTAATTGGGCCATAGCATCTACATGTTTATTCTTACTCTTCCAATCGAGTTGTAGCACCCATATTTTCTATTATGTTTTATTTCAATTAGGCCATCACTTCCCTCACTTTTCCATATCGATCCATCACACCCCTTATCCTTACAAATTGGTCCATCGTGCCCCTTATCTTCTAAATTGGGCCATCACACCCTCATCTTTTTGAATTGGGCCATAGCCCCCAATTTTTTAATTGGGTTATCATGCCCTCATACAGGTCATTGCTCTCTCATCTTTCGGGCCATAGCATTGTCAACTTTCTGAATCTAGCCACCGCACCCTCAGCAGGCTATCATGCCCCTTGTCTTCCTATAATCACGCCATCACATCCCTTATCTTACCAAATTGGGCCCATGACACCATTAATTTGCTCAATTGGGCTCATAGCCTCATCACTCATCTCGATTGGACTCATGGCCCCATCATTTGTATCATGCGGGCCCATAAGCCCTTCATCACCTAAATCTAGCCTATAGGCCTATTTTCACCTTCTTGAAGCAAGCCTTCATACCCATCTTCTTCAACTAGGCACCATGTACCCATCACCTTCAATCTGGCCTTTATAGCTCTCAACCTCCCAAATCAGGTCATTACACCCCTCACCTTCTCAAAATCAGGTCATTGTGGCTTTCATCTTTCTAAAACAGGACATTGTGCTCCTTAGTTCTCTTGAATAGGGCCTAGGAGCCCATCACCTTCGATCTTTAGGACCACGATCCCACTCCAGCTTCTTGATTTCGGCCATCATGCCCCACCTTCTTTTGTCAAGCCCACATTCATCCCATTTTTGTCACATTTCTTTCAATCAAGGCAATAATTCTTTTAATCTCATAAAGTAAAAAAACACGTGATGATATCTCAACCCTTAACGCCACAATCAAATGCCAACCCTTCCAATTCTTCTATATCTCTTCATCATCATATTGACTCAAATCATTAATCTATTATCAAATGGAAAGAAGAAGGAGTAGTGAGGCAGGTCAAGGCATGAACAAGTGACAACAACATTGTCCTACCAATGCCATCAACCAGAAATAGACTTCATCTTCTCTTAAGTATTGCATGCATCTATTCATCATTATCATATCATCCTTGAGTCAATGAGTTCAAAAAATTTTATGAGTCTAACATTTTATGCAATTATAGGCATAAATTTTTTCTGCTTAGAAAGGATAATTGAGAAATTTTGATTTGATGATGTTCAAGAATATTTTCAACCATAATGAAAATATTGAAAAGATAATGAGTGATGCCAAGCAAGGTAGAGTGAATCATTCATGGAATTAATGAAAATAGCAAAAAATTATGAATACCCAAAATTGAGATGATGCAATCATAACCTGAGCTCCATTTACTCTTGGGTGGCCTAACTTGTTCTCTAAGAATCAAGATTAGGCACATACTTTACATACCACTTGCATTGATTTCAAAATCTTGATGATTAGATGTCAGAAGGAAAGCTAGGTAAAGTTTGGAAAAGGAAGGTTGGCCCCATCATATTTTTTTAGTTCAAGGTGGTTGTAGTGAACTAGAGGAGGGAGTATTGAAAGCGTTTGCCACCCTAGTAGCAAGCATCTCAAAAGGTTAGACTTCTCAAAAGAAAAGTTGCCAAAAGATGGGTAATGAACCCTCAAGTCAACAAAAAGAAAAGATATGTCAGAATGAGTACCACAAAAATAGCCTGAGAAAAAAATACAAAATGCTCTAAAATATGGGCAATGAATCTCTCAAGTCAAATCAAGAAAAATAAAAGACTTGTCTGAATGTGGGCCACCAAAAATATGAGTAAATCAATAAAGAAGGAATGACCCAAAGAGGCCAAACCCCAACAAGCAACTGACCACTAGTAGAAAAACCGATTTAAAATCTCTTAAGTCTACCAAAGACTTAACCTCCCCAATGTTCTTCCTCTTTTAACCCCTACGAGTAGGGTAGACTGACCAATTCTAGGTAGAACCTAGATAATTAATGGTCCATGGTCTAAAGGATTACAAATGAAAAGGTGTTTGCTCTTGCACATGGTGCATGCACTTTCTCCTCAGATAACAATTGGGGACACCCATTCCAACCAGATCAAGGGAAACAACAACCATCCTCTCTATAAAAGCTTGCAAAATTTCGAAAGACAGACAAATTGGAAAAGCCTCAAAACTAAACAAATTTAAAAATCTTCAAAACCAAAACATTTTATAAATGCTTTTCTTATTCAATCTTACATCACCAAAATTTCAAAACCCAAAAACACTAAAAAATATAAAATAAAATATATTTTTATTTTTGCCTTAAATACATCAAGAATTTAAAGCCCAAAAAAATAAAAAAAATCTTCAAACCAAGAAACATTTCCGATTGCATTTTACTTATGCACATTTAATTTCAATATTGCATGTCTCTTTCTATTCAATGCTTATTTAGTTTCATCTTGTCATCATTTGGTCTTTTGAAAAGGCTTATATCCCATGACAAAGGATCAAAACAACTCCAACCCTCCTCATGTAAGTGAACTAACCCACAATAACGTTATAATCATCTCTTTTCAAGTTAATGTAAAAAACAAGGACTTCACACAAGGGAGCATGTGTATCAACTCTTTTCCTCAGGCACTTGACTTTGAGATAGCAAAACAACAAAAATATCATAAATAAAAAATTAAAAAGAGGAATACCCCAACCCTATTAGGATTTGTATTTTAGTATTGCATCTATCGAAATAATAGTATTTAATGTTGAGGACCTCGAGTTTATAAGGGGCTGAGCCTAAAAACTCATTCAACAAAATCAATGACAGCTAAGTTACTCACTAGGCTTGCAAAAAGGCCAAAATTGTATTTGGGGATGACAGCTCCTCTTGAGGTATCCTGACCCATCATGTGCAACATATATCTTTAATTATTTTCTTATACTAATTTGCATTTCTTTAAACTTTGCGTGCATTATTTCAAGCTTTGTTTTTATGCATCTCATTTCACATCATGTTTTAGCCTTTCTTGGCAAGTTTATCCCGGCTCTTGCGTGTTCCATCATTTGTGCTTAGCAACCCATTGCAATGTCTTGCATTGACATCCCACCATGGCTAACCAATTGCCACCCCGATCATTTTCATTGATGTTTCATCCCACCATAGCCTTACTCCATATCCCACCATGTGTCCAACACATCATGGTCCTATTATTCATCCATCCCACCATGTTTGCCATTATGGCCACCCTTGCCTTGATAGGTTTAAACACCACAAGTGTCTTTGCATTCACATTTGTATCTCATTCGTTGCATAACATGCCTTCTACATTTTGGTCCCCACATGGACCAACATCTATTTAGCTCCCACCATGGAGCTTCTCATGCTTCAGCCTTCATGCAGGCCATCACATCTCTATTTTCCACCTGGTGGCCTTCATTTTTGGACGTTGCATAGCCATCATACAATTCTTGGTCCTCACTCAGACCCACAACCTTCTTTTAAATTTTGCCATGGTACACTTCCGTTCCAAGACCATAATATTTTGGTCCCCACATAGATTATAATTCTTTTTAGATCTCATCGTGGTGCTTCATACTTCAATCCCTATTTTCATCACCACATTCTCAACTCCCACCATGGTGACTATTTTTAATCATGATCTCTACATGGACCATCATAAATTATTGTCCGTGTGAGGGCAACCTTTGTTCTAGTCTCCACATGTACCATCAGACCTCCACTTTGCATTCGATCCTTGCATAGACCACCTTTTGCAGCCCTTCAATGCAAACTTGGACTTTCTGAATGATTAGTTAATTATTGAGCTTTAACAAAAATTCCATTGAAACATCAAGTAATTCTACTCTGAATTTAGCCAGTGCTCTCAAAAGAACCCTATGAACCCGAAGAACCCAACCTTGGTTGATCAGAAGTTTCGCTTAATTTAGTTTGATCTGCTCAATTTAAGTTTTGCATTTTACTTTCCGTTGTATTTCTCGATTCAGCAACCACACAGTTCAAGTGCTAGCCAACAACAATTTTCCTACCACATGGGATGTTGTTCATTTATTTTTAGTATTCCCCCACCATGTGGGGTGTCTTTTGTTTTACTCATACTTGTACCCACAACCCATTTTATTCACCAATCAACCAAGGAGGAAGTTCGAACAGAACAAAGAGGTAATCTCGAAGTCTGGCACATTTTTTTTTGCTCAATTAGGCCTTTACGAGTATGTCTAAATTTACACTTTGTTGTCACATTTTCAATCCATTACCATTGCACTCCGTTGCATCTCGTTGTGCTCCACTACAATCATTTATACTTCACTTCATGTCATTCCCTTGCAAAATCGATGCCAAGACAAGACAAACTATAGACACATAATTTTGGCCGAATTGAAAAGCCCAAACCTCTTGTTTCATAAAAAAAATTCAACTATATCACCTAAAAATCTAATTTGTCAAAAACCTAGTTTTATATCACGTTGAGAGGGAAACCTTCATTGGTGATATGAAATCCAATTAGAGGGTATTCTTCCTTGGACAAAGAACTTTCATTTAGGACAAACAAAAAATCAATTCAATTTCCTATTTGGCCGTACCATGTTTTTTTGATACTGACATGTTTTTTTGAGTTTATGAAGGATAGATTGATTGTTTTTTGCTCAGCCTAACCATGGGATGATTTTTTGTGAGATTTGCACCATGGATGAGGTTTAAACTAAATGGGAAGGTGACAAGGTGTCCTAGTGTATGTAGGACTTTTCCATGGTTTTTTGGGAGGGGGGATCTCTGGCATGTTCAACGGTTGAGAATGTTTTAGCACCAGTGATAACCACCACACAATTCTCTTCCACTCTTATCGAGCAAAGGTGTGTTTTCTTAGGTCTATCGAGACCCAACAGAGACCTCCAGATTCGGGGAGATTGGATCTGGGGTCTTATCCCTTGTTTAACCTTGGTGTTGGTCCAATTTAATGGAGTAAAGCACGAAGGGTCCACGAGACCCTCCAGCAGATCCAGAAGGATTTAAAAAAAGGCAAAAGAAATTGGTAAAACCTAGATCGAGTAGGTAGATCGGGTAATCAAGACTGTCGTACCTGGACTTAGGGGTGTCAATGGGCCGGGCCCGGCCCGGCCCGAAGTCGGCCCAATACAGGCCCAGTTCAAAATAGAACAGGCCGGCCCGACCCGGCCCGCATTGTATTTCTGGCCCGGCCCGGCCCGGCCCACATAAAATTTAAATTTGGCCCGGCCCGGCCCGATCTTTTCTAATATAAAAATGTATAAAATTCAGAATAAAAAATATAAATATGATACAAAAATTAAATTTCTACCAAATCAAAATATTTGAATGGTCTGAAAATTGCATGAAAATGTAAAAACCAAGAGATTTGTAGTTAATAAAGTCTAAAAATTTTCACAAATCAGAATGTTTGAATACAAAAAATAATCAGAAAATTAGAGAAGCTCTAGAGACCTGAAAATTGCTAAATTATGAAAACTGTCAAAAAAATCGTAATGTTTCTAAATTCTTAAAAACAACAAATTTGACTTGAACAAAAGATAGAATACATGATTTTGACTAACATGGTGGAAGAGCTACTTCCACTAAAAAACAGTGCATTTTCCAAAAGTTCTGTCAACCGAAAGAACATATCCTACAAATGATTTTAGACAAACCTCATGAGCTGAAATTCATTGGAAACCAACTAAAATAGAACACAAGTACAAGTAGAACCAAGTACAAGAAGTGGAAAAACAGATGAGAAAAGGAAACCACTATTAAGAAGATTGAGAGACATGTACAAGGACTGAAAAAACATATAACAAAAAATACCCAGAACTCCAGGACCAAGAAGGCTATGCCAGCCCCAGAGAATCAGACTAAAAACAAGATCCCATCCTTAGAAGCGTCAAGACAAATAATACATCCCCTCCATTCTGCTCTCCTACAATAGCCCATTCTCCTACAATAGCCCATTCTACCACATCATCCAATTGCAAGTGGAAAGTGGAAACATACATTCTGCAACTAACATGGTGGAAAGCATATTAGTTGAATGCTTTGGAATAGAAAATAACGAATGCTTTGGAAACAACATATTTGACCAATACAAGGAAATAAATGAATTATTCCGTCAGCATACTCAGATGGGGGCATATCATCTCTGCCAAAAGACCAGCATACCATTATGGGGGGGCATATCATCTCTGCCAAAAGACCAGCATACCATTATGCCTCTGAGATTTAACTGAACCGATTAGGCTCGGTTAGGAAACTAATGATGTGAGAGCCGCCATCTGCTCTTTTCAAATAATCTGGAATAGAAGCCAACGAATAATTTGAAACAAAATCAGATCCAATTACAGGGAAACAATGAGTTAATCAGTGGTGTTAGAACACAATTATTATACACACACTTTAACATCTATGCCTAGGATTTTTCAGCATATCCAAATGGCATTGGCATCATCCTATCGGCCAGATCTCTGCCTCTAAAATTTTTCAGCGTACCCAGATGATGGATGGGCAGAGGGGGGACTCTTCAAGTCCTTCCTTCTTCCCTCTTCAAGCTCTCTTGAACAGTGCGCTGTGTGATCCCTCTTCTCTCTCTCATCTCATCTGCGAGACACCGCCACACTGCCGGCGTCTAGCTGCTAGTCTTTGCGCCACCTTCAGCGCTGGGGACTTAGCCTTTGCGCCACCTTCAGCGCTGGGGACTTTGCGTTACCATGGGCTCGCTGGAAGGGGTTGAACACATGGGGTCTTCTCATTCCGACGAAAATGGGCTGTGGCACGGAAAATGCGGAAAATGCTTGAAAACCAGAGGGCGCGGAAGAACGGAACAATTTCCACGATGCCCACATCGATTCGATTCTTCTCTCCGGAGATGCCAAAACTAAAGGAAAGAAGTTTGGAAGGTGAAAAGGAGACGGAAGGAATCTGTGTAGACACGCAATTTTGGCCCAGTTGGAGAGTTCAAATTCTTGTTTTCATAAAGAATATTTAAAGCACATCGTGTTTTCCGGACAGATCAAGTTTTGGCACATTCCGAAAGTGGGTCCATCAAGCAACCAGACCAGCCGAGTGCCCCAAAAATAGGGCACCTGGCGCCCTGTTTATAGGGCACCAGGCGCCCTATATATAGGGCACCTGGCGCCCTATTTATAGGGCACCAGGCGCCCTATAAACAGGCACTGGCGCCTGTATACAGGCACCGGCGCCCGTATATAGGGCACCGGGCGCCCTATAAACAGGCGCCCGGATCCAAATCTAATCGATGTGACAGTTGATTTGACCCCCGCGGTGACTTGTCTTGTCGACCAGACATCTCTCATGATGCTAGCGCCCCATATATAGGGCGCTATGCCACATGGCACCACTTTTCGAAAATGGCCAAAGTGCCCTCTTTTGAGCTATAAATAGACCCCCATTTGATTCCAAAAGGAGGTTCCAACTCCGTGCCACCCTAGAGATCATCCAACACTACGATTCCAAGCCACATTCACCCTCCAAAAGCCTCCAAACCGATCCAAAATCTTCCACCAAAAACCCCAAAACCCTCTCGTTTCGTCACCCCGAAATATGATTTTTCTCCAACTTTGAGAGCTTCTACCCGTCTCTCCTCTCATATCCAGCACTCAAACCCTCTTCCATGGGCTTCATTTGAGTATTGTCTACAAGGAGGAGCCCCTACTTCGTCTGGAAGCCTCCCGGCACTCCGGAGCAGCGCCGCGAAGAGGAGAAGAAAATCTGTTCGGGCCGGACTTAGTGCCCCGTATACAGGCGCTTTGACTTGGTCAACGCGCCCTATAAAGGGGCACCTTCTCTGGCGCCCTATATACAGGCACCAGGAAGGACAGAAGCTTGTTTTCGTTATTTTTAGATTCCGATCGTCCGTTTAATCGAGTTTCGTCTCCCTTTTCGCTTTTGCATCGATCATCAAGTTATTTAGCACATCTTAGAGCATCTTTGCATTTCATATACGTTTAAAACCTACCAAAAATAGGGGTTGGGATTTCGTCCCAATCCGGTTAGTCTTTTCCCATTTGCATGTTTGAATCTAAATTCGAGCTCGATGCTATGCTTTCGTTAGAACTAATGAAACCTTCACTTGTCTACATGTTTTCTTATGGACATTCTTAGGTAGATCCGATCGAGGCGGAGCTTCAACCGGATTGAAGGCAAGGGATTCACTAAGCTCTCTTCTTTCGGCCGGCCGAGAGAGGAGAAGTCGGAACTCAACAATCTCCCCGCTTCCGGAGGTACGACGGTCATCTTTCTATTTCATTTTTTTTTATCCCATCATACTTTGGAGCCTTTGGTTCCTGGCGACCACACACAAAACACACCACCCACCCACCGACGAACACCGAGGCCGGGCGTAAGGGGTTCCGGGGGGGGATCCGCGGATGTCCCGTTCCGGGTGCTTACACCTTTTGGCGACCACGGTGGGACCGACTTTGCTTTAGTGAAATCCCACTTTATTTTCCTAAGAATGTCCATCTGAAAATCATGTTTACTTTCATTTCCATGTGAGTCATTTCCATTTCCTTACATTGTTGCTTGTTTACGTTGCTTACTTTTCTTCGAAGCATCATCTTGTCTCTTCCAAGTTTACTTGCTCTCCGTTTATCTTTTAAAAAAAAGCATATCCATCTGATTTCCAGCTTTGATAATCAACTTATTTCACCTTAGTATTTTAGATATCATCTTCTTTGCTAAGTCTAGTTCTCCTTTAAATCTTTCAAAGCATGCTTAGTTAAATTAGTTCTTTCTTCCATCCTAGCTTAAGTTTATATCATTGCCTATTTCACTTGCTTCCTACAAACATCTCATTAATCATTGTATGCTTTTATTTTCTTCTTGGTTGCTTCTTATTCCTTGAAATTTCACTTGCATTTAGTTTGCATCGGAGCTTCGGGTCCGCCCGTCTCCTTAGGACATCCGAGAAGGGAGGCTCTCTCCTCCCAAAGCCCCACACATCCAAACACCCCTCTTGGTGGTTGCCAACTCCTCCTCCGGGGATTCCCTCTCGGAAGGACCGGGTAGCTTCCATCAAGACCTCCATAAGTCCCCAGACGTGAAGGATTCCCTCTTCACTGATCGGGCTGGTTGTACCACTTTATCCCAAAACCCGGAATACCTATTACCCATCGTTGTGAAAAGAGTGACAACCTTAGATTGCTCGGTGTTGTGAGAGCATAGGGTCCTACCCATTTATTTGAGTGGACAATATTTCTCTTAACAAGCCATTAATCTGAGATTGAAACAAAAAAAAATTGCGTTAATCATTCCAAGTCTTTGCTATTACTTGTTTGCAAACAAAAACTGAAAACTAAACAAAAATCCCGAAATCACCTGAAAAGAACCAAAACAAAAAAATTTTACTTGAGGTTAATTTGCTTGACAACTTGCTTGTCCAAACACAAGAAAATCAAAACAAAAGAGGTCAAAACCAAAAATTCTTGAACTTTTATTTGCCAACCTTCTTTTTCTGCCGTGTTTATGAACTTGAGGTCAGGTCGAGTTATCGGAATGGCGGATCAAAGATGCGAGCAACTGCAATTGGAATACGACCAGTCTTACTTCTACCCTGATGCCGTATGTGCCGTCAACGAACCCGAAGTTCTCCCTGAACCTAGTCAAACTTCTCCTCGACCCAATCCGAATTCACTTTGGGAGGCATTCTCTCATGCCGACCCTACCCAACTCCAGGCTATCAAAGCCATTCTCAAGGGCAAGTCCCCCACCGACCACATTCCTACCGAATGTGGCCTTCATATCTCTACTCCTCGGTCAGTGGCACACCAACCCAATGTGCCCACTCATGGCCATTCCCATACCGGGCTCCTAGCCCCAATTTCACCTCATCCGGTGGCTAATCTAGATCACCCCCATACGAATGTGGTCGTCCCTTCTAGACCACCAGTTTATTCTTCTAATCATCTCAACCCTACTCCCCCTTTGGTGCATCCCCCAATCTACCCTTCTCATCCGGTCACTTCGGCCCACCAAATCCCGATCCCGGTACACCAAGCACCCGCTCCTCCTCCTCCTCTTGGGGAACCTTCTGTCGATCTGGCTATGATCAATAAAATCAATCGCATGGACGAACAATATAGAGAACTCCGACGTTTGATCGACGCCAAGGCAGCCCCCGAAATTTCTCTTCCTTTTCTCCCTACTTTTCATCTACCTCCCTCTGAGATGCCGGTATACCGTCGCTACAACGGAACCGGTAATCCCTTCATTCATGTTAAAGACTTTCTGTATGAGTCAGTAATGTGGCAGAACGATCCAAGGGCCCTGGCTTTTCTTTTCCGAAGATCATTGGAGGGCTCGGCTTTAGAATGGTTTTACTCACTTGACCCTTCAGATGCAAGTAACTTTGAAGTTGTCAAGGCCAAATTTTTGCAAAGATATCAAGATAGGGTCGGACCAACTTATTCCATCACCGACCTCATGGCTGAAAGGATGAAGAATGATGAAGATTTTATCAGGTATGCTGATAGGTGGAGAGCAATGGCAGAAAGATTGACAAATGCACCGTCCAAATCGGAACAAGTTAAGATGATCATCACCAACGCCACTCCCGCTTTAAAAAATGTATTGGCATTACATCACCCCGCCACGATGAGCGAACTCTATGAGAGAGCACGGTATATCCAAACACGGCTCCGAGACTCTCCCATTATGAACCTTTTCGACCCTAGGCCCCGAGTCACCAAAAAAACAACCACCACCACTTCGGGCCCGTGACCGAAGGCGTGGTAACCAACGAACACGTCAATATCCTAGGGAACCCGCCCATCAACCACCAACGGCAATACGAGGAATCCCCGGTATAGAAACCCACGCCAAATCCAATCGGCGCCTCGCCCCCGCATCCAACCCCAACCTTTCCGCCACCAAACGCCGAACCAATACCCCCAACAACCAATACGGACACCAATCCCCCGGAACCCCGGCGGTTGGCCGTACGGACCTTTGCACCTCAACCTCCCCGCCACCGACCCCCTACAACCAGGCACCTCCCCCCGCCACCTATGTACCACGAAGAGTAGGGCCTAGGAGAAATCATTACCCGCCATTACCGTACTCTCTCGTAGATATTTTTAACGCTCTTATGGCGGCAGGGCAGATCTCATTGCCGAGAGAAAAGTTGGAGTGGCCACAGAACACCAACACGGACAAGGACTGCTTGTACCACAGATTCCCAGGGCATACAGTGGAGAACTGCTTTCAGTTTAAAGATTACATCCATGACCTCCACGAGCAAGGAAGCATTGACCGGGGCCAAATGGGCGAATACATCAAGGCGGTGAAAAACCAACCCCAAAGCGACGGCGAGGCACCAGCTCGACAACAACAACAGAACCCGGCACAGGAATTATTCAAAACCCGCTACCCGCGCACACACCGGCAACAGCACCAGAAAACCAGAGGGTTAACCCTATCTTAACCTCCACTGATGAACCCCGCGATAGAGGTCAAAATTGGCAAATAGAGGGACCTGCTTCCTTCATAAACACCAACCCCCCAAACCGCGTTAACCAAACCGTTCACTCCATACCCCGAGTTATCCCCGCCAGAAGAAGCCAACCGCCGATTATCCGCACGCCACCACAACCAACCATAACACCACCAGCCATACAACTCCAACCGGGTAGGACCTTGATCCGCCCAGTTGAGCCCCCACAAATACCACCGCCACTAGGACCCATCATTGTACCACCTCGTGCAACCATGCCACCACAATCCACTCGTACCCCTACAACTCGGACCATCATCACTACACCCAAGCCTAGGCCCCCTATCATCCGACCTAACCCTCCGTCTATCTCCACTACACCAATCATAACTCCCCAGCTCGCCACGGTGCTTAGAAGCGGGCGTATGTTCCAAAGAATTTTTCCCCAGGCCGGACAACCAGGACGACCGCAAGAAGAAGAAGAAGAACACCCGGAAGAGCCAGTACCAGGAACATCTTATGATTTGTCAAGCACTGGATAAAACCCCTGCGCGAATTTCCATTCCTGAGCTAATTAAAAGATC
Source organism: Cryptocoryne crispatula var. balansae (assembly GCA_036172225.1). Taxonomy (NCBI): domain Eukaryota; kingdom Viridiplantae; phylum Streptophyta; class Magnoliopsida; order Alismatales; family Araceae; genus Cryptocoryne; species Cryptocoryne crispatula. The sequence continues at coordinate 31,692,149 of CM069921.1, forward strand.
CAAAGCTCATCAAGAAGTACTTCAACAATATCTCGCAAAGAGTGATGGTCAATGAAACTCTCCCCCGAGAAAAGATTACATCGCTTTAACCCCGAGAAGTGAACATCCCGCTCTCATTTTCACTAATGAAGAATTGGCCGAACCGAAACAAGAAAATATGCACTATGTATCACTATCAGTATCAACAGAACAGATATTGAATCTTGTCTAGTTGACACCGGTGCATCTATTAATGTCTTGCCACCAGAAACACTACAGTTGTGTGGAATCCCAGAAGAAGATGTTCGGCCATCGCAAATCACCGTGACAGCATATGATAATTCCAAAAGGCCCGCCTATGGCATGGTCACACTTGAAGTCAAACTCGGACCCCGGGTTGTTACTGTCGACTTCCATGTTTTGGATATGGATCCAACTTACAAAGCCATCCTGGGAAGGCCTTACCTGGAAGCATTAGAGGCCGTAGCTTCACCCAATCACCAGTGCATCAAATTTCCCTTCAAGGGACAAGTTGTCAAAGTAGTGAGTATGCCCGTGGATTGCTTGGTTACCCTCCCCCCTGGCTTGCCGAATCAACCAGTATTTACAATCCTTGATCTACCAAGGGATAAGAGACAGTCTAGGCAAGTTTGGAGAAAGAAGAAAGATAACGCCAAAACCCTTGGGTGGCGTATGATGGAGAGTCTGGGATATCAAGAAGGCCAAGGACTGGGGAAAGAACTGCAAGGCATCACCGAACCCATTCAGCTAGTAAAGACGACATCAAGGAATGGGGTAGGGTACGATGGGACATGTGATAATTGCCAGAAAAACGGCCAAAAATACTTCCAAGGATGTCTGCGCAAGTTCTTTGATAAAAGAGAAACAATACAAATGATTGAAGAGCAGAACCACAAGAACAAGTGAAAAGGAAGAAGGTGGGCGACCTAGGGGATGAGACACATATTGACGTATCATGGTTATTTGCTGAAAAAGGGTCAAGTGATGAACCGTTCGCAACGAGCCTTCTAACAGTCAAAATCCAGGGCTTTCAACGAGTGTCATCTTCTCGGACCTAGCAGACTCATTCTCGACAAGTCCATTGTCAGTTCTAGATAGCAAAGACGGATGCCCTCTTTATCTGTCTTTGCTTGATTCGTTCCCCTCTCTATCAATATCTCAACCCGCGTTGGAAACAACAACCAACCAAACCTCCTCTGTGTTTATGTTTAGTACTTCTCAAAAAGATAAAAAAAAAACGTCCTTTTCTCGACCCAAATCTCGCTCGAAGAAACGTCCCAACTCGCTCCGAGGGATGACCCGAATCAGGAGGCCACCCGATCTCTGATCGATCTCCTTTGCCCTTCGTCAATAAATTCCACTCCATCCACCTCCTCCTCACCTCCTTATTTACCTTCTTCTTCTTTAGGTTTAGTTTACAAAGCAAAAGCAAAACAAAAATCGTAGGTAGAAGAGTTCCAGGGAGATATACGCATCGATTAGCGCGGAAAAGCTTAGAATGCGCCAAGCTACCGGAATATTTAGAGGATGCAATCCGGATAGGAGAAATTCGATATGAGGAGAGAAACAATGTTGATCCAACTTTAGGGGTCTACGAGGTTGTATCGTAAAAGGATCCTGACACCGAGGATGAAGAGGAGGATTTGGCTGATGCCTATGCATCCGGTTTAAGAAGATTCGAAGAACCATCAGCCACGGTGGATGAACCGACTAAGGAACTTAATCTTGGAACACCGGAAGATCCTAAGAATATCCTCATCAATGCCAACCTTGCCCCTTTAGAAGAACAGAATCTAATAGGGGCATTGCAAGAATACAAAGACACGTTCGCTTGGACATACGAGGATATGCCGGGGTTAGATAAATCATTGGTAGAACATCGACTGACTTTAAAACCTGAGGCTACCCCGGTCAAGCAAAAGCTAAGAAGATTCCACCCAGACGTGGCGTTAAAGATGAAGGAAGAGGTCGATAAGTTGCACCAAGCAAAATTCATTAGAGTCGTCCTCTATCCACAATGGGTGGCAAATATAGTCCCAGTCATGAAAAAGGATGGAAAGATTCGAATTTGCATTGACTTCGGGGACTTAAACCGAGCGTGTCCAAAAGATGATTTCCCCCTTCCTCATATCGATGTTCTTGTTGACAACACAATGGATACGAAACCCTATCATTCATGGATGGATACTCGGGGTATAATCAAATCCGGTTAGCGTAAGAGGATCAAGAGAAGACCTCATTCACTACACCTTGGGGAACTTATTGTTACGTTGTCATGCCCTTCGGATTAAAGAATGCCGGAGCAACTTATCAGAGGGCCATGGTAGCAATATTTCATGATATGATGCATAAATTTGTAGAGGTGTACGTGGATGATTTAGTGGTCAAATCTCGAACCCAAGAGGAGCATGCTGAGGTATTGAAAAGGGTTTTGCAACGAGCCAGGGAATATAAGCTCAAGATGAACCCCAAGAAATGTGTGTTTGGAGTATCGTCTGGAAAGTTACTTGGGTTCATTGTCAGCAAAAGAGGCATCGAAATCGATCCCAACAAGGCCAAAGCTATTATTGACATGCCTCCACCAAAGAACCTAAAAGAGCTGAGAGGGTTGATTGGCGAGTTACGGTTGTTCGCCGGTTTATCTCACGGACTCCCAAAGGTGCAAACCTTTCTATGAGTTAACCAAGGCGAAGGCCGAATTCGGATGGGATTCGAGGTGTCAAGAGGCATTCAATGGTTTGAAGAAATATTTGTCAAGCCCACCCGTGCTCAAACCTCCGGTTCCCGGCAAACCCATGATCTTATACATCTCAGTCTTGGAGGGATCCTTGGGAGCAGTGTTGGCACAAGTAGATAATGAAGGGAAAGAGCGAGCGGCATACTATCTGTCCAAAATCTTTGATCCTTGTGAACAAAAGTATACAACCATGGAGAAAACCTGTGCCGCCCTGGTTTGGGTGGTCCAGAAGCTCAAACATTACTTTACGGCTCACGAGGTTAATCTCATTGCTCGCATGAACCCCATCAAATTTCTCCTTGAAAAATCTGTCCCGACCGATCGTTTGGCACGCCGGCGAGTTTCCTCTCCCAATTTGACATCACCTACACCCAACGAGAAGGCAATCAAGGGCTATGCAATTGCCGAGCACCTTGCCCATCATCCTATCCCAACCTTTGACCCTATCCGGTCGGATTTTCCCGATGAAGAATTGATGTCCATTCGATCTTCTAATCTGTGGACTCTATATTTTGACGGGGCATTAAATTCCTGGGTAGAGGGATAGGGATCGTTCTTCTATCTCCCGAAGGTGTCACCATTCCGCGAGCTTTTCGGCTCCATTTTCCAAAGCAACAAACAATATAGCTGAGTATGAAGCCTTGTTGGCCGGACCGGAGGCCGCTCCTTTCTGTGGTGTGACTACACTAAGGGTAATCGGTGATAGTCAGTTGATACTTCGGCAGGTACTGGCCAAATATCGCACATCTCATCCTGGGCTCAAACCATACCAAGAACTCACCACTTGCTACATCAAGCTATTCTCCAAACTCGAATTCATTCATGTCCCTCGTGCTCAAAATATTCTTGCCGACGCTCTTGCCTCTCTGGCATCTTCACTATCTGTCCCGCTAGGCAGACAGGTTAGGACGATCTATGTCCGCCGACGTACCATTCCGGCAGTAGAAGATGCACGGTTCTTGAAGGTTAAGGAAGAGTTTGAAAGGAAAGAGTACATTGAGCAAAAGGAGGAAGTATCTTTGGTCGAGTTGGAGGAACTAGAAGAAGGTGAGAAACCATGGTATTATGAGATTGCGAATTCTTGTCGAGGATCAGACGTACCCGCCAGGATCAACTGCCGAAGAGAAGAGAGCCATAAGGAGAGTCTCCCAGAGATACACCATCTTAGGCGGGATGCTTTACAAAAGGAGCTTGGCCGGTGTTCTGTTAAGATGCGTAGATGAAGAGGAAGCTGAATCGGTGCTTAAAGAAGCACACTCCGGAGTATGTGGAGGCCATGTAAATGCTCAAGCCCTCGCCAAAAAGATCATCAGGCAAGGGTATTATTGGCCTACTCTGGAAGAAGATTGCTCGATCTTTGTCCGGCACTGTCATCAATGTCAACTCCACGCCGACAAGATTCACTCTCCCGCATCTTCCCTTCATCCGATCCACGCCCCATGGCCTTTCGCTATGTGGGCTTTTGATGTTATCGGACCCCTCGGTGACCCAAACTCCACAAACAAAACCAAATCATTCATCCTAACTGCAACGGAGTACTTCACCAAATGGGCGGAAAGCGGAAGCATATGCGGAGATCAAGGCATCAACGATCCGCACCTTCATCAAGCACACCATCATTGTCAGGTTCGGGATCCCAGGCGACATCATCACCGACAATGGACCGCAATTCATCTCTCAGGAGCTACGCGACCTTTGCAACAGGTATTGCATCAAATTGCATCATTCATCTCCATATTATCCTCAAGGCAACGGTCAAGCTGAAGCCACCAATAAAACCCTGATAAAAATCATTAAGAAGACTTGTAAGTCTAGCAAATTCGCAGACTGGCCAGATAAGTTAGTTGATGCTCTATGGGCCTACCGCACTTCTATTCGAACCCCAACGGGTCAGACCCCCTATGCTTTGGCATTTGGGATGGAGGCGGTAGTTCCATACGAAGTGATCATTCCATCCCTCCGAGTCCAGATCGATCGAGATATCCCGATGGATGAACGCCGAGATTCTCTTCTCGCGCAACTCGAACTCTTGGATGAAAGGAGGCTGGCCGCTGCCGAACATGCTAGATCTTACCAAAATAGACTTAAAAGATTTTATCAGAAGAGGGTGGTAGAGAGAAAATTTGAAGTCGGTGAGGTTGTGCTTAAAAGAATATTTGTTAAGCCGGGCGGTCCCCGCTCCAAACTTCAACCAAATTGGGAGGGTCCTTATGTTATTTCGGTCATTTATCCCAGTAATTCATATAAGCCGACTAATGCAGAAGGAGAAGAGCTAGCTCATCCCCGGAATGGTGTCTACCTCAAAAAATATTTCCCTTAAAATCAAAAATCACAAAAAATCTATAAAATCCAAAGGTGTGAAGTATAATGATAGCATCCAACGCTTACTTGCCCAGAGCATCAACTTGTCGCTTAGGGAAATAAGGATAGGCATCATACTGCACACACTACACACCTAGCTTTGAGATCCGATGATCACAAGTCAGAGAGAAAGCTAGGCAACGCTTGGCAAAGGAAGGTCAACCTAATCCCATTCTCTTCTTGTTTCGGTCCGTAATAGATGAAAGGGGTTAGAATGAGGAGTATCGAAAATGCCCATTGCCTTAGTTGGAAAATGCCTCTGAAGGTCTAACCTTTTTATTAAAAGGAAAGGTGCCAAAAGATGGGCAATGACCCCTCAGGTCAGCAAAAGAATAGACCTGTCTGAATGTGTACCAACAAAAGTCCAAAAGAAAAGGGCTCCAAAAGATGGGCAATGACCCCTCAGGTCAAAATCAAGCAAAAAAGAAGAAAGACATGTCTGAATGTGGGCCATCAAAGAAAATGGGCTAGAAGGAAGGACCCGAAGAGGTCAAAACCCGAACGGGCAATGTGGGTATTAGTAGAGAAACAAGTTCGACACCCCTGAATCTTAGTAAGGACTTACCATCAGTCCTCTTCCCTCCTTAACCTTGCGGGTAAGGTTGACCGACAAGACCCGAGAAAAACCATAGCCTATCAAGGGCAAAAGGTCGTGAGATCTCAAACTAGGCACTTCCTTACACGTGATGCCTACTCTTAACCCTTACGTAACAATGAGAAGCACCTATGGCAAGCAGGGCAGAGGATGAAATGATCGTGTCCCTCACACCAACAAAAAAATCAAATACTTTGGAAAATACCAAACGAATCTTAAAAAAAAATCAAAATTCTAAAAAATGAGAAAACCCAAACAAATCAAAAATCCCAAAACACCAAAAAATTATAAAACCATCAAAACCCAAACAACTCAAAAATCCCAAAACACCTAAAAAATTTGCTTTGCTAGTTGCCTTTGCATTCATGTTTAATTTCGGTCTTGCATGTTTCCTTTCTATGCACACTTATGTTTTTTTGTTATTTTACCTTGATAAGGCCTATGTCCCTTGACAAAAGATCAAGGCAATTTCGCCCTTTTTCTTGCAAGGGACTAAGCCTCGAATAAATTTCTAATCGCCCTTCGAGTAAAAGCGAGGGAGTCAAGAAGTTAACAACCATCACTATGGAAAAACAAAGTACATCAAAGATAGGAGGGGGTCGGCACATCACAAATCGCCGCCTCCCTCTGCTGGTGCCTGATCATCCGGAGGTGGCATGGCAAGCCTCTCCTCATCTCGCCTCCTACGACTACTGGACTGAGAGGAACCTGAGCGGGCAGGTCCCCTCAGTGTGGTCCCTCGAGAATCGGAGCGGTGGGAGTGGCTCCGAGACTGCAACGCCTGCATCATCAACTGACGATGCTCAGCCTCCACCCGGTGGAGCTCTCTGGAGTGCTCAAGACGAAGAAGAAGGATCTGCTCAGACTCTGGCCGTGACAACTCGACCACGCGAGTCTCCAGTCTCCCGACCTACAAGATGACAAAGAGATACATCAGTTACAGAAAAGCAGCTTGAGGAAAAAGAATCAGACATGTACCTCCCGTGTCAGCTCCTCTATCCTCTGAGCAGTCTGTGGAAACCAAAGGAGACGTCAGTCCAAGCATTTCCAGTTTAAAATCATAATAAAAACATCGCACCTCGGAAGTAGAGGAACCAGGATCCGGAATGCCTACGAGGGGCTCGAGCCCGAGCTCCCTCTGTAGCTCCATCACCTACCGGGAAAATGTCAGGAAAGAAAGAAAATGATAACAAGCAGAGCAGAAAATTATGTACCTTGTCTTGAAAACCCAAGGGATCATCGGTAGAAGGCGGCTGAAAACCCAAGGGATCATCGGTAGAAGGCGGCTGAAAACCCAAGGGATCACCAGTAGGAGGCGGAGCACCCCCTACGGGAAGATCAGAAATCCTCGCCCAAAGATCCTTGTTCTACAAAAGGAAAATGTTAGAATCAAGCAAAGCAGAGCAAGAGAAAGTCAAGGAGATTCACCTCAGTAGTAAGGGCCTCCACCCGTTCCTTCAGCTGGGCAATCTGCAAGAAAAGAAAAGATTAGCAAGGCAATTAAAGAAAGAAGACAATATAAGTAAAAGCAGTAATCACCTCAAGAAGGAAGCCCGTCTCAGAAGAACTGCTCCCAGGATCGGCAGGAATGAAGGGAGGAGGGTCAACCGGCAAAGGGTGAGAAGGTAGCTCGGGACCCGTAGGCTGACCAAAGTCAAACGGCTCGAAGGGAGGCTCATCAAAAGCTGTCGGCTCAGGGGCAGCCGGATGGGAACCCAACTCCAGTTCGGCCACGCGCTCGCGGAGCCGAGAGATCTGAAAGAAGTAAAGGAGACAGTCGACAACATTCATTCATGGAATTAAAGAAAAGTAAAGAGTGTTACCTGCCGGCGGGAACCTCGGTAGCGACGTCGCCGAAAGAAAGAAGAAAGAAAGGTCGGTTAACCAACAATGGAAAGGTGCAAAGTACGTAAAATACTGTCGCTCCAACTCGGCCTCCAAAGATGCCGTCCCCGCCCTCAAACGAGACGGCTCCGCCCGAATGCTCGAAAGCAACATACGGTTAGACATCAAAGCAAAGGAAGAACGATGGTGAAAACAACAAGTGCGTACCTCTCCACCCTCGGTGAAAAGGTGGGCGAATGTCGCCACATAGCGACGCGAGATAGTCATCACTATCGAGAGGCACCGGAAGTCACCGGGGTGCCACCCCTCTTCCGGATCCGGACGGAACTGGCCTTCCTTCTTCCAGTCAATCTCCTGGATCAGGCCGCGAGTAGAACGACCCAGGTGTGGGTAAGGTGGAAGATCCACCCACTCCTGGTAGAGCCCCAATGAGCGCATCGTAAGACGCACCCAAAGTGGCTCCATCTCGTTCAAGCAGATCAAGAAGGTGTCACGGCCAAAAGCCGGACGACCCTCCAAAACCCACGGCTGCCGATCCAAGTGAAGATCTGAAAAAGGTTGCCATACCACCTCGAAAAAGCAAGGCGAGCAATAAACAAGAAGAACCAAGAGTTAAGAAAGAGAAAAGTAACAGAATACCTCGTGATGAGGGAAGCAGAGCAGCTGCCTCCTCAGGTTCTCCACCTGGTAAGGATGGGAGGAAGCAGATCGTGTAGCAACCCACCTGCCGATAAGAGGGTACTCGGGGTCATCCTTCAGCAGAGCACGACCCAGGGGGATGTAATAATAACTCCATACCTGTCAAAATAAAAGCTCAGTTAGTCACCAAAAGAGACAAGGCAGAATTGATAATGAACAAAAGAACGAGGCATACCTGAAGGAATGGAGTAAAGCCGGCTACTGAAACCGGACCACTCTCCATCGCCAGCGAGGAGAACAGATGAGCCCGGCATAGCGGCACCCCACGCATACTCACCAACCTTCGACAGTCAGCAAGAAAAGGGAGGAACCGCAAGTGCACCCTGTCCGTCTTCGAGGCTAGAAGAAGACGGGTGAGGAAGAAGAGAAGGAACCGGCGGAGATCCCGGTCGGCCTCAACATGCCCTCCTCACCAACCGGGGAGCGCTCGACGCGTTTCGTCAACTCGTCGAGCACAACCGCCACTACGTCATCCTTACCCACACCGGCGTTGCCCGAGGCCAAGCGAGTTCCCGGACAGTGTGCGCTTCATAACGCGCGATCCGCCGGGGCGGTGTGGGATCGGATGACCCGGAAAATCCCGGACCATGGCCGAGTAATCGCGATAGGTCTTGCCGGTGACGGCACGACCGTGAACACGAAGACCCGTGATCCGGGAAACATCCTCCAAGGTAGGGACCATATGCCCCCAGGGGAAGAGGAAGGAATGGGTGGTAGAGTCCCATCTCTCCCTCAAGGCCTGGATCAGAGGGAGGTCCTCCCAGAAAGCCGAACAACGAAGCAATGGGCCAAAACCCATTGCATCAAGCCGTACCTTCTGGAAGTCCTTCAACCCCTGGTAGGCATGGAAGACCATCTCCCAGGATATCCGGGACTTGATCTTCCCCTGCACAATCAAACAATCATGTTAGGAACGAAGCAATCATGAATAAATTCAAAAGGGAAAGTCGAGATTCGGTTACCGATACAGTCGGAGGAGGATGAAGAGTAGGTAGCTCCGATGAGCCAGCACCGGCAGAGGAAGAAGCGCCAGCAGAAGAAGAAGCACCGGCGGAGGAAGAGGCCCCGGCGGCACCTGAAGCGTCAACGCGAGACCTCTTCGTCATCTGCAAAGCATTAGAACGAGTCAAGAACAGCAAATGGAGACGATGGGGGCCTGGTGACCAGGTGCCCCATTTATGGGGCGCCTGGGCCAGGCGCCCCATTGATGGGACGCCTAGCGCCCCATTGATGGGGCGCCAGGCAGAGCCTAGCGCCCCATCATAGGGGCGCTAGGGGGCTGAGCCCCCTTCTCTCTTCCCGTTCCGATCCGGAACGACTCCGGATCGGTTCGGACCCTTCGCGAAAATGAAGATAACGAAATAAATTACAAGTTTGCGGTTGGAAGGAACTTCTTGTGAGATCCGCACAATGCGCTGCGCTCCCGGAAGGCCCCGCTCGGTAGAAAACTAGGAAAAGAGTGAAGGTGAAATGAAGAAAAGTGCAAGAGTGAAAATTTAAAGTTTCATGGTCAAAATTTTCGTTTTTTTAGAACGTGTCCACAAGGCCATATTCTTCATGAAAAACAATTTTTCATTCCCAAAACATTGATATTCTATTACTTTTGCATATTTTTGCTGTTTTCGACAACGACAGACAATGACACAACCGAAAGAAAAGACTACATCAAGCAAACTTTAAACCTACACCGATCAAGCCCTAAGCAAACAGAGTACATAACAAAAGCAAAATACGACCGGATTCATTCGGAAGGGCGAGAGATACGGATCAACCACCGCGCAGCTTCCTCAGCTTCGCCACGTATCGGCTCTTCCAAACTTCATCCTCGTCCATATAGGCACTCGGCGAGAAACTCTTGCAAATTCCCCAGATGGCGAGGATGCTCTGGCATTCTTCAGCGTCAGCCGCCGTGCCCGTCTGACGATCTTTGACAGATGGAATATGAGAGAGACGAGGGACTTTGAGCCGCGGTTGGCCCAACTGAAGAGGACATCGGTGAGGGTTGTAGATAATAAAGGAAGTGCCGGTAATCAACCGGAGATCCACCCCTGGGGTGGGAGAGGCACGAACATTCTGGCGCATAACTGCCTCTGTCGGACAGACAAAGCCACTGCTGCTCATCGCCGAAAAGTACAAACGCCAGTCAGCACGGGTCTTCACTGAGGGGCACTTGTTCTGAACCTTATATTCCATGCAAAGGCGATTGGTGAGAGGCTGAAGGGGGCTCCGAGCGAAAAGCCGGGAAGCCGTGGCCGGTCCGAAGCACACGTCAAACTTAAAGTGCCAGTCAACCCAGCACATGAACAAGAGAATGCCGCCGAACATAGGCACTCGCCAACGCTAGCAGAAGTCAGGCCGTCATAAAGGTAGCCCAACACCGAGTGGGCTATGCATTCATTGGACCAAATGCCCTGAATGCAAGGAAGGCAGGTAGGGTCAAGCCACCCGTCCTCACACGGGTATAGAAGCACTGAGGCAAGGCAAGCGGCGACGCCTTTGGCACCGAGCGACAAAAGGTCCTCATTATCACCGGCGCCTTGGATCACGCCAATGGACCAATCCGCCAGTGCTTCGGTGTAAATACGGCCGCCTACCATAATGGATCGGGCCTCTCCGGTGGTCATAAAGCCGCGGAGGAAATCTAAACCAGTGACCGGTCCGACGAGGATAAACATGGCCCGACCGTACCCGGGCATGGCACGAAGCCCCAGAACAGCTCCACCTCCTCCAAAAGAACGGTACATTCGAAAGAGTCAAAAACAAAAGTGTGTGTATCGGGATGCCACATCTCGAGAAGCGCACCCGCCAAGGAAAAATCCCGTAAATATTTAAGGAGGTGGTTGGCGTGAACGAGGATGCCATTGAAGCCCCACCCGCTGAGGATGGTCCGCACATGAATATTGATAGCAGCCATCAAGCGGGCTATCCATAGCACTTGACCATATCGGCGAGCCCCGGGAAAATTCGGAAGATCCTGCAAAATAACCGCGCAATCAAAAGGGGTTTTGAAACAGGAAAAGAGAGGTATGCCTGGTAAAAACACTACCACTCCCATGGACACCCGGTTCCGAATGTGGCATGGTACTTCGTAAAAACTCTTCATCTCACTCGAACCAATCGGACGGGAGGAAGAAGAAGCCATCAGAGCAAAGGGGGAAGCAAAGGCACTGTAGCTGAAGTGGGGAGAAGAAGGGGAAGTCCCCCCCTTCTTATAGAAGCCCAAGGGCTCACCTAGGGAAGGAGCAGCATTGAAGACCGCGCAGGTGCCCCACTTATAGGGCGCCTGGCGCCCTATGAGGAGGACGCCTGGCGCCCTATGAGGAGGGCGCCTGGCGCCCTATAAGGGGGGCGCCTGGCGCCCCATAAACAGGGCGCCAGGCGCCCTATAAATGGGGCGCCTGGAGCCCCCTAAACAGGGCACCTGGAGCCCGTTATTATCATATATCTCGCATGTATATCGTTGAAGACCTCGAGTCTAAAAGGGCTGAGTCAGAGAACCCCTTCAACAAAATCGATGAAGGATTCAGTCGCCTTTTAGACCCGCGGATAAGCCAAAATCAAATGAACGGGGACGACGGTATCTTCACGGATGTCCTGACCCGTTATGTTTGACCTATATCTTCAACTATTTTCTTATGTTTATTTCTATTTCTTTAAACTCAGCATACATCATGCATTATCATGCGACATACATCATGCATTATCATACAAGATACATCATGCATTATCTTTTCCATCACCATCTTTCTATGGCTCCTCGAGAAGGTTTTTGATCTATCCGGAAGATCCAATTTTAATGGTTTCATTAAAACAAGAAGTTTTTCCATGTCAAACTGAACCAGTATTCTTGAGTAAAACCCGATGAATTTGAAGAACCCAACCTCGGATGATTGACCGTTTTCGCAATTTATCGCATTTCCGCCGAGTCCAGCACACCATGCAGTTCGGGTCCTGGCCGGTTACAGTTCTCCCTACGCGGGATTTTAGTTATTTACTTTTGTTCTTCTTAACCAATCAACAAGAGGAAGGGTTTCGATAAGACAAAGGGTAATCTCGGAGTCTGGTAAAGTTTTGTTTTACCCAACCAGGCCAATGAAGGCGTGTCTAAATCTACACCTTGGCGTCACCTTTTCAGTCCATTACCAATTCATTTCGTTACGCCTCATTACACTTCGCTACATTCCCCTACACTTCATTCATGTCACTCCCCTACAAAGCCAACGCCAAGGCGAGGCAAGCTGTAGACACGCAATTTTGGCCCAGTTGGAGAGTTCAAATTCTTGTTTTCATAAAGAATATTTAAAGCACATCGTGTTTTCCGGACAGATCAAGTTTTGGCACATTCCGAAAGTGGGTCCATCAAGCAACCAGACCAGCCGAGTGCCCCAAAAATAGGGCACCTGGCGCCCGGCGCCCTGTATACAGGGCACCTGGCGCCCTGTATATAGGGCACCAGGCGCCCTATAAACAGGGCGCCTGGATCCAAATCTAATCGATGTGACAGGTTGATTTGACCCCCCGCAGTGACTTGTCTTGTCGACCTGACATATCTCATGATGCTAGCGCCCCATATATAGGGCGCTATGCCACATGGCACCACTTTTCGAAAATGGCCAAAGTGCCCTCTTTTGAGCTATAAATAGACCCCCATTTGATTCCAAAAGGAGGTTCCAACTCCGTGCCACCCTAGAGATCATCCAACACTACGATTCCAAGCCACATTCACCCTCCAAAAGCCTCCAAACCGATCCAAAATCTTCCACCAAAAACCCCAAAACCCTCTGTTTCTGTCACCCAGAAATATGATGTTTCTCCACCTTTGAGACCTTCTACCCGTCTCTCCTCTCATATCCAGCACTCAAACCCTCTTCCATGGGCTTCATTTGAGTATTGTCTACAAGGAGGAGCCCCTACTTCGTCTGGAAGCCTCCCGGCCTCCGGAGCAGCGCCGCGAAGAGGAGAAGAAAATCTGTTCGGGCCGGACTTAGTGCCCCGTATACGGGCGCTTTGACTTGGTCAACGCGCCCTATAAAGGGGCACCTTCTCTGGCGCCCTATATACGGGGCACCGGAAGGACGTGCTTGTTTTCGTTATTTTTAGATTCCGATCGTCCGTTTAATCGAGTTTCGTCTCCCTTTTCGCTTTTGCATCGATCATCAAGTTATTTAGCACATCTTAGAGCATCTTTGCATTTCATATACGTTTAAAACCTACCAAAAATAGGGGTTGGGATTTCGTCCCAATCCGGTTAGTCTTTTCCCATTTGCATGTTTGAATCTAAATTCGAGCTCGATGCTATGCTTTCGTTAGAACTAATGAAACCTTCACTTGTCTACATGTTTTCTTATGGACATTCTTAGGTAGATCCGATCGAGGCGGAGCTTCAACCGGATTGAAGGCAAGGGATTCACTAAGCTCTCTTCTTTCGGCCGGCCGAGAGAGGAGAAGTCGGAACTCAACAATCTCCCCGCTTCCGGAGGTACGACGGTCATCTTTCTATTTCATTTTTTTTTATCCCATCATACTTTGGAGCCTTTGGTTCCTGGCGACCACACACAAAACACACCACCCACCCACCGACGAACACCGAGGCCGGGCGTAAGGGGGTTCCGGGGGGGGGATCCGCGGATGTCCCGTTCCGGGTGCTTACAATCTGCGGAAAGAGGGAATCAAAAGCTAAGCTGCCTGGAAAGGATGCTCTGCCTCCTCCCAACCGGGCCGCCGCCGCCGGCCGGCCAAACGGAACAGAGCAAGTAGAGGGTGGCCCGCGAACGCCGGCTCTGCGGACACCCGAGGATGCTCTTTCCGCTGCCGAATGGCGGCTGCGGCGGCTTAAAGGTGAGCGAGGAGTCATTCACCGACCTTCTCTGGGCCGGCCATGAAGAGCTTCTTCGGACTGGACGTCGGAAGCCTCCGCCGGACTCGTCGGTGCGAATCGAGGAGTGGCCGAAGAAGCCTTGAAGCGGTGGCGAAGGAAGGGTACACAGAAGATAACGAGGTGGGTGGGTGTGTCACCTCGACGGGGCCCTCTCTCGTCGTCGCAGTAGCGCCGTCGCCATCGCCCTCGGATGCTCTCGCTTGTTGGTCGCTCGCCGAATAGGAAGCGTGGGTAGCTCGACGAACAGGAAGCCTCTGTCAGACTGTCACCTCGCCATCGTCGTAGCGCCCTCACTCGCCGTCGCCCTCTTGCTCCGCTCACTCGCTCGCCGTCGAAACCCTATTGCCGAGTGAAGGTTGGAGAGGGCCCGCTTCGACCCGCAACGTGATCCATCTTTGGCCCGCGGGCCAAATCCACTGACCCGAAACATTGTCCACGGCCGGCCCGGCCCGAGAGCCCGCGGGTGAGCCCAATCCATTGCCAGCCCTACCTGGACTAGATACAAAGCCATTTTCATTTCTTTATTTTTAAATAGTTTAAAAGTTAAAGGAAATCCAAAAATATTATAAAATTATATAAAAATTATAAAATTTTATATACAATTATTTACTAGATTTTACAATGTTAGGTAGTTAGGTTTGAAAATTATTTTAAAATTTTAACTAATGACATTAATCTCTAAAATAATTTTGTAAAGTGTGATTTAACATAATGGAGTTTACTCTACATAATGTTTTGATTGCATGAATGTTCTAATTTTTTTAGGATTGCTTGTTTAATGCATATAAATAGTTTATATGTACTCCTCATGTTATTTACTTTATAAAAAATATAACTAAGTGTGAAATTGAGTATTTTGAAAAGAAAAAATGTAAGTTATAATTTTATTACTAAGTGTTATGTCACATAATTATCATTTAATTACACTGACTACATGTGATGTTTGATGGTGTAGATGAATGGTGATCGTGGACATAATTCAATTATCATGTGATGGTAGTTAATTATTATGGATGTGTTTATCTAGGCCTATATACCTTCTCGCATCTCTTATCAATTCTAAATGTAAATTTTATATCTCTCTATTTATGTACTCACCGTGATTCAAACCTAAGTTTTTTCTGAAGATATGTACATTTGCGGGTCTGAGTACCCTCAAACCACTTTGAGAAGTGTCCTTAAAGAAGTAGGGATACATCTACACCAACATTAAATGCTAAGTCCTTTTGATGCATGACGTTCTGGATACAGTGTTGCATTATTAACATTAAAGCCTATGATCTTCCATTTGATTTCTTTCATACGTGATATGTAATTGTGTGCTATTTTATATACCTTTTCTGTATGACATTCTAATGATATGAATATATATAGCACAAATAATTACGAGACTAAAATAAAATTTATCCTCATTTAAATTTAGTTCACAAATGTAAGACATTAAAATTGATTGACATAGTTTTTCATCGTTGTAGTCTTGATGAGACAATCTTAAATTGGATGAGTTTATTATGTTTCCTATAAGACTCCTTCAGCAAAGGATTAACGATCATGAGTAAATCATTTAGCAAACACTAGAGTAGATCATTGACATAGCTTTGTTGTATTCCCTACAAAAGTTATGTTAAGAATCCATTCTCATAATGTAACAACAGGATTTGACCCAAGTAGAGTATATATTTGTTGTGTTTCTACATGAACATAATTTTAGAAGCTGACTATACTTAAAAGCTACAAGAGTTGTAAATGGTAAAAAAACATACTTATTAAGTATAGGATTATTTGTTGTGTTTCCCACAATGTAATTACTATAAGTTTAATAGGGTCTTAATCTCTATTAGGATGTCATCATGATATTCCGTCTTTGCATAGGAAGAGTTATGTAAATTATTAAAAATTAGTGAGAGCATAAATTAAGATAAAAAAATTGTATATTAATGTTTGAATGAATGCTTGCAATATTATCATTTTGTAATTGTATCAACATTATAGAATTCGATGATAAACCACAAGTTGTTTGGCATGCTAGATGCCAACAAGCTCACTAGCCTAAACTTCTTTGACTAGTCTAGAATCATGAGAATTGTTCTCAATGTTTAGCAAGTAACTAACCTACTTAAGAAGTTGGTGCCTATTAAACCATCTAATGATATGAGAGATGATGAGATCTTTGCCTCAAAAAATCATAAGAAAGATGTATTGTATGCTCTACATCATTTGTTAGACATTACTAACAAATAAGTTGCAGAGGCAACATGAATATTTGGATATGAGATCCATCATGGCCCATATTGATGAGATATTTGAGGGTAAGATAGATTACAAAACATCTTCAATGTCCTTGATTGTCTAGATGTAAAAAGGGATTTCTCTACGCACATCATGTTGTCTATTGGGGTTTAGCCCCTTCAAGACTTTTCACATCATAGCACTCACCCTTTTATTTTAACTATTTTTCACAATGTGGCCAAGTTTTTCCTTTAAGCCTGCATGGTACCATCTCTATCATGCCTTTTATTTTAACGATTTTTTAAATTTTTTTCATTTTAAAGCACTTTTTATTTAAGCATTTGAATGGAACCTATTCAGAAAACCCAATGCAAATCTAATGCAAGTAAATAATGATCAAGGATGAAGAACAAGCAACAATATAAAGTTATGCAATACAACTGCAAAGATTAAAATAAAAGCAGTAAAAACAACAAACAGAGGCCAGTAGAGTGAACTCAATATATAAAAACAATCAATGCAACTTTAGGGACTAAACTACAAGTTTGTAAAACAACTAAACATATGAAAAGAACAATCTAGGTTCACGTAGGAATGGAAATGGATGAGACCTATCATATGACAGGTAGAGGATCCTTGTGCCCTGGGTGCTTCTAAGCTTGGAAGAATAGTTCTCTTCAATATCGAGGAAATAAGTCCCACGTGGAGAGAATGAATGGTACTCAATGTAAATAAATTGAAGTAAACTTGCTAAAATAGTGAGTGGAATTGAGAAATGTAGATGGTTCACACGGGAACTAGGGTGCAAATTCCCACATGAAGAAATAGAGAGGTGATTGAACTTAAATAAATGTGAACAATAATTTAAGAACATTAAATGAAGTGTAGTAACCATGGATAAAGAAGTGAATGGCTTGTATATGAACTGGAGGAAGGAAGAGCTTGCAAAGCTCAAGTAGAAGCCCCCTTGTGATAGGTTGCTTCTAATAGATAGGTAGAAATGCCCTAGTGACAAGGGTGACAGGGTAATATCTTCCATAAGAATTTGAAAAGTTGTCCACCCCTCCACCAATACACAATAGACTAAATTACATCTTGACTGTAAGAAAACTAAAAAATTAGAGAAAAAAACAATTTAGTTGGAGAAACTTCAATCTAGAAACTATAGTGGCTCTATTAATAAGTGATCTCTAATGCAAAAAACTAGGTTGGATGTGCTTCAGGAGGTTCCACATTGAAATAATACAATTTGTAGTAGATGAAAATTGGGATACAACGGACAAATGAGACATTAATAATTCAATACCCAAATGAAACTAGTTGCAAACATTCCATTGAAAAAGACAAAAATTTTAAAAAAAAAATAGTCTGGGATTTGGCTTCTTATGTTAAGTTTTGTGAAACTTTATCAAGATCCCATTATTATTATTAGAATAAATTAGTGATAATTGGGAAAGCTAACCTAACTGGGTTGAGGGTTGTAACAGCATCTCTTGGAGCTCTACGGCTTGGGAATCGATACGACTGGAAATTAAGATACAATGAGTGTAAGAAGAAATGTATGTCATACTTAATCAAACTTTAGAGGAACAAAATATGGATGGCAAAATGAGAAATAAGAGTGCAGTAATGACTGAAACTCTGGTAAGTGAAACTATCTGAGGTAGTAAACTAACTCTTGGAAATACTCTATGATCTGTTGCTTCAGTGGCGTTTGTGGCATGTAATCTTTATAGCTTGAGAGCATGAAGAACCCAGCCACTTTAGATTGTCAAGGGTCCATAAATCTCACATATTAATTTGAACTAAGATCACTACAAAATTACCAAAAAATGCATTTAACATTAATTAATAAACTCTTGGTATCAAATGGATGCCTATGCAAACATAACAATCAATCAAGAGAAAAAATTAAATCGATTAATTGCAACCAAAATATTATTTTTACTGACCTTGACGAGCTAAACTGGAGAGCTTAAAATGTGAGATTTTGTTGAAGGCAATATACATACGCACAGGTGCATTGAGTGTCAATGCCATATGCATTAACCTCAACATAGAAAAAATTTATAATTTACATCTGTTGTATCCTGAAACATTGGGTCACCTCTCTAGCCTTTAAGAAGTTCTTTAAAGACAACCAGCCAACCATAAGTTGATGGTTGGACCATACTTTCTTTCTCCCAACTCAAAGCCCAAAGTAGAAATAAGATATTTTCTTTCTGACTTTCATAACTACTCTTGTTGACATTTACCACAACATAATAAACACTTGAAATGGGATCCGTAGATCTCCTTTTCCAGGTATTATGTTTTCTTTGAAGACTTGGTGGATGGGATGTTAGTGTTTGTGATCGCTAGGAGCCAAAGGCTCCAAAATATAGTAAAATAAAAAGAAATGAAATGAAGAATAAAAATGACCGTCGTACCTTTGAAAGTGGGGAGATTGTTGGGTTCTAACTTCTTCTGTCTCGACCGACCGAAGGAAGAGAGTTTAGTGAGTCCTTTGTCTTTGATCCGGTTGAAGCTCTGTCTCGGCCGGAATTACCTAAAAATGTCCATAAGAAAACATAGAAACAAGTGAAAATATCATTAGTTCTAGTGAAAGCATATAATCATGCTCAAATTCAAATTTAAACATGCAAAAGGAAAGGGACTGACCGGATCGGGACTAAATCCCAACTCCTATTTTTTATAGGTTTTTAAAGAGGTATGAAGATGCAAATATGTAGCCTAATGCATGTTAGATGTCATGATAATGGAAGCTAGAATGAAAGGAAGGAGTAACAGATCGACCGAAAAGGTAAACAAGCTCAAAAAAATGTAAAACGGGAACTGCCCCTGCTAGTGCCCCGTATACGGAGCGCCTGCTGCAGGTGCCCTCTTAGTAGGGCATGTTGACCAAAGTCAAAGTTCCCCCTTGATATGGCACTAGGGACTGGTTCTGGCAGATTTTCTTCCCTTCTTCGTGGTGTCGTCCCGGAGTGTAGGGATGACCTCCAAAATAGAAGGACTTCTTCAAGCAGCCAATACTAAAGTGAAGCTAATGGGAGAGTGGTTTGGCACTAGATGTGAGGTAAACGAAGTGTATATTCTTTCAAAGTTGGAGAAAATTCATATTTTTGAAGAAAGAAACTGTGGATTTTCGAGTTTTGGGGGAAGGATTTCGGGATGGTTTAAGGGCTTGGGGAGAGGTTGTGAGGCTTTGGGAATGTAGTGGTGAATAAGAAGGAGTGAGGGACGTACATGGAACCTCCTAAACCTCCAGATGGGGGTCTTTCTACAGCCCAAAAGATGGTAACTTCATTCTGCTAGACTATCCCTTCAAGAAGCAACTATGGTTTTTTGGGGTTTTGGGAGAGGGTTTTAGGATGGTTTGAGAGCTTGGAGAGGAGTTGTAGGCCTTGGGAGTGTTGTGGTGGATGAGAGGGTTTGCGGGGGCACCCTTGGTGTATCCTAAACCTTCTAAATGGGGGTCCTTTTATAGCCAAGAAAACGGCAACTTTATCTACAAAACTTTATCTTTATCCTTTGTCTCATCAATCTGTCTAGTCAGTCAGACTAGATTCAGGTGCCCCACCAGTGGGGCGCCTAGCACCCTATTAACAGGGCACCTGGTGCCCTGTTTATAGGGCACCTAGTGCCCTGTTTATCTCATTAAGGGAGCACTAGGCCCAGTTTGGCCGAAACACGCAGGGAAGTTTCAATTTTTCGAAAAACTTGGTTCCCTTGGAAGAATACTCAAATATACTTCGTGAAAACAAGAATTTAGGCTCTCTAACTAGACCAAAATTGCTTGTCTATAACTTGCCTCACCTTGGCGTCGGCTTTGCAAGGGAGTGACATGAATGAAGCGTAGGCGAATGTAGTGAAACATAGTGAGGTGCAGTGGAATGAAGTGGTAACAGACTGAAAATGTGATGCCAAGCTGTAGATTTAGACATGCCACCATTGTCCTAGTTGAGTAGAATAAAACTTTGCCAAACTCCGAGATTACCCTTTGTCTTATCGAAACCTTCCCTCTGGTTGATTGGCTAAGGAGAAGAATAGTACTAAAAGTAAATAACTAAAATCCTACATTGGGAAGAATTGTTATCGGCCAAGACCCGAACTACATGATGTGCTAGACTCGGTAGAGATGTATTAAAAAATAAATTGTGAAAATTAAAGAAGAGACAACCAATTAACCATGGTTCGGTTCTTCAAATTCATAAGGTTTAGGTTTACTCAGAAAAATCGGTTCAGTTCGGAATGGAATAACTTCTTGTTTTGATGAAATCATAGTTAAAACATGGTGGAAACCGATTCCGCGAAAAATCAAGACTTCCTCTAGGGGCTATAAAAGACCATCTTTAGAAGGTTCATAATGGGACTAGAAGGAGAAAGCAGAGAATGGTTATGGTGGGATGATGCATGATGATGTATGAAATGATGCATGCTGGGTTTAAAGAAATACAAATTAGTATAAGAAAATAGTTGAAGATATATGTTGAACATAACGGGTCAGGACATCCACGAAGAAACCATCGTCCCCAAATATTCAACTTTGGCCTATCTGCAAGCCTTAGGAATTGTAGACATGCCAAATTGGCCTAATTCGGAACCCCAGACTCTTATTCCATAGGCGATATTCTTATTTGACCGTTACCTGATTCGGATTACCTCGTTGAGATGAGCTAAGGACGCTGGTGGAGCCCCTCGCAAGTTGAGAATGGACCGATGATTTCCGGAATAATGTCGTAACTGTAGACACGCCAAATTCGCCTAATTCAGAGCATAAAACTCATGTTTTATAGGGTAACATGTACTATTGAACATATAATGATGCCGGGTCTTTTAAAGTTGATTTGGAGCTTCGCTGAATGGAATCGTATGCTTTCCGAAGTTTTTCGCAAAAAGCCGTAATTTCCGAGCGAAAGCCACACGTAAATCGTGTAAACATAGAAATTGGCTGAATTACCAATGCCTAATGATCATGCATTTAATTTTATGGTCATATTCACACCCCAAACAAGTTTTGTTGCATACCGTGCCTTTCCAGTTTGCCGTCGGAGTTATTTTGACCTGTATCGGATCTTCTGTTCACTGCCCTAACTTCCGGACAAAATTCTGAAGTTTTGGAGGGTGTGATGGCTGATCCGATGCTATATAAAGTTTCTTCGGCCTGTTATCTTTCCAACGCAACAAACGGCGTCGAATTCCGAGTTCGGGAGTGTTCGCAATGGCTTCCGGAAGAAGGACGCGCAAAAATAGTCCCATGCGCCCGGGTTCCTGGTCACATGCGCCCGGGACCCAGGGCACGTGCCCATGCGCCCTACCAGTGAGGCACATGACCTTGTGCCCTCACTTGAGGGCACATGCGCCCCACCGTTGAGGCACGAGGGACCCAGTTTTTCACCGGGACTCTACCACTGAACCGATCGACCAGATAAGACCTCTTTTTTCAGGAATAGTGCCATGCGCCCTCACTGGGGGGCACATGAGCCCCTCAGTGGGGGGCATGCGCCCTGCACCAGGGCGCATGCGCCCAGGGGTGGGGCGCAAAGACCCTATTTTTTAGCCCGGATGAGACTGTTCGTTCTCCTATAAATTAACTCTAATTTCGGTCGTTCCAAAGGCTTGAGTACGACCCCCCAGGCATCTCAAGACATCCAACCTCCCTCTTGCATTGATTTTGTGATTTTTAAAGAGAGAATTTCGAGTTTTTAGAGAGAGAAAAGTCGGTTCAAGAGAGAGGAAGGCTGTTCTACAGGTGATCTGCCAAGTCTCTCTTTTTCGGCCTCTACAGCAGTGTGTGAACATCTTCTGCCTGATCTCTCTTCATCAAAGTTCTTCCTCTCCAAGTCTTATTCAGTTTGAAATAGACGGAACTTGATTCCGAGGTCGGGGATGGTCGTGAAGAGCGCAGAAGAAAAGTCGCGCCTGGCAGATCCTGGATTGCTGCTCGGCTCTCTCGACAACCCAGATTTGGTTATATCTTTCTCTATTCAACTCAAAATCTTTCAGTTCTTTTTCCTATATCTTTGTTTCGTGATTCTATATAATCCTATCATTTTTTTACATTTTTTTCATTACTTTTATTCTGTTATTCCGAAAATAAAAAAAGGGTTAGAGATAACCCGAATCCGGTCAGTTTCTAGTCAATTGTGTGTTTTATGTTATTCTCTTTACATATACTCCACCTTGTTTAGTTCTAATAGTCTCTTTCACTTGTTTGTTTGTCTAGTTGCACAGAATATCAAGCACCCACCGCGTTGAGGACTCTTCTTCATCGGCCGGCCGAAGAAGGAGAAGCTTTAACTCACATTCTTCACGCTATGGTACACACGGTCATTTTAATTCTATAAATTGGAACCCACGGTTCCTGGCGACCACATGTCTTAATTTATTTCTTCTCACCCTCTTCCCACATGACCCGAACCGTCTCTTTGGTGATCGAGCGATGCCAAGGGATGAAAGTTCGGGGATCAATGTGAGTGTGGGACCGAGGTGAGAGTTGCTTTCCGAGTTTTCTTCCTTTCTTTCTCATCCCTTCTTGAGGTGACGATCTGGATTCACGGACTTCCCTGAAAAGGAGAGGACCCCGTCAAATTTTCATAGTCGAAAACTTTGTGGCGACCACGGTGGGACAAGCAATGTCTTCAACCGTGGGTGCTTAGTGTTTTGTTTTGCAACTAGTTCTAGTTCTAAACCGGTTCCCACATGAGCCTTTCCTTCCTTCCACATTTCTTAAACTTCATGCCATCTCAAAATTTCTGATTTCACCCATCTTTCATCAGATCTGAAGTACCAATTATGCCATTTAATTTCTGTCATTTTATTTAAACCGGTTCCCACGTGAACCACCCTTTTCCTTTTAAACCGGTTACCGCGTGAACCAATTTCTTTCTTTACTTCGGTTCCCACGTGAACCAAACCCCTTTCTTTACAGATCTATCCCAACTTGGATCAGATCTTTATTCACCTTTAGTTGGCCCCACGTGTCCCTCTTTTGACCATTCAAACCGGTTCCCACGTGAACCACCCTTTTTCACCCAAAACCGGTTCCCACCTGAACCACCTTTACTTTTTACCCCAGTTCCCACGTGAACCAGCTTATTCTTACATCGGTCCCCACGTGGACCACCCTTCTGCTTGGCTATCAGATCTGAACTCTCTTCTTTCCATAACCTTTTCACTATCTTCATTTGGCTCACATAAGAAACAAGGTTTGGAATCTAGTTTCTAGTTGCTTGTCTAGTTTCTAATTGCTTGTCTTGTGTCATTGCTTGTTTATTTAAGTTCATGTTTTGCTCATTACTTGTTTTATTACTTGATTGCATTCTATGCTCCTCCTCTCTACCTCCTTTTACACTTTTTTGAGGCGGGAGCTCACTCTCTCATTTACACCTCCCATCTAAAACACCCTCTTGGTGGATTCTGACCTCTCTTCTGGGATATTCCTTCCTAGTTGACTTGGTTGGCTTTCATCAAGGCCTCCGTAATTCCTCATACGTGGAGTATTCCTCTTCACGATCGGGTTGGTTGTACCACTCCCCAAAACCCGAAGCATCCTATGTAACCTACACGTGGTGAGATTGTGTGAAACCTAGGTCATTGGAGATTGGAGTTAGGATCCTAACCCATTTGTTGAGAGAACAATTATTAACAAAATTCATAAACCTAAAGTTTAATCAAAATCATTGCGTAATTTTGCTTTCAAGTCTTTGCATCACTTGCTTGTCAAACAAAAATTCAAACCTCTAACTTTTTGCAAAATACTAAAAAAACCAAAAAAAAGTTATTTGTTTACTTTGTCAACTTGTTTGTTTTACTTTCTCCTTGAAGTTCAATGCAACTAAGGTCTGGAAGACACGTTGGAATGGCGTAACAAGCTGAACATAGAGAACATGAGATGGGTCATCAACCAAATCTGTTAGATGGTCGTGTTAATCCATTATTTGAGTCAGAAGCGCAAGAGGTCCCTCAACCATCTGCTCCTCGTGATGTCGAACAACTCTTTAGGGAGTTGTCTCTCTATACCGACCGAGAAACCTATGCCCGCATACAATCCATGGTGAAGGGAAAAATGGCCTCAGATTAGGCTGAAGTTAACCAAGTTGCCTCATCTCCTTGTCCTCTGGTTCGACCACCACTCATTCAACCACCTATTGTTTAACAATCTGTGATTCAACCATCATTGGCACTAGCACAACCATCTGTAGTTCAACCATCTATAGTTCAACCATCAGTGGTCCAACCCTCATTTGTTCAACCATCTTATTTCAACCATGTTGCTCCCCTGACCCATCAAGTCATGAGACAATCTTCAGTAAATTTGCCAAGTCATGCTCCTCAATTCCAAAATCATGTCTCTAAACACATACCCCCACCAGTAAACCAAGAACCTGCTCTCACCTAGGCAATCATGGATCAGCTCACCCAGATGAATGAACGTTATGAAGAGCTGAGATGTCGCCTGGACTCCAAGTCAGTTCCTGAGATTTCCATTCCTTCTCTGCCAGTCCTACACCTGCCACCTTCTGAGCTACCAGTTTATCGCCGCTACAATGGTACTGGCAACCCTTTTCTCCACCTTAAAGATTTTCTCTATGAATCCTCATTCTGGAAAAATGATCGAAGGGTTCTTGCCTTCTTGTTCCGCCGATCACTAGAAGGGTCTGCATTGGAATGGTTCTACTCACTCGACTCCTTTGAGGCAGGAGACTTCGATATTGTGAAAACCAAATTCCTGCAAAGATACAGAGACTGGGTGGCACCAGCATGCTCCATTACAGACTTGATTGCTGAGAAGATGAAGCCCGAAGAGGACTTCATAAAGTTTGCTGATCGCTGGAGGGGAATGGCTGAGAAACTAACAGATGTGATTTCTGAAGGGGAACAAGTGAAGATGCTTATTGGCAACACTACACCTGCCTTGAGGAATGTCTTGATCATGCACCGTCCTACCACCATGAATGAACTTTATGACGGTGCCCGATACTTGCAAGCCCACTTCAAAGATGCCACCATGATAAACCCTTTTGATCCTAAACCTAGAAACCTCAGGAAAACCCCCTCTGCACCAGTTGGTCCTACAACCGAGGGAGTGGTTAACAACGAAGCAATAAACATTGTGGGGAACCAGGGAGGGAATCGTCAAAACCAGTACAGAAACCCAACATAAAACCTTTCCTATTACCCCCCTCAACAACAGGTTAGGCCACAACAACCACGACAACCACAACAACCCCCGCAACTAGTAGCACAACCCCAGCAACCTCGTCAACCTGTTTACAATAGGGCACCGCCACCATCCAATCAAGCACCATGAAGGAGAGGTCCTAGGAGAGAGAACTACCAGCAACTCCCTTACTCCTTGACCAACATCTTCAATGTACTCATGGCAGAAAAACAGTTGGAATTGCCCAAGGAAGAGAGGTTTGGCCAACAAATGTAGATATGTCCCGATACTGTGCTTACCACCGGTGTCCTGGTCACACTGTAGAAGTGTGCTTTCAATTCAAGGATTACATCCACGATCTGAATGACCAAGGAAGCATTGATTGGGCTCAAATGGGGGAACGCATACAAGCTATGAAGGCTAGGCAGCAGCAGCGGCAGCGTCCACCGGCTTAACCTCAACAACAACCTGGCTTGGGGATTGTTCAGAATCCGCTCCCATTACATGCTCCTGCTCCAGCGCCGGCACCAGCACATCCAAACCCAGGAATTGGTCGAGTACACTCCATTGTCTAGGGAGATGCCAGCCGTGCTCAAGGTTGGCAACTAGAAAGCCACAATACAACCAAGCCTGTCAACCCGGCTAGGCCTCCTACTAGGAACCCTCCTAGACAGATAATCCGTGCACTTGCTACTCCACAACTACCACAAAGCTCAATAACCCAACCACTGGCCGCCACTTCTTCTCGCCGGCCCATCATTAGGCCAGCCCCCTCTCTAACTACACCTCCTTCAACCATTGCTACACACCGGCCCTTGCTCATCCGACCACCACAATCATCACCAAACCTGAACCCCCAGCCTACGAGCTCTACCACTCCAAAACTCCAACCTATCATACCACCACAACCAATCCCACAACCTACACCTTCATTAAACTCATCAACCACTTATGCACCCCGACCTCTTCTTATTAGGCCACCGATATCACCATCACTACCACCTCCAAATCCTACCCCTCTACCAACTAACCCAATCGTCCTAGAACCACCAATCCCATTGCCTACCATACCTTCACCTACACCACCTGTCCCCACCCTGGTTAACCCATCACCTCTACCTGACCGCCAAATAGCCCCGGTGCTTCGGAGTGGGAGGATGTTCCAGCGGCTCTTTCCCCAAGCCAGTACTCAACCGCAGGATCCAGTGGAGGAGGAACAAGTAGAAGAACCATTGCCAGGCACAGTCTATGATTTGTTGAAGCATTTGGATAAAACACCGGCTTGTATTTCCATACTTGAGTTGATCAAAAGATCAAAGGTGCACCAGGAGATTCTACAGCAGTACTTGCAAAGGGTCATGGTGAATGAAGATCTCCCACCTTAGAAGATCACTACAGTGTTAGCCCATAGAAGTGAGCACTCAACACTCACTTTCTCTCAGGAAGAATTAGCAGATCCATAATTTAGGAGATATGCTTTGCATGTGGCTGTGGTTATTTGTAATATTGAAGTGAAATTATGTTTGGTTGACACTGGAGCTTCTATCAATGTTATGCCTCCAGAAACTTTGCGGTTGTGCGGCATTTCTAAGCAAGAAATCAAGCCATCCTGTGCCATGGTGACGGCCTATGATAACTCCAAGAAGTCTGCACGTGGGGTGGTCACACTAGAAGTCAAACTTGGACCATGTACGGCCACAACAGATTTTCATATTCTAGAATTGGATCCAACTTTTCGGGCTATACTTGGGAGGCCATACTTGGAGGCAATAGGAGCTGTGGCTTCAACAAACCACCAGTGCATATAATTTCCCTTTAAAGGACAGGTGGTCAAGGTGACTAGCATGCCTATAACGGACAAGCTGAACGATGCTTCTTTACCCCTAGGTCTGTCAATACAACCCCAGATATCAGTGGGAGAATTGCTAGAAGTCAGATGCATGACCGCCTCTCTACCAGACACACTGGGATGGCGGATGATGATGAAATTGGGCTATCAGCCTGGAAGAGGTTTAGGCAAGGATCTTCAAGGGATTACTCAGCCAATTGAAACTGTGAAAAGGCCACGCAGGCAGGGGTTGGGATATGAAGAGGGTTTCATCCCAAGGAGGATCTTCTAGCCAGGATATGCCATGGGGCTCCATACATTCTTTATCAAAGGGGAGACCATGATGATGGCTGAAGACAACAAGAGTTCCATGATGACTGTCAAGAGAAGGAAAGCTCCAGATGAAGAAGAAGAAGACTTGGAAGACTTATGCTTATCTTTGACTCGTCTGTTCTCAAGTGGGGAAGAGTATCAAGAACCACCCAAGGGCAGACCAATATTGGATCATCTGGTTGAGCATACCACCCAAGTCAAAACCATTCCACGAGGCCCAAATACAACAATCACATGGTTGAACCACGTACCTTTGTTTCTAGATCTTTTGGATGGGCTTCAGGGCCCACTTACCCACTTTGGGCCCATGTTCCCTCTTCAACCTTCCACTCTTACTGGGCATGCTTTCCCATTTGCTTCCCTCATCAACTTCAAAACTGAGGGCTTTTCTCAACATGGGCTCACATGCCCATTTATTTCTATGATCGGGTTCACGTACCCGTTTACTTTTTTCATCGGTTTTGGACCTATGTGTCCACTTTCTGTTACCATTGGGCCCACGAGCCCCTTTTTCCCCTTTATTCTTAAGTTTTTCTCTCTATTAATCAAGACATCTTCTAGCAAGCGTCGAGTCACTCAGGGTCATTCTATCTTTTTACTTGAGAATCCAAAAAAAAAAAACGTCTTCTTTGAAACTCACATTTCCATCGAGGAGGCGTCTCTACTCATCCCAGAGGGCGCTCCCAATCAGGGATCCCTCTTTTCTGAATCATTGATCGATTTACTCGATCCTCCCTCCACTGTAAATACCACCTTTCCAGCTTTATCTTCAGTAGGTCAAGTTAGGTTAGGAAATAGGAAATTCAGAGGTAAGCGAGTTCCAAATAGGTATCTGCAACAATTGGCACAGAAATGCGTAGAGTGTGCACGGCTGCCAAACTTTTTAGATAATACCATCCAGCTAGATGAAATCCGATATGAGGATGAGCATAACATAGATCATACTTTGGGAGCATATGAGGTGGTATCAGAGAAGGATCCCGAATCCGAGGATGAAATCGAGGACTTGGCTGATGCATATGCATCTGGACTTAGAAGATTTGAAGAACCATCAGCCACAGGGAATAAACCGACCAAGGAACTGAATTTAGGAACCCTGGAAGATCCTAAGACTATCCTCATCAGTGCAAACCTCACTCCCACAGAAGAACAATGTTTGATCAAAGTTTTGGAAGAATATAAGGACACGTTCGCATGGACATATGAAGATATGCCGGGATTAGATAATTCATTAGTTGAACATAGATTAACCTTGAAACCTGGAACTACCCCGGTTAAACAAAAGCTCAGGAGGTTCCACCCTGATATTGCACTCAAAATGAAAGAAGAGGTTGACAAACTACACCAAGCAAAATTTATTAAAGTTGTCCTATATCCGCAATGGGTGGCTAACATCGTCCCTGTTATGAAGAAGGATGGACGAATTTTGATTTGTATAGACTTCAGGGACTTGAACCGAGCGTGTCCTAAGGATGATTTTCCTTTACCTCATATTGATGTTTTGGTTGATAACACATCTGGATTTGAAATGCTTTCATTCATGGATGGCTATTCTGGATACAATCAGATTCGGTTAGCTGAGGAGGACCAAGAGAAGACCTCATTCACTACACCTTGGGGAACATATTGCTATGTTGTCATGCCCTTTGGGTTAAAGAATGATGGTGCTACATATCAGAGGGCTATGATGGCTATCTTTCACGACATGATGCACACCCTTGTAGAGGTGTATGTGGATGATTTGGATATCAAGTCCAAAAGTCGGGAAGATCATTCTGAAGTGCTAAGGAAAGTTTTGCAACGAGCTAGAGAATACAAGCTGAAAATGAACCCTAAGAAGTGTACATTTGGAGTTTCATCAGGAAAACTACTTGGGTTCATAGTAAGAAAGAGGGGCATAGAGATCGACCCAAACAAGGCCAAAGCAATTATTGGTATGCCTCCTCCGAAGAATATGAAAGAGCTTCGAGGGTTGATTGGGAGGCTACAATTTGTCCGCCGGTTTATCTCACAACATTCCCAAAGGTGTAAACCTTTCTATGAGTTAACCAAGGCGGGGGCCGAGTTTAAATGGGATTCGAAGTGCCAGGAGGCGTTTGATGGGTTGAAAACATATCTGGCAAGTCCCCCTGTACTTAGACCACCAATTCCCGACAAGCCCTTGGTCCTCTACATTTCGGTTCTTGAGAACTCTCTTGGGGCAGTCCTTGCACAAGTTGATGAAGAAAGGAAAGAACGAGCTACCTACTACTTGTCTAAAATGTTTGATGCTTGTGAGATGAAGTACACTGTGGTAGAAAAGACCTGTGCTGCTCTTGTTTGGGTGGTTCAGAAACTCAAACATTATTTCCCATTAAGCTCATTGCTGGAAAGTCAAGCTCATTGCTCGTATCAATCCCATTAAGTTTCTGTTAGAGAAGACAGTTTTGACTGATCGGTTAGGGCAATGGCAAAGTTTCTTATCCCAATTTGATATCACTTATGTCCCACAGAAGGCAATTAAGGGCTATGCTATTGCTGAACACCTTGCCCACCATCCTGTACCCGTCTTTGACCCAGTCCGGTCAGAGTTCCCGGATGACGAACTAATGTCAGTCTGATCTTCCAATCTTTGGACATTATATTTTGATGGGGCTCTGAACTCTCATGGTAGAGGGATACGTATTGTCCTTCAGTCACCTGTAGGTGTCACCATTCCACAGACTTTTCAACTTAACTTTCCAGCAACCAACAACATAGCTGAGTATGAAGCCTTGCTGGCCTGGCTGGAGGCCGCTCATTTCCATGGTGCCACCGAACTGAGGGTGATAGGTGATAGTCAATTGATCCTACGCCAAGTCCTATCCAAGTACCGAACTTCCCATCCAAACCTCAAACCCTACCAGGAGCTCACCACCTGCTACATCAAGCTATTCTTCAAACTCACCTTTGTCCATGTCCCCCGCTCTCAGAATATCCTCGCCGATGCCTTAGCTTCACGAGCTTCATCTCTATATGTTCCGCTAGGCAGGCAAGTGCGGACTATCCACATCTGTAAGAGAACAATTCCAGCAATTGAGGATGGACGTTTTCTAAAGGTTAAGGAGAGGTTCAACAGAAAGGAATACTTAGAACATAAAGAAGAAATCTCCTTGATTGAGTTGGAAGAATTATAAAAAGGTGAGAGACCTTGGTATGACGAGATTGTGAGGTATTGTCAAGATCAGTCATATCCTCCTGGATCAACCACCAAGGAAAAAAAGGCAATCAGAAGAATATCCTAGAGGTATACAATACTAGGAGGAGTGCTCTATAAGAGAAACCTAAGTGGAATCTTACTCAGGTGTCTTGATGAAGAAGAAGCCGAGTTGGTGCTGAAGGAAGCACATTCTGGAGTATGTGGTGGTCATGTGAATGCCCAAGCCCTTGGTAAGAAAATCATCCGACAAGGGTATTATTGGCCAACTCTAGAAGAAGACAGCTCCATCTTTGTCCAGCACTATCATTCATGTCAACTCCATGCCGACAAGATTCACTCTCCCGCATCTTCTCTTCATCCAATTCATGCCCCATGGCCTTTCGCCATGTGGGCTTTTGATATCATTGGCCCCTTGAGTGACCTCAACTCCGAAATGCGCTCAAAATCATTTATTCTGACGGCAACGGAGTACTTCACAAAGTGGGCTGAAGCGGAAGCATTCGTGGAGATTAAAGCGTCAACAGTCTGCTCCTTCATCAAGCGCAACATCCTGGCAAGGTTCGGGATCCCCAGCGACATCGTCACCGATAATGGGCCATAATTTCTTTCTCAAGATTTGCGTGATCTTTGCAGCAGGTATCACATTTCATTGCATCATTCATCACCATACTATCCTCAAGGCAATGGTCAAGCAGAAGCCACCAACAAAACCTTAATCAAAATCATCAAGAAATCTTGTAAGTCTAGCAAATTTGTCGACTGGCCTGATAAGCTTGTAGATGCTCTATGGGCTTATCGTACTTCTGTAAGGACTCCCACTGGACAAACCTTGTATGCTTTGGCATATGGGATGGAAGTAGTGGTCCCTTACGAAGTATTACTTCCATCTCTCTGAGTTCAGCTCGACAGGGATATTCCTGTTGATGAGAGAAGAGAATCTCTCTTTGCACAGCTTGAACTCTTGGATGAAAGAAGGCTAGTCTCCGCCGAGCATGCCCGGACTTAACAGAATAGACTCAAAAGTTTTTATCAAAAGAGGGTCGTCGAGAGAAAATTCGAGATCGGTGAGATGGTAGTCAAACGCATATTCGTTAAGCCAGGGGGTCCCCGCTCCAAGTTGCAACCTAACCGGGAATGGCCTTTTGTAATCACTGAAAAGTATCCAGGTAATGCATATGAATTGACTAATGCAGATGGAGAAAAATTGAATCATCCTTGGAATGGAGTTTACCTTAAAAAGTACTTTCCATAAAAATGGAGAAACCACTGGTATAACCTCAAGTCATCGATCCTAGGTTGTTCGTGAGAAGTCAAGGGTAGGTACCATCCTACACACACAACACTTCCCGATCCTAGAATCCAGACAACCTGACACTTGCGAAAGGCAAGGCAGAAATCTAGAAATGGAAGGAGTACCCTTACCCTATTCTCTTCTACTCGGTCCAAGATAGGGAGAGAAGTTTAGAGAGGGGTAGTATCGAAAACACTCGCCACCCTAGTAGGAGGCCATCTCAGAGGGTACAAAAGGGTGCC
The DNA here is from genome assembly GCA_036172225.1 of Cryptocoryne crispatula var. balansae. NCBI lineage: Eukaryota > Viridiplantae > Streptophyta > Magnoliopsida > Alismatales > Araceae > Cryptocoryne > Cryptocoryne crispatula. The sequence goes on from CM069921.1 coordinate 31,724,528, forward strand.
AAAAGATGGGCAATGAACCCCTCAGGTTAGAAAAAGAAAGATCAACCTGTCTGAATGAGTACCCAAAATGATAGTCAAGGCAAAAGGCACTAAAAGATGGGCAATGTCCCCACGGGTCAAAAACATGTCAAAATATGTGCCACATAGAAAAGAGCAATAAAAAAGAGAAAGAGAAACCCAAAGAGGCCGAACCCCAATGGGTAATTTGAGTGAGAGTAGAAAAATCCCTCTCAACATCTCCAAACCCTATCAAGGACTTCCTCTATACTCTTCCTCCTTAAACCCCTTGGGTAGGGTAAACCGACCAAATCCAGGTGGAACCCAAGCCGATCAAAGGAAGAAGGTTAGAACGATTCTAGGTAGGGAACTTTATTTTTGCACGTGGCATCTTCCACTTGAGTCTTGACAAACCCCAAAGACCGATGACTTGTCTCAAATACTAGCATTTTCTCCACAAAAAAGAGGAATATTTCAAAAACCCAAAAAAAGGAATATTTCAAAAACCCAAAAAAAATACATATTTCAAAAAAAATCCATAAAAATTGAATATTTCAAAAATCCAAAAAAATACATATTTCAAAACCTCAAAAAATACATATTTCAAAAAAAATCCATAAAAATTGCATATTTCAAAATTCCAAAAAAAACATGAATATTTCAAAAAATCCAAAAAAAATGAATATTTCTAAGAAAATCCAAAAAATGCTCAGTCATGATCATTGTCGTAGTTGCATCCATGCTTATTTGATTGTCATGCATATTTCCATTCTTGCATTGCATATCCATTTTTGCTTTAATTACCTTGTTAAGAAGGCTCTTCCCTTTGACCTAAGTCAAAGTTGACCATAATAGGCAAAGGGATGAGTCATGGTGAAGATCTAATCCCCTTTTATCAAGTGTTATAGGCATTTCAATACAGGAGAGGAGAGGATTCACACCATGACAGGTAAGTTCTCTCAACCCTTACATTTCATTTTAGTCATTTTTTTATTCTACCTTGTTAAGAAGGATCCTCCCTTTGACTCAAAATCAAGGCATACGATATACAGGCAAAGAGATGAGTAATGATAAAAATTTAATCATTTTCATTAAGTATTTTCAGGACCTGAAGAAGCAAAAAGAGAAGGGCGATCAGGTACAATTTTTTTCTGAAAAAAAAATAAAAAAAATTTGCCTTAGGGCGCATGTGCCCTCATCTGGGGGCACATGGCCAGGTGCCCCACCCCAGGGCGCATGGCCAGGTGCCCCCGATCGGGGGCAGATGGACAAAAAATTTCAAAAAATTCAGAAAAATCTCAAAAAATCAGAAATTGTTTATAATGTTAAAAGTGACATTTTTTATAAAAGAACTATCGTCAAAAACATTGTTTTGACATCCAAATGATGGTTCTAATAGTAAAATCTTCAGTTGATCATTTCAGAAATAATATGCTTTATATGACAATTTCGTCTGTTGGGTACTAACCAAAAATGTGCAGGCAACCTTTTAAGTCCTAACAAGTGAATTGGTGAGATCAGTGTTCCCCAAGGAACGTCATGCCAACCTTGCGGCGAAAAGAAAGGAAGCACCACCCAGCTGAACATTCTCATGGTGTTGTATTCTGTCAGAAGGCAAGACAAGGATGGACCAGAGATGCTGGTCGATGCACCACGCCTGAAGATTTCACTCAAATCCACATTATCATCAATCTCACATCACATCACCACCATTTTGCACTTCACATCACCTTTTACCATTTGTCACCTAGTTATGTTAGGTTCATTTATATTATATGCATTAAATGTTGAAGACCTTGAGAGTAAAGATGACTGGGCCCGAGATCCCCTTCAACAAAATCTACGACGGCTTGGTCATTTCTTCACACTCACGGATAAGCCAAAATTGAACATTGGAGGGACAATGGTTCCTAATCAGGTGTCTTGACCTCCAATAGACAATCTAAATCTTCCACTATTTTCTACATAATTTCCTATGTTTTACATATCCATCTCTTTTCATTCTTCATCATTACCCATGTTTTACTCTTATTTTTATCCCACCATGTTTTATTCTTTTCTTTCTTTTATCCCACCGTGTATTTTATTTTATCCCACCATGGCAATTGTCATGCCATTGTTTCTTCTGTCCCTCTATTCTATGTTAGTCCCACCATTATCTTTCAATCCCACTATGGCTTAAGTCTGTTTTGTCATTTTCTGAATACTCGATTTTCTGCTAGAGCGTGATTCATGGTTTTCATGATACCCGAGCAATTTTGTTATGCTTAGACGAATCCTTTAAGAATTTGAGATTATTCCACTCAGAATTAAACTGAGTATTTTGGTGAAAATTGAATGAACTTGAGATTCCAAATATGATGGATTGGTATTCTTTTATTTTAAGATCAGATTCTTTTTTAAACTTTAGCCCATCACAGTATAGGAACACTGCAAAGTTCGGGTTGCTGGCTGATGATGAACCTACGAATTCGAGGACTCCTCACCACGCTGAGGGTTGGCTACATCTTTTATCCTTTATCATTTACTTTTTCATCTCTCGTGCCAAGGGCATGTCTTTTACCAATCAATTATGTGAGGTTTTGATAGAACATGAAAGCGATCTAGAATACTCAGAGAGATTCATTTTGCTGGATCGGGTAGAAAAGCGTGTCTATATCTACACCTTGATGCTACCTTTTTAGTCTATCATCATTCCATTCCGCTACACTCATCTACACTCACTTGCATTCCATTATAGTTCACTCCGAATCACTCCTCTTCATTACATGCTACTCCCTTACAAAGCCGACATCAAGGCGAGGCAAGCTGTAAACACGCCAAATTCGCCTAATTCAGAGCATAAAACTCATGTTTATAGGGTAACATATACGATTGAACCTATAATGATGCCGGGTCTTTTTAAGTTTATTTAGATCTTCGCCGAATGGAATCGTATGCTTTTCGAAGTTTTCCGCAAAAAGCCATAATTTTCGAGCGAAAGCCACACGTAAATCGTGTAAACATAGAAATTGGCTGAATTACCAATGCCTAATGATCGTGCATTGAAGTTTATGGTCATATTCACACCCCAGACAAGTTTTGTTGCATATCGTGCCTTTCCAGTTTGCCATCGGAGTCATTTTGACCTGTATTGGATCTTCTGTTCACTGCCCTAACTTCCGGACAAAATTCTGAAGTTTTTAAGGGTTTTATGGCTGATCCAATGCTATAGAAATCTTCTTCATCCAGTTATCTTTCCAATGCAACAAACGGCGTCGAATTCCAAGTTCGGGAGTGTTCGCAATGGCTTCCGGAAGAAGGACGCACAAAAACAGTCCCATGCCCCCGAGTTCCTGGTCACATGCGCCCGGGACCCAGGGCACGTGCCCATGCGCCCTACCAGTGAGGCACGTGACCTTGTGCCCTCACTTTAGGGCACATGCGCCCCACCCTTGAGGCACGAGGGACCCAGTTTTTCACCGGGACTCTACCACTGAACCGATCAACCGGATAAGACCTCTTTTTTTTGGAATAGTGCCATGCGCCCTCACTGGGGGGCACATGCGCCCCTCAGTGGGGCGCATGCACCCTACACCAGGGCGCATGCGCCCAGGGGTGGGGCGCAAGGACCCTATTTTTTAGCTCGGATGAGAGCGTTCGTTCTCCTATAAATTAACTCTGATTACGGTCGGTCCAAAGGCATGAGCACGACCCCCCAGGCATCTCAAGACGTCCAACCTCCATCCTGCATTGATTTTGTGATTTTTAGAGAGAGAATTTTGAGTTTTTAGGGAGAGAAAAGTTGGTTCAAGAGAGAGGAAGGCTGTTCTACAGGTGATCTGCCAAGTCTCTCTTTTTTTGCATATAGAGCAGTGTGTGTACGTCTTATGCCTTAGATATCTTCATCAAAGTTCTTCCTATCCAAGTCTTCTTCAGTTTCCAATTTACATAACTTGATTCCGAGGTCGGGGATGGTCGTGACGAGCGCATAAGAAAAGTCGCGCCTGGCAGATCCTGGACTGCTGCTCGGCTTTTTCGACAACCCAGATTTGGCTATATCTTTCTCTATTCAACTCAGAATCTTTCAGTTATTTTTCCTATATCTTTGTTTCGTGATTATCCATCATCCTATAATTTTTTTACATTTTTTTGCATTACTTTTACTCTATTATTCCTAAAATAATAAAAGGGGTTATAGATAACCCGAATCCGGTCAGTTTCTAGTCAATTGTGTGTTTTATGTTATTCTCTTTACATATACTCCACCTTGTTTAGTTCTAATAGTCTCTTTCACTTGTTTTTTTGTCTATTTGCATAGAATATCAAGCACCCACCGCGTTGAGGACTCTTCTTCATCGGCCGGCCGAAGAAGGAGAAGCTTTAACTCACATTCTTCACGCTATGGTACACACGATCATTTTAATTCTATAAATAGGAACCCACGGTTCCTGGCGACCACATGTATTAATTTATTTATTCTCACCCTCTTCCCACATGATCCGAACCGTCTCTTTGGTGATCGAGCGACGCCAAGGGATGAAAGTTCGGGGATCAATGTGAGTGTGGGACCGAGGTGAGAGTTGCTTTCTGAGTTTTCTTCCTTTCTTTCTCATCCCCTCTTGAGGTGACGATCTGGATTCACGGACTTCCCTGAAAAGGAGAGGACCCCGTCGAATTTTCAGAGTCGACAGTAACCTTCAAGCGAGAGCCACGCGTGAACTGTGAAAACACGGAGCTTGCTCGATGACCGACCTTGAATAGTCCTTAATTGAAGTTCTCAGGAGTCCCGCATGTGTTCCATAACATTTAGGGTTTCCATGAAGTCACTTCGGTAGACTTTGGTCAATGACGGTTTCGTTACGTCTTTTTCGATCTGTACTGACACGGCAATCCCGGACCATGCGTTAGGCCTTTCCGGCCATCACCGGGTCTTTTCTAGTCGTTCGGGTCGATCCTAGCCATATATTTCATCAACCGGAGCCATACGGCCATTTCGGTCAATTTTAGGGTTTCCCGGCTTTTCCTAGTTTCGGTTCACGTTCACCGGGTTAATCTCAGATTTTTCGATGACTTAGGGTTTTTCGATCGTACTGGACTTGTTCGGTCATCATTTTAAGTCATCCCGAGTTGACCCGAGATTTCTCGACCGCAACCGTGCTCTTTCGGATCTTCGCCATGAGTTTCGGCTTTCCGCGAGAAGGTAAACCGGTAGAAAGCCCCGTGCGAATGTCTCAGGAGTCATGCCGGCTGGTTTACCAACTTTAGGAGGTGCGGTTGAAGGCCCTCTTTCGGTCTTTCCAATGCAACAATCAAGAGCCGAATCGGATATCCCGTTTGCAAGTTAAGGCTTGCGGAACAAGCGCGCAGGAGAGAGAGTCTACCGCGCCCCCGCACCCCTTGAAAGGGGAGGGCGCGCCCTGTGCGCCCCCGCTTCCTTTGAAACGCGGGGGCGCGGTACATTTTCAGAAACTAGAAATAACCCCGATTAGCACCTTCTAAACTGGTTTTTTGGAAGGTTTCCGTCACTGATTTTTGCTTATTTTGACTGCGCCCACGGTTTGGGGGCGCGTTACGTTTGTCAAGTCGGATTTTAGCAATTTCCGGAAGATTCTGGCAATTTTTAGCAATAAGACGCGTACCGCACCCATGGTTTCTTTGAAACTGGGGGGCGCGCAGACCGCGCCCCCAAAGTGAGGGTGCGCCCTGAGCGCCCTCAGGTCGAGGGCGCGCCCGCCTCCTTTGAAAGGCAGGGGCGTGGTCGGTCCAGTTTCCATTCTTTTCACCGGTTTCTCTCCTCTATAAATTGAGGGCCATTCTCAACGACCCATGGATAATCCCCAGTGCCTAGCTCATCCTAAGGTTGTCCAAGCTCTCTCCCTAGGCCGTCCCGACGTCCAAAGCCGACCCGACGTTGAGAGATCGATCCCAAAGTGAAGGAGAAGGTTCAATCCGTGCGTTCTGCATCAACCAAATTCATCGACTTCTGAAGAAAATATGGGGCTCCTTCTGCCAAAGTCTTTAATAGAGTAATTGTTCCTCTCTTCGTTCTCTTTCATCTGCAACTGACGGCACTCGATTCTGACTCTTTGTTTGTTCGTAGCGATTGCTGCACTGAGGGCGCATCCAGGTTCTGTTTTCCACATCCATCCATTTTCATAATTTTTACAGGCTTCTACAGACTGATTCCGGAGATGTCAACAACATAATATCTCTTACTCTTCAAGTTCTCCATCCATATAAATAAACGGTACCATATTCTGACATCGGGCACATCTGTAACATTCTTTGTACCAAAGTCGCGCCAGAAGGGTGCAAAGCTACCCGAGCCGGCCTTCTTCAACCAACTTGGCTTCAACTTAAGCCACACACTTCATAAGTCCTTCTTAACTTGTTTCATCCAGTTTATTTACTGTCTTAGAAAATATTTTACTTCATTTGCATCATTTTTACATAATTAAAAAAACACAAAAAAGGGGTTAGGGCTCTCCCCAATCCGGTGAGTTCTATTCCAATTGCTTCTTTCTTCCATCTCCTCTCCTATAGTTTCTACACTTCCTATAGTTCTAATCGGTGTCTTTCACTTGGTTTATTGTTCTAGTTGCACAGGTCTCTTAAGCTAGCATCGGTTGGACTCTTCTTCATCGGCCGGCTGAAGAAGAAGAAGGTTGAACTCACATCCCAATCTCCCACGCTAAGGTACACACGGTCAAATCAACTCAATCTTGTTTTTATTCCATAAAGCGGAGCCCGCGGCTCCTGGCGACCACCTTTTTATTCATGTTCTAATTTCATCTCCTACTCACTCTCCTCCCACATGACCCGAACCATCTCTGGTGCTCGAGCGACGCCGTGAGATGAAAGTTCGGGGATCAATGTGAGTGTGGGACCGAGGTGAGGAGCTTTTACCGCGTTCCGAGTGTTTTTCGATTCACTCTCTTTTCCCCTATTCATTCTATCTTTCACCTTCTCTTGAGGTGACGATCCAGAACCCGTTTCTGGAGTCGACATCTTTCTGGCGACCACGGTGGGACAACCAATGTCTTCAACCGTGCTAGCTTGATTCAACCGTGCAACTAGTTGTTTTCCAATTTGGTTCCCGCGCGAACCGGCTTGTCCTTTACCTTTTCCATGTCAATTTACCTTTAAACTTGCTATTTACTCTTATTTTAAGATTTTCCCCCATGTGGACTTGATTTTCTTGTCTTTAATTTCAACCCGGTTCCCGCGTGAACCACCCTTTTCTTCTTATAAACCGGTTCCCGCATGAACCTCCCCTTTCTTCACTAAAACCGGTTCCCGCGTAAACCAACCCCTTTTCTAAACCGGTTCCCGCGTGAACCAACCCACTTTCAGATCGGTCCCTGCATGGACCACCCTTTTGCACCACTTTAAATTGGCCCCAAGTGTCCCTCCTTTCATTTTTTAAATCAAACAAACAGGTTCCCGCGTGAACCACTCTTTTTCTTTCAAAAACCGGTTCCCACGTGAACCACCTACCTTTCCGAAACCCGGCTCCCGCGTGAGCCACTTTATTTCCAAATCGGTCCCCGCGTGGACCATCCTTTTACCTTTACTTCAGATTTGTCCCCACTTGGACACTCCATCACAAGCCAGTTCCCGTGCGAACCACCTTTTAGTTGCTAGTTGCTAGTTACTTGTTTACTTTATCATTGCTTGTCTTGATTGCATTCACTTGCTTGATTTATTTAATAGCTTTCATTCATGTTTGCATATTGATTGCTTCTTCTCCTCCTACCCTCCATTTTTTATTTTTGCAATAGCTTTTGCATCAGGTACCGTACTTGTTCCGATCCATAGGGCATTCGAGGCGGGGGCTCTCTCTCCCAACACACCCTCACCCTCCAAACACCTTCTTGGTGGATTCTAACCTCTCTTATGGGATATTCCTTCTTAGTTGATTTGGTTGTTTCCATCAAGGCCTCCGTAAGTCCCCATCCGTGGAGTATTCCTCTCCGCACGATTGGGCCGGTTGTACCACTTTCCCAAAACCCGAAGAACCCAAGTACCTACTCGTGGTGATTGAGTGATAACCTTAGGTCTTGAAGATTGAAGCAATAGGAATCATACCCATTTGAGTGAACAATTGCTAACAATATATCTAATCAAAGGTTTCAACCCAAATATTGTCGAGTAGTCATTGTAAAACCTTGTTTGTATAACTTGCTTGCTCACAACAATTGAAAACAACCAAAAATTTTCTTCTTTCAAAACACCTAAAACAAAAAAAAATCCCTTTAATTTTTGTGTTCAACTTGCTTGCCAAACAACAAATTTGAAACCAAATCAAATCAAACAAACAAAGCATAACCAAACAAAAACTATCTTTGCATTTACACTTGTCATTTGCCTTCTTTCAACCATTTTGTAAGAAAATTTGACAGGATGCCCATGACACTAAGGTCCGGAAGACACGTCGGGATGTCGAACTACTACGGACAAGAAGAGGAGTACGAGACGGGCCACTACGAGCTCCAAGAATCCATAGTCCAACCAGAGGGCCATTTCAACGCTGTCAGGGAGCCGGAAACTCAACATCCTATTCATCAACCTGCTTCACTTAGCGTGGAGCAACTCCTCCAGGGTCTATCTCTCCATCTAGACCCTGAATCCTTTTCACTTGTGCAATCTTTGACAAAGGGCAAGATGCCCACAAATCAAGATCTGGTCGAGGGAAATCAAGACCCCTCACCACCTCAATCGACAGTCAGGCCCCTAATCATTTCTTCTCCTGGGCAACCTTGCCATGTCTCCACTCACCCCGTTGTGAGGCATTCACATAATGCTATTCCAGGTCCTATTTCCAACCCACCTCTTCCAACCCATTCACCTAAACACTTTGCTCACGTGGCTCAGGAATCCAGCCTCACCCAGGCATTAATAGAAAAACTTAACCAGATGGATGAGCGTTTTGAAGAGCTGAGGCACCGCCTCGATTCTAAAGCCACCCCAGAAATTTCTATCCCATCTTTTCCGGTCCTACATCTCCCTCCTTCTGAAATACCAATCTTTCAACGCTATAATGGGACCGGGAATCTTTTTAACCACCTAAAGAGCTTTCTATATGATTCCGCATTCTGGAAGAATGACCGCAAAGCACTTGCCTTCCTATTCCGTCAGTCTTTGGAAGGATCCGCCCTTGACTGGTTCTATTCTCTTGATTCTATTGAGGCAGCATATTTCGATATTGTCAAGGCGAAGTTTCTACAGAGGTATAAGGATCGGGTGGGGCCAGCCTACTCGATAACAGATTTAATTGCTGAGAAGATGAAGCCGAATGAAGACTTTGCCAAGTTTGCTGATCGGTGGAGGGAAATGGCTGAGAGGCTAGTGGATACCATCTCAGAGGGGGAGCAGGTGAGGATGCTCATAGGGAACACCACAACTAACCTTCGCAACCTCCTGATCATGCACCGCCTAACAACCATGAGTGAGCTGTGTGATAGTGCCCGCTACCTCCAAGCCCATTTTAAGGACGCATCCATGATTAACCCATTCGACCCCAAACCCTATAACACTAGAAAGCCTACACCTATAGGACCCACCAACGAAGGGGTAGTCAATAACGAGAGTGTCAATGTCATGGGTAATCAAGGTGGGTATCGTCAAAGCCAATATAGTAACCCACCACCCAACCGACAATATCGCCCAGCTCCTCAACCAACTCTTCAGCCCCAGCAGAAACTTGCATACAACCGAGCACCACCACAGCAACCCACCTACAACCGAGCGCCCCAGCAACCAAATGCCTACAACCGAGCACCACAACAACAACCTGTCTACAACCGACCACAACCACAACAACAAGCTTACAACCAAGTGCCACCACCAGCCAACTGACCTAGGAGGGAGGGACCCAAAAGAGAGTATTATCCTCAACTGCCATTCCCCCTCACCGATATTTTCAATGCATTAATGGCTGAACAGCAGCTGGTGCTTCCAAAGGAGAGAGAAGGATGGTCGGCGAATGTTGACATGACAAAGTACTGCGCTTACCATCGGTATCCTGGGCACACGGTGGATGTCAGCTTCCAATTTAAAAACTACATTCATGACCTCAATGATCAGGGGAACATTGACTGGGCACAAATGGGAGAATCTATTCAAGAAATGAAGGCATGTCAGAATCAACCTCGGCGACAACAAGCACAACAGCAGCCCGGCCTGGGCATAGTCCAAGATCCACTACCGGTACATGCACCCGTTCAAGCACCGGCACCAGCACCATCAAACCAATGACTCGACCTCATCCACTCCGCGGTCGAGGAGTAAACCCACCATTCCCAGGGTTGGCAAGTTGAGGATCAAAATGCCTCCATGCCCGCCAGACCATCCCCACCCACAAATTGCACCATACTCTCCATACCAAGAGCCGCCCCCATCCCACAAACTACCCAAACACCACTACCCTCACCAGCCATTAACCATCCATGGTGCCTAATCATTAGACCACCACCAGCATCCCAACCAGCCTCCCAACCAACCACTCAACCAGCATCCCATCCTAGCCCATCAACCATCATTCCTCCCCGGCGTCTAATCATTAGACCGCCACCAACACCCCAAACATCACCTAACCTACCAGCCTCCACCACCCCTCGGCCTCTCATTACTCGGCCGTCACCTAACATACCAGTCGCCACCACTCCGCGACCCCTCATCATTAGACCATCACCACCACCACTCAAACCATCATCCAACATACCAGCCTCCACCAATCCAAGACCCCTCATCATCCGATCCTCACCGCCCTTACCTACCACGGGCCCCAAAACATACCAACCAACCCTACCATCACCATCAACACCACTCCCCCCTACCATGCTGGCACCGGTACTTCATAGCGGGAGGATGTTCCAAAGGGTCTTCCCCCAGGCCGGGATGCAACCACAGGAACAGGCAGAAGAGGAGGTGGTAGAAGAACCATTGCCCGGCACGGCATATGACTTATTGAAGCACTTGGACAAAATGTCAGCACGGATTTCAATTCTGGAGCTGATAAAGCGGTCGAAGAACCATAAGGACATTTTACAACAATACTTGCAGCGGGTCATGGTCAATGAGGACCTCCCGCCCGAAAAGATCATTACAGTCTTGACCCCGAGGAGTGAACATCTGGCACTTACAATTACATAGGAGGAGTTGGCACGGCCAGAGATCAGAAAATATGCTTTGCGCTTTGCAGTAGTCATCTGAGGTGTGGAGATCAAGTCTTGCTTGATTGACACTGGAGCGTCTATAAATGTCATGCCGCCAGAAACATTGCAACTTTGCAGCATCTCCGATGAAGAAATCGAGCCTTCTACCGTCACGGTGACAGCATATGACAACTCCCAAAAGCCGACACGAGGGGTGGTTACGTTGGAAGTAGGGTTTGGGCCATGTACTGTCACCGCCGAGTTTCATGTTCTAGAACTGGACTCTACATTTAAAGCCATCTTGGGATGCCCATATCTTGAGGCAATAGGAGCTATTGCCTCCACTAATCATCAATGTCTAAAGTTCCCATACAAGGGCTAGGTGATTAAAGTAACCAACATCCCCATTCTAAATGACATGGATGACCCCTCTTCTGCACTGCCAGAATCAGAATTTGTCCAGTTGTTGGTTTCAACTATAGAGCTGCCCGAGGTCATGATGTTAATGACGCCTCCAGATACAGTTGCGTGGTGGATAATGAAAGGGATGGGCTATCAACCAGGAAAGAGGTTGGGAAAGGAGCTGCAGGGGGTTGTACACCCCATTAAGGTCGTACAAAGACCAAAGAGACACGGGCTTGGCTATGAGCCCAGTTTCACTCTGAGGATGGTCTACCGGCCAAACAATGCCATGGGACTCCAAAAATTCTTTATCAAAGGGGAGACCATGATGATGGCTGGGGACGAACAGGAAGAACCAACTAAGAGGAGGAAGGCACCAGAGTAAGAGGAGGAAGTGGACAACCTGAGTTCAACTTTGGCTCGGTTGTTCAAAGAGGAGGAAGAACCAGTCGAGGGCAAGTCTATCTCTAAACAACTTGTCCACTCAAACCCACCTCCAAACAACATCCCACGTGAGCCGTATCCAACGGTCACGTATTTCAAAGTCCTCACGCTCTCCCTCCTGGATTCGCTTGATGGGCTATCTAGCCCAATTCCCACTTCTGGGCTGAAATGGCCACCCAAACTGATCACTAGGCCTAAGCCCATTCAAATCTTCTTACTCCACTAGGCTTCTATGCCCATTTCAATCCAAAAACCTTGGGCCCGCATGCTCACCAATCGGGCCCGCGTGCCCTTTAGATTCCTTTTCCTGCTTTGGGCCCACATGCCCAGCATTTGGGCCCACGTGCCCCTTAGATCTTTTCCCTAGCTTTGGGTCTATCTGCCCATGTCTTGCCATTGTCGGGCCCACGAGCCCATTTTTCCCATTTTTGCTTAAGCTTTCTACTTTTACTCGAGCCCCACCGGCTCATTTTCTTTCTGTTATTAAAAATACCCAAAAAAAATGTCTTCTCACAAACTCAATTTTCCGTAGAGGAGACGTCTCTTCTTGTCTCAGAGGGTGCTCCAACTAGGAACCCCTCTTCTCTGACTCACTGATCGATCTGCTCGATCCTTCACCCACTGTAGATACCGCTATTCCAATTCTGTCTTCTTTAGGAGTAATTAGGATAGGAAAGAATAAAATTCGAGGTAAACGTGTGCCAGAGAGATATCTCCAGCAAATAGCTCAAAAATGCAAGGAATGTGCAAGGCTCCCAACTTTTTTGAAAAATGCTATCCAGCTTGACGAAATCCAATATGAGGATGAATTCAATGTAGATCATACACTAGGAGTTTTCTAGGTTTTATCAGAGAAGGATCTTGATTTCGAGGATGGAATTGAGGACTTGGCTGATGCGTATGCATCTGGACTTAAAAGGTTTGAAGAACCATTAGCCACGGTGGATGAACCGACAAAAGAATTAAATCTTGGAACACCGAAAGATCCCAAGACAGTCCTCCTAAGTGCAAACCTCACTCCCACTGAGGAACAAAGATTAATTAAAATTTTAGAAGAATACAAGGACACGTTCGCATGGACATACGAAGACATGCTGGGATTAGACAACTCGTTAGTTGAACATCGTCTAACTTTGAAACCTGGAGCTACCCCGGTCAAACAAAAATTAAGGAGATTCCACCCTGATATTGCACTTAAGATGAAAGAAGAGGTCGACAAGTTACATCAAGAAAGATTCATCAAGGTCGTTCTTTATCCACAATGGGTGGCAAGCATAGTCCCTGTAATGAAGAAGGATGGACGAGTTCGGATCTGTATAGACTTCAGGGACTTAAATCGAGCGTGTCCTAAAGATGACTTTCCTCTACCTCATATTGACGTGTTGGTTGATAACACTGCTGGATTCGAGATGTTGTCATTCATGGATGGCTTTTCTGGTTATAATCAAATCCGGTTGGCCGAAGAGGACCAGGAGAAGACCTCGTTCACCACACCTTGGGGAACCTACTGCTATGTCGTCATGCCCTTTGGACTAAAGAATGCTGGTGCTACCTATCAAAGGGCCATAATGGCTATCTTCCATGACATGATGCATACCCTTGTAGAGGTGTACGTGGACGACCTGGTCGTTAAGTCCAAAAGCCGATAAAATCACCCAGAAGTGTTAAGAAAGGTCTTGCAAAGGGCTAGGGAATATAAATTGAAGATGAACCCAAAGAAATGCACATTTGGAGTATCCTCAGAAAAATTGTTGGGGTTCATAGTGAGCAAAAGGGGCATAGAGATCGACCCAAACAAGGCCAAGGCAATCATTGGTATGTCTCCTCCGAGAAATATGAAATAACTTCGAGGATTAATCGGGAGGCCACAGTTTGTCTGCCGGTTCATCTCACAACACTCCCAAAGGTGTAAACCTTTCCCTGTGCTTAGACCACCAGTCCCTGGCAAGCCCTTAGTTCTATATATTTCAGTTTTGGAGAATTCTCTTGGGGCAGTCCTTGCACAAGTGGATGAAGAAGGGAAAGAGAGGGCAACTTACTACTTGTCAAAGATCTTTGATCCATGTGAGCAGAAGTATACTGTAGTGGAGAAGACCTGTGCTGCACTAGTCTGGGTAGTTCAGAAGCTTAAACACTATTTCTTAGCTCATGAGGTCAATCTTATTGCCCGCATCAATCCCATCAAATTCCTTCTGAAGAAAACTGTTCTAACTGATCGGTTAGGTCGTTGGCAGAGCTTCCTTTCCCAGTTTGATATCACCTATGTCCCCTAGAAGGCAATTAAGGGCTATGCCATTGCCGAATATCTAGCCCATCACCCTATACCCCTCTTTGACCCTGTCCAGTCGGAGCTCCCGAATGACAAACTAATGTTGATCCGATCTTCCCACCTTTGGACATTATATTTTGACGGGGCTCTGAATTCACACGGTAAGGGAATAGGAATCGTCCTTCTATCACCCGAGGGTGTCACCATTCCACAGGCATTTCAGCTTGACTTCCCAGCAACCAACAATATAGCTGAATACGAAGCCTTGTTGGCCGGGCTGGAGGCCGCTCATTTCTATGGTGCCACGGAATTGAGGGTGATAGGTGATAGCCAACTAATCCTTCTCCAAGTCCTAACCAAATACCGAACTTCTCATCCGAACCTCAAACCTTACCAAGAACTCACCTCTTGTTATATCAAACTCTTTTCTAAACTCACTTTTGTCCATGTTCCTCGAGCTCAGAACATCCTTTCTGATGCTTTAGCCTCCTTAGCTTCATCTCTATCAGTCCCGCTAGGTAGACAGGTGCGGACTATCCATGTCCGTAGAAGGTCGATGCCAGCGATTAAGGATGGTCAATTTTTGAAGGTCAAGGAGAGATTTGGCAGAAGGGAACATCTAGAGCAGAAAGAGGAAATTTCTCTAGTCGAGTTGGAAGAGTTAGATGAGGGTGAGAGTCCTTGGTTTGATGGGATCGCAAGGTATTGTCAAGATCAGTCGTATCCACCTGGGTCAAATGCAAAAGAATAGAAGGTCATCAGGAGAGTATCCCAGAGGTATACCATCCTAGGAGGGGTGCTCTACAAGAGGAGCTTGAGTGGAATCTTGCTTAGATGCGTTGATGAAGAAGAGGCAGAATTGGTGCTTAAGGAAGCACATTCTGGGGTCTGTGGGGGCCATGTCAATGCTCAAGCTCTTGCCAAGAAAATCATCAGGTAGGGGTATTATTGGCCAACCCTAGAAGAGGATTGCTCCATCTTTGTTCGGCATTGTCATTCTTGCCAACTTCATGCCGACAAGATCCATTCTCCCGCATCTTCCCTTCATCTGATTCATGCCCCATCGCCCTTCGCCATGTGGGCTTTCGATATCATTGGCCCTCTAAGTGATCTTAACTCTGAAATTCGTTCCAAATCGTTCATCCTGATGGCAACAGAGTACTTCACCAAGTGGGCAGAAGCGGAAGCGTTCGTGGAGATCAAGGCATCAACACTGTGCTCCTTCATCAAACGCAACATCATCGCCAGGTTCGGGATACCCAGCGACATCATCACCGACAACGGACCGCAATTTCTCTCTTAAGATCTGCGTGATCTTTGCAACAGGTACCGCATTGCATTGCATCATTCATCTCCTTATTACTCACAAGGCAATGGTCAAGCATAAGCCACCAACAAAACCTTGATCAAAATTATAAATAAAACTTGTAAGTCTAGCAAGTTCGCGGATTAGCTAGATAAGCTTGTAGATGCCCTATGGGCTTATCGTACTTCTGTACGGACCCCCACTGGTCAAACCCCATATGCCCTCGCATATGGGATGGAAGCGGTGGTACCGTACGAAGTACTCCTTCCATCACTCCGAGTTCACCTCGATAGAGACATCACTGTCAATGAGAGGTGAGAATCTCTCCTTGCACAACTTGAACTCCTAGATGAAAGAAGGTTGGCCGCCTCCGAGCATGCCCGGACTTATTAGAACCGATTGAAAAAGTTTTATCAAAAGAGGGTGGTAGAGAGAAAGTTTGAAATCGGTGAGAAGATAGTCAAACGCATATTTGTTAAGCCGGGTGGTCCCCGCTCCAAGTTGCAACCTAACTGGGAAGGGCCTTTTGTTATAACTGAAAAATATCTAGGTAATGCATATGAGCTAACCAACCCCGATGGAGAAAAATTGAATCATCCATGGAACGGCGTTTACCTCAAAAAATATTTTCTTTGAAGAAAAATGAAGAATTTCTGGTATGATATCAAATCATCGATCCTTGAGTGTTCGCTAGAGGACAAGGGTAGACATCACCCTGCACACACAACACCTCCCGATCCTAGAATCCAGATAGCCCAACACTTGAGAAAGGCAAGGTAGAACCCTGAAGGCGGAAAGCAAACCTTACCCTATTCTCTTCTATTCGTCCAAGATAGGTGAAGGGGACTAGAGGAGGATAGTATCAAAAATGCCCGCCGCCTTAGTAGGAGGCCGTCTCATAGGGTGAAAAAGGGTGCCAAAAGATGGGCAATGAACCCCACAGGTTTAAACAAATATGGGCATGTCTGAATGAGTACCCGAAAAAGTAGAAAATGAAGAAAAGGCACCAAAAGGTGGGCAATGACCTCACAGGTCAAAGACTTGTCTAAGTAAGTGCAACATGTAGAAAAAAAAACCCCGAAGAGGCCGAACCCCAACGGGCAATTTGGACATGAGTAGAGAAATCCTCCTCAACACCCCCAAATCCTATCATGGACTTACTCTATTATTCTTCCATCTTAAAACCCCTAGGGTAGGGTAAACTATCCAAACTCAGGGGGAATCCAAACCGATCAAGAGAAGAGGGCAAGAAAGATTCTGGGTAGGAGACCTTATTTTCACGTGGTGTTTATCGCTTGAATCTTGATTAACACTCAAAGATCGATGAATTGTCTCAATACCGGCACATTTTCCACAAAAATACAAAAAATAATATTTTGAATATTTTCAAAAAAATCAAAAAAATGCATCATTTAACTTGGCTTAACTTTTATTTTTGTCTTTGCTAGCATTCATATTTATTCTTATGTCTTGCATGTTTCATTTCTGCATTGCATATTTGTCTTCATTATCACCCCATTAAGAGGGCTCCTCCCTTTGACCTAAGTCAAAGTTTGCCATAATAGGCAAAGGGATGAGTTGTTGTGAAGATCTGATCCTCTTTTATCAAGTGTTTTCAGGAACTTTAAAGTAAGAGAGGAAGGTTCTATCAACGACAGGTAAGTTCTCTTAACCATTTTATTTCGGTCATTTAGGTTATTTTTACACCTTGTTAAGAAGGCTCCTCTCTTTGACCTAAGTCAAGGCAGACAGCAATAGGCAAAGAGATGAGCCATGGTGAAGATTTAATCCCCTTTTATTAAGTGTTTTAGGATTCTGAGAATCAAGAAAGGAGTGACTCTCGGCATAACAGGTAAGCTCTCTTAACTTTTACCTTGTTTATTTTAGTTATTTATTTATATTACCTTGTTAATAAGGCTACCCCCCTTGACATGTAAGCAAGGCAAGATGACAATAGGCAAGGGGGTAAGCTATAGAGCATATCTAACCCCTTTATTAAGCATTTCAGGAAAGAAACACGAGTCAAGGAGGGGGAAATCTCGCCAAACAGGTAAGTTTCTTAACCTTACATCTACTGTCTTCTTTATTATTAACAGTTACCACCTTTAAGAGGCTTCCGCCCCTTGACAAACATGCAAGGGGCCAAGCCAAAATGTGATGTTAACAACCCTTTTGAGTGATGTCGAGCAGGAAGAACAGTGCAAGTGACTCTGGAACATATAAAGATTTGATTACACCATCAAGTGCTACAACAAAAAAGAAAAGTAGCTACAACATCAGAAAAGCTTAAGCCTGCTACAGATATCAATGCCTACTGCTACCCCCTCCAGGAGAGCGACCACATGGAAGAGGCATGGTGGCCGTGTCCGCCAAAGCTGCTGCTGCCGCCTCATTGCGGCGACGCTCTGAAGAAGTGGCCAAGAATGCAGAAGCACCGCGCTCATGGCTCTGGCTCTGGCCACTCTGCCCCTGCTGGCTCTAGCAGTGGTGCCCCCAGCTACGAGCGGCGCCGCCACTCCGGTGCGTACCACTCCGATAGGAGCTACTCTGGTGGGTGCGACTCTGGCTCGGCTGTGGAGGGACACCCTGGCGGTAAACCTGCAGTGTCGCCTCTTCTGCCAACAAACGAACCTGCGACTGCAGGTGCATATGCTCCAAAGATCGCATTGCCTGGCTATGCTGGTGCTCCATCTTGCGCATGGCTCTCTCATGTTGAAGACGGAGATCCGAGATGATCATCTGGGAACGAAGATCGGCTGGGGCAGACCGCAATGTCTCCACCTCGGCCTCCAAAGACTGGAAACGGGATGACAAACTACTCTGAAGCTCGGCAACCTAGAAGAAGAGGAAGAATATAAACCAAGAAAAATCAACAACCAGAATAAAGAACAACGAAAGATACCTCTGTCTCCCTGGTCGTCAGGGTCTCTCTCGCCTCACTAAGACGCTGGCGGAGCTCAGCCACCTCTTCCCTCGACAAAGAAGGAGGTGAACCCTCGGCACGGGCCTTCCGCTGCAAACAGAAGAAAAACACATCAGAGCAAGGCAAGTATATGTCGAGAATAGAAATGAAGGTCAAAGGAAGTGTCTACCTCAGTCTCCAGCATGCCACGAAGAGTGGCCACCTCCTGCCGAAGATCAGCAATCTCCAGTTGTTGGCGAAGCAATAGAGCCCAAGCCTCCTGAAATGGCACAAAGGTCAGAAGAGAACAACAACATATAATTGAAGGAAAGTAACAAACATTTACCTGACCCTCTGGAACAAACAAGTGGACGTATGCCTCCGCGTATTGGCGAAGGTAGTCTCGGCTGTCCTCTGCCCAGCCAGTAACTACCTCACCGCCTTCGTACCACAATGTGATTGAGGCGTGGTACCTCTCCACCCAGTCCATGCGGAGGAGTAGGCGTCTGGGACGGGCCCCGACTAGGGGAACAGAAGGAGGAGGCTCTAGCCAGTCCTGCTCCAGACCGAGGGCACGTGCCGAGAACCAAAGCCACAGTGGCGCTAACTCATTGACGCACAGAAGATAAAAATCGCGGCCGAAGACACGACCCACCTGGGCAATCCAGGGCTGGAGATGGTCGTCGGTCATTAGATATAGCCTCCAACACACCTGCAGGAATAAAAATCATGATTATTATTTCAATAGGAGAATATCGATACACAAATTAAAAACATACCTTAGTGTGTGGGAAGCGAAGAATATGTGCACGAATCGAAGCCAGCTGGCTGCGATGGCCCCCAGTAGGGCGGATGGGCTCCCAGCGAGCCATCAGAGGGAGGAGGTCGGGGTAGGACTGTTGTGCCCGACCCAGGGGGAAGTAGAGGTAGCTCCACACCTGAAAAAGGCACAACTCGTCAGAACAAAGCAGAAGCAATAAAAGTGTACAGAAAAGAAAGAAGCTGCTAAAAGTCACCTGGAGAAAAAGAGAGAAGCCGGCAACCGAAACAGAACCCGCCTCAGGCTGGAGGCCACAGAACAGATGGGCGAGCATCGCTGCCCCCCACGCATACGTGCCAACCTACTCCAGGTCAGCAAGCAAAGGGAGGAACTGCAGATGGATGCGGTCCATTTTCGATCCCAACAGAAGGCGCCCAAAGAAGAAGAGGACGAAGCGGCGCAGGTCTACATCCTCCTCCAAGGAGCCAGGTAACCCGGTAAATGCCGCCGCAGCCTGGCCGACCATGCGGCAGAAAAAGTTGTCCTGGCTCTCACCACGGACACGCTCGGCATCTACTAGACCTACCATCTCACCAACCTCTAGTCTGGCGATGGTGCGTAAGCCATCCTCCGGGTCGAATTCAGGCTCATATGCGAAAAGGGCCCGGAACTCCCGTGAATAGTCATAAGAAGTGGCACACACCACTGGCCTATCGTAAACACGGAGACCGGTGATGTGTGGCACATCCTTCAAGGAGGGCACCATGTGCCCCCATGGGAACAGAAATACAAAGGAGTCCGGGTCCCAGGACTCGCAGAGGACCTGCACCAGTGGTAGGTCCTCCCAAAATGGAGTCACCCGAAGGATGGGCCCAAACCCCATCTCCTCCAACCAAACCTGCTGGAAGTCCGGAAGGACGAGGTAGGCAGCGTGCACCAAGTCCCACGAGATCCGGGATTTTATCTGAGCCTGCAAAATTCATTTCATTAGTTTACTCAATTTTTATTGTCAAAATGTAAATGAGCTAATCATTAAGTGTGGGAAAAAGAAAACGTACCTCTCGGACTGCCGAGAGCTCGAGCTCCTAGGAATCAGAGTCGTGGAGGAAAACACGTCTCGGCATTTGCACCAAAAGGGAAGTTAACATCAAATATTGTTAGATACATTTTATTTTATTTATTTCATTTACAAAAAAAAAATCCGAACGTGCCCTCCCCCTCTTTGGAGAGGGAGGGTCTATCTGAGGGCGCGCTAAGCGCGCCCTCAAAACAGGGGCGCGCTCTGCACGCCCCTGTTCAGATAGGAGAGAGAGGGCGCACAGATCGCGCCCTCCTCTCGGGGGCGCAGTCAGCGCGTCCCCAAACCAGGAGCACGGTCTGCGCGCCCCCAGTCCGAGGGCGCAGTCAACGCTTGCGTTGACTACACCCTCCCACTTGCTCGATTCCTATTTTTATGATAACTTCGTCAAATCAACTCGGAATCGCGTGAAACTTGAACCAAATCTAAGAGCACAACCTGATCTACATTTCTTGTAACAGGGGTACTAACCTTTGACTGCATTTCGGACTCCGAATCTAAGTAGGATCTCTAGAGCTTCTGGCGCGAGTAGAGATGGTGTGCAGGTGGTGCGCGAGGAGAGATGGTGTCCATAGCCGACCCGACATCGAGAGATCGATCCCAAAGTGAAGGAGAAGGTTCAATCCGTGCGTTCTGCATCAACCGAATTCATCGACTTCTTAAGAAAATCCGGCGCTCCTTCTGCCAAAGTCTTCAACAGAGGAATTGTTCCTATCTTCGTTCTCTTTCATCTGCAACTGACGGCACTTGATTCTGACTTTTTGTTTGTTCGTAGCGATTGCTGCACTGAGAGCGCGCATCCAAGTTCTGTTTTCCACATCCATCCACTTTCATAATTTTTACAGGCTTATACAGATAGATTCTGTAGAAGTAATCAACATAAGATCTCTTCCGCTTCGAGTTCTCCATCAATAGAAATAAACGGCACTTGATTCTGACATTGGGGTCGTCCGTAACATTCTCTGCACAAAAGTCGCGACAGAAGGGTGCAAAGCTACCCGAACCAGCCTTCTTCAACCAACTTGGCTTCAACTTAAGCCACACACTTCATAAGTCCTTCTTAACTTGTTTCATCCAGTTTATTTACTATCTTAGAAAATCTTTTACTTCATTTGCATCATTTTTACATAATTAAAAAACACAAAAAAAGGGTTAGGGCTCGCCCCAATCCGGTGAGTTCTATTCCAATTGCTTATTTCTTCCATCTCCTCTACTATAGTTTCTACACCTCCCATAGTTCTAATCAGTTTCTTTCACTTGGTTTATTGTTCTAGTTGAACATGTCTATTAAGCTAGCATCGGTTGGACTCTTCTTCATCGGCCGGCCGAAGAAGAAGAAGGTTGAACTCACATCCCAATCACCCACGCTAAGGTACACACCGTCAAATCAACTCAATCTTGCTTTTATTCCATAAAGTGGAGCCCGCGGCTCCTGGCGACCACCTTTTTATTCATGTTCTAATTTCATCTCCTCCTCACTCTCCTCCCACATGACCCGAACCATCTCCGGTGCTCGAGCGACGCCGTGAGATGAAAGTTCGGGGATCAATGTGAGTGTGGGACCGATGTGAGGAGTTTTTACCACTTTCCGAGTGTTTTTCGATTCACTCCATTTTCCCCTATTCATTCTATCTTTCACCTTCTCTTGAGGTGCCAATCCGTAACCCGTTTCTGGAGTCGACAGGAATGACTGAGTCCTCATTGATTTTGTTGAAGGGGTTCTCAGGCTCAGCCCCCTCTAGACTTGAGGTCTTTAACATATTAAATATTATTTATTTTGATAGATGCAACACTAAATGCAAGTCCTAATAGGGGTCGGGGTACTCCACTTTTGGTTTTTTTCCAATTTATGATTTTTTTTCATTTTTGCTTCCTCCAAGTGTCTCGGAATATGAAGTTGGTATGCCTTCTCCTGTTCCTACATCCACTCAAGAGAAAATATTAGAACTTTATTTTGGCTTAGTCCCTTGTGAGGAGAGGGAAAAGTTTCCTTGATCTTTTGTCAAGGGACATAAGCCTTATCAAGGTAAAGATAACAAAAAAGATAAATATGCATAAAAGGAAATATGCAAGACTGAAATTAAACATGAATGCAAAAGCAACTAGCATATTTTTGGGTGTTTTGAATTTTTTTTATTTGTTTGGGCTTTGTTGGTTTATAATTTTTTTTTTATTTTGCCATTTTTAAAAAAAAATTGTTTTGGATATTTAATTTTTAAGAGTTTTTATTTTATGAATTTGTTTTGTGTTTTGAAGTATTCGATTTTTTTTTGTACGGTGTGAAGGAAATGACCATCTCATCCTTTGCCTTGCTTGCCATAGGTGCCCCTCATCGTTACCCAAGGTTAAGAGTAGGCACCATGTGTGAGAAAGTACCTTGTTTGGAATCTTCTGACCTTCTGCCTTTGATATGCTATGGCTCTTCTTAGCCTAGTTGGTCGACCCTACCCCCATGGTTAAAGAAGGAAGAGAATTGGTGGTAAGTCCTTAGTAGAGTTCAGGGATGTCGAACTTATTTTTCTACTAGTTCCCATGTCGCCTGTTGGAATTTGGCCTACTTGGGTCCTTCCTTCTAGCCCATTTTCTTTAATGGCCCACATTCAAATAGGTTTTCTTTTCTTTTGCTTGTTTTTGACTTGAGGGGTTCATTGGCCATCTTTTGGAGACTTTTTCTTTTTGGGCTTTTGTTGGTGCACATTCAGTCTGGTCTATTCTTTTGTTGACCTGAGGGGTCATTACCCATCTTTTGGCACCTTTTTTAAGAAGTCAGACCTTCAGAGACGGCCTCTTACTAAGGTGATGGGCACTTTTGATACTCCTTTATCCTAATCCCTTACATCTATTTAGGACCGAAATAAGAAAAGAATAGGATAGGGTCGACCTTCTTTCACCAAGTGTTTGCCTAGCTTTCTCTTTGGCTTCCAACCGTTGGATCCTGAAATCTAGGCATGAAGTGTGTACAGTATGGTGCCTATCCTTATTTTCCTAAGTGACAAGTTGGGGCACCGAACAAGCAAGCATTAGATGTTACTACCATCCTTCATACCTTTTGGGTTTTTACAGATTTTTTGTGACTTTAGCTTTTATTTTAAGGGAAATATTTTTTGAGGTATACACCATTCCAGAGATGAGTTAATTCTTCACCTTCTGCATTAGTTAGCTTGTATGAATTACCAAGGTAAACAGCCGAGATTACATACGGACCCTCCCAATTAGGTTGAAGCTTGGAGCAGGGACCGCCCGGCTTAAGGAATATTCTTTTAAGCACAGCCTCTCCAACTTCAAAATTTCTCTCTAGCACCCTTTTCTGATAAAATCTTTTAAGTCTATTCTGGTAAGATCTAGCATGTTCGGCGGTGGCCAGCCTCTTTTCATCCAAGTGTTTGAGTTGAGCGAGAAGGCAATCTCGGCGTTCATCTATCAGGACGACACGATCGATTTGTACTCAGAGGAAAGGAATGAGTACTTCATATGGGACTACTGCCTCCATCCCAAATGCCAAGGCATAGGGAGTTTGACCCGTTGGGGTTCCGACAGAAGTGCGGTAGGCCCATAGAGCATCAACTAAGTTATCTAGCCAGTCTGCGAACTTGCTAGACTTACACATTTTCTTGATGATTTTTATCAGCATTTTATTCGTGGCTTCCGCTTGACCATTGCCTTGAAAATAAGATGGAGATGAATGATGCAATTTGATGCAATACCTGTTGCAAAGGTCCTGTAGCTCTTGAGAGACGAATTGAGGTTCGTTGTCGGTGATGATGTCACCTGGGATCTCGAACCTGGCGATGATGTTGCATTTGATGAAGATGCAGACTGTTGATGCTTTGATTTTCATGTATGCTTCCGCTTTTACCTACTTTGTGAAGTACTCTGTAGCCGTTAAGATGAATGATTTGGTTTTGTTTGTGGACTTTAGGTCACTAAGGGGTCCGATAACATCAAAAGCCTACATAGCGAAAGGCCATAGGGCATGAATCGGGTGAAGGGAAGATGCGGGAGAGTGAATCTTGTCAGCGTGAAGTTGACATTGATGGCAATGCCAGACAAAGATTGAGCAATCTTCTTCGAGAGTGGGCTAATAATACCCTTTCCTGAGGATCTTCTTTGTGAGGGCTTGGGCGTTTATGTGGCCTCCACACACCCCAGTATGTGCTTCTTTAAGTATCAATTCATCATCGTCTTCATCTACGCATCTTAATAAAATACCAACCAGGCTCCTTTTATAAAGCACTCCACCTAAGATCGTGTATCTCTAGGAGACTTTTCTAATGGCTCTCTTTTCTTCAGTAGTTGCACCAGGTGGATATGTTTGATCCTGACAGTAATTCGTAATCTCATGATACCACGATTTCTCACCTTCTTCTAATTCCTCCAACTTGACCAAAGATACTTCTTCCTTTTGTTCAATGTACTTCCTCCTTTCAAACTCCTCTTTAACTTTCAAGAATTGTGCATCTTCTACTACTGGAATGGTACATCGACGGACATAGATTGTCCTAACCTTTCTGCCTAGCGGGACAGATAGTGAAGATGCCAGAGAAGCGAGAGCATCAGCAAGAATGTTTTGACCATAGGGAACATGGACAAATTCGAGTTAGAGAATAACTTGATGTAATAAGCGGTGAGTTCTTGATATGGTCTGAGCCTTGGGTGGGATTTGCAATATTTGGCAAGTACTTGATAGAGAATCAACTGACTATCACTGATCACCCTTAGTTCAGTGACACCATAGAAGTGAGCGGCCTCCAGTCCAGCCAGCAAGGCTTCGTACTCAGCCGTGTTGTTTGTTGCTGGAAAATGGAGTTGAAAAGCCTGTGGAATGGTGACACCTTCAGGTGACAGAAGAACAATCCCTATCCCTCTACCCTAAGAGTTTAAGTCCCCATCGAAGTACAAAGTCCAAAAATTAGAGGATCAAATGGATATCAATTCCTCATCAGGAAATTCTGATTGAACAAGGTCAAAATTTGGGATGGGATGATGTGACAGATGTTCGGCAATTGCATATCCCTTGATTGCCTTATGTTGGATGTAGGTGATGTCAAATTGAGAAAGAAAGCTTTGCCATCGTGCTAATCGGTCAGTCAGAACAGATTTTTCAAGAAGAAACTTAATGGGATTCATGAGAGCAATGAGATTGACCTCGTGAGCTAGAAAGTAATGCTTAAGCTTTTGAACTACCCAAACCAAGGCGGCACAGGTTTTCTCCATGGTTGTGTACTTTTACTCACAAGGATCGAAGATCTTAGACAGATAGTATGCTGCTTGCTCTTTCCCTTCGTCATCTAATTGTGCCAGTATTGATCCAAGAGATCCTTCCAAAATCGAGATGTATAAGATTAAGGATTTGCCGGGAACCGGAGGTTTGAGCACATGTGGGCTTGACAAATACCTATTTAAACCATTGAATGCCTCCTGACATCTTGAATCCCATCTAAATTCGGCCTTCACCTTGGTTAAATCATAGAAAGGTTTACACCTTTGGGAGTGTTGTGAGATAAACCGGCAAACAAATTGTAGCCTACCAAGTAACCCTCTTAATTCGTTTAAGTTCCTTGGTGGAGGCATATCGATGATGGCTTTGGCCTTATTGGGATCAATCTCAATGCCTCTTTTGTTGACGATGAACCCAAGTAGCTTGCCTGATGATACTCCGAACACACATTTCTTGGGATTCATCTTAAGCTTATATTCCCTGACTCATTGTAAAACCCTTTTTAACAACTCAGCATGCTCATCTCGGGTCTGTGACTGAACCACCAAATCATCCACATACACCTCCACAAATTTGTGCATCATATCATGAAATATTTCCACCATGGCCCTTTGATAAGTTGCTCCAGCATTCTTTAATCCAAAGGGCATAACAACGTAGCAATAAGTTCCCTAAGGTGTAGTGAATGAGGTCTTCTCTTGATCTTCTTCTGCTAACCGGATTTGATTATACCCTGAATATCCATCCATGAATGATAGGGTTTCATATCCAACTGTTTTATCAACAAGGACATCGATATGAGGAAGGGTAAAATCATCTTTCGGACACGATCGGTTTAAGTTCCTGAAGTCAATGCAAATTTGAACCTTTCCATCCTTCTTCATGATCCAAACTATATTCGCCACCCATTGCGGATAAAGGACGACTCTAATGAATTTTTCTTGGTGTAACTTATCAACCTCTTCCTTCATCTTTAAAACTATATTTGGGTGGAATCTCCTGAACTTTTGCTTAACTGGAGTAGCTTCAGGTTTTAAAGTTAATCGATGTTCTACTAATGACTTGTCTAACCCTGGCATATCTTCATATGTCCAAGTAAACCTATCCTTGTATTCTTGTAGTACCCCATTAGATCTTTCTCTTCCAAAGGGGTGAGGTTGGCATTTATGAGGATATTCTTAGGATCTTTCGGTGTTCCAAGATTAAGTTCCATAGTTGGTTCATCTACCGTGGCTGATGACTCTGCAAACACGAATTTGATTAGAGATCCATAACTCTTCCTTAGATTTCTAGTGAACTCCTTGGCACTTCCAAAAGAATGATTCAACTTGATTACGATGGTCTAAAAGAGATGTTGCCAATGGAATAAGGGTTTAAGTCCCAAATAAGGCCAAATTGGCGTGTCTACATCTTGTCTTGCCTTCATGTCGGCATTGCAACGGAATGTTATGTAGCGAAGAAGAGTGAAACTTAGAGAAAGCATAGTGAAGCGAGATGGATCATAGTGAAATGTAGTGGAGCGAAATGGTGATGGACTGAAAAGGTGGCATCAAGGTGTAGATATAGACACGCTCAACGACCAAATTCAGCAAAGAGAATCTCCTCAGGTTTCTTGGATTACTGCCACATTTCATCAAGCCTTTTTACATCCGATTGGTAAAAGATATGCCACGGGCATGATAGAAGAGTAGCCAACTGTAAGCACCCGAAACGGGGATATCCGTAGATCTCCATTTTTCGGCCCCTACGCTTTCTTTAGAGACTTGGTGGATGGGATGTTAGTGGTTGTGGTCGCCAGGAGCCAAAGGCTCCAAAATATAGTAGAATGAAAAGAAATGAAATGGAGAAATGACTGTCGTACCTTTGGAAGCGGGGAGATTGTTGGGTTCCGACTTCTCCTCTCTCGGCCGGCCGAAAGAAGAGAGCTTAGTGAGTCCTTCGTCTTCGATCCGGTTGAAGCTCCGCCTCAATCGGATTTACCTAAAAATGTCCATAAGAAAACATAGAAACAAGTGAAAGGTTCATTAGTTCTAATGAAAGCATAGTATCGTGCTCAAATTTGAATTCAAACATACAAAAGGAAAGAGACTAACCGTATTGGGACTAAATCCCAACCCCTATTTAGAAGGTTTAGATATGCATGAAAATGCAAATTAGTGGCTCAATATATGCTAAATGACATGTTAATGAGAGTTAAAATGAAAGGGGGAAGTTAAGGATCGACCGGAAAGGTAAATAAACTCAAAAAAATGTAAAATGGGGTCGGCCCCTGCTAGTGCCCCACATATGGGGGGCCTGCTGCAGGTGTCCTTGATGGGGCGCGTTGACCAAAGTCAAAGCGCCCTATTTATGGGGCACTAGGGACTGGCTTCAGCAGATCTTCTTCCCTTCTTCGCGGCGTCGCCCCGGAGTGTAGGAAGACCTCCAAGATGAAAGGACTTCTTCAAGCAGCCAATACTCAAGTGAAGCTAATGGAAGAGGGTTTTGGCACTATATGTAAGGGAAATGGAATGTAGAGGGCCTTAAAGTCGGAGAAAAATCATATTTATGAAGAAGGAAACTGCATGTTTTTTGGGTTTTTGGGAGAGGGTTTTGGAACGGTTTGAGAGCTTGGAGAGGGGTTGTAAGGCCTTGGGAGTGTTGTGGTGGATGAGGGGGTTTGGGGGAAGCCCCCTTGGTGTGTGCTAAACCTTCCAAATGGGGGTCCTTTTATAGGCAAGAATAGGGCAACTTTATCTGTAGAATTGTCCCATCAATCTGTCCAATCAGTCAGATCAGGTGCAGGTGCCCTATAAGTAGGGCGCCAGGGCCTGGTGCCCTGTATATAGGGCGCTTTGACCCTGGTCAACGCCTATTGATCTTCTTCGAAATGCGCTGAAAACCTTGATTTTTTTGGAAAACTTGGTTCCCTTGAAAGGTTACTCAAATATTACTCATGAAAACAAGAATTTAAGCTCTTCAACTAGGCCAAAATTGCGTGTCTACAGCTTGCCTCGCCTTGGTGTCGGCTTTGTAGGGGAGTGACACGAATGAAACGTAGGCGAATGTAGCGAAGCGTAATGAGGCGTAGCGGAATGAAGTGGTAATGGACTGAAAAGGTGACGCCAAGGTGTAGATTTAGACACGCCCTCATTGGCCTAGTTGAGTGGAATAAAACTTTATCGGACTCCAAGATTACCCTTTGTCTTATCGAAACATTCCCTCAGGTTGATTGGTTAAAGAGAAGAACAGTACTGAAAGTAAATAATTAAAATCCCACGTGGGGGAGAATTGTTACCAGCCAGGACCTAAACTGCATGGTGTGCTAGACTCGGTAGAAATGCAATAAATTGTGAAAAGTAAATATGAGACAGCCAATCAACCAAGGTTGGGTTCTTCAAATTCATAAGGTTTTACTCAACAATACCGGTTCAGTTCGACATGGAAAAACTTCTTGTTTCGATGAAATCATTGTTAAAACCCGTTGGAAACCTATTCTCTGAAAAATCAAGACCTTCTCTGGGGCTATAAAAGACCATTTTTAAAATGTTCATAATGGGAATGGAAGGAGGTTATGGCAGGATTAGGAAGCGGGGAATGGTGATGGTGGGATGATGCATGTTGGTGTATGAAATGATGCATGCTGGGTTTAAAGAAATACGAATAAGTATAAGAAAATAGTTGAAGATATAGGTTGAACATAATGGGTCAGGACATCTATGAAGAAACCATCATCCCCACATATTCAACTTTGGCCTATCCGCAAGCCTAGGTAATGACTGAGCCCTCACTGATTTTGTTGAAGGGGTTCTCAGGCTAGCCCCCTCTAGACTTGTGGTCTTCAACATCTTAAATATTATTTATTTTGATATATGCAATACTAAATGCAAGTCCTAATAGGGGTTGGGGTAGTCCACTTTTGTTTTTCAATTTTCGAATTTTTTTGTTGTTTTTTCTTCCTCTAGTGTCTGGGGATATGAAGCCGGCATGCCTTCTCCTATTCCTGCACCCACTTGAGAGAAGATATTAGAACTTTATTTTGGCTTAGTTCCTTGCGAGGAGAGAGAAAAGTTGCCTTGATCTTTTGTCAAGGGACATCGGCCTTATCAAGGTAAAGACAACAGAAAAACATAAGTATGCACAAAAGGAAATATGCAAGACTGAAATTAAACATGAATGCAAAGGCAGCTAGTCAATCTAGAAAGCAAATTTTTAGGTGTTTTGAAATTTTAATTTGTTTGAGTTTTGATGGTTTTACAATGTTTTTGATGCTTTACGGATCTTTTATGATTTTTTGGTGTTTTGAATATTTAATATTTTTTTTGTTCGGTGTGAAAGAAACGACCATCTCATCCTTTGCCTTGCTCGCCATAGGTGCCCCTCATTGTTACCCAAGGGTTAAGAGTAGGCATCACGTGTAAGAAAGTGCCTTGTTCGGAATCTTCTGACCTTCCGCCTTCGATAGGCTATGACTTTTCTTGGATCCAGTCGGTCAACCCTACCCGCAAGGTTAAAGAGGGAAGAGAATTGATGGTAAGTCCTTACTAGGATTCGGGGCTGTCGAATTTGTTTCTCTACTAGTGCCCGCGTTGCCCGTTTGGGATTTGACATCCTCAGGTCCTTCCTTTCAGCCTCTTTCTTTTGATGGCCCACATTCATACAGGTCTTTTTTCTTTTTCTTGACTTTGACCTGAGGGGTTCAATGCCAATCTTTTGGAGCCTTTTTCTCTTGGGCTTTTGTTGGTACACATTCAGACAGGTCTATTCTTTTGCCGACCTGAGGGGTCATTGCCCATCTTTTGGCACCTTTTCTTCTTTTTTAAGAAGTCAGACCTTCAGAGGCATTTTCCAACTAAGGCAATGGGCACTTTCGATACTCCTCATTCTATCCCCTTCCATCTATTTTGGACCGAAACATGAAGAGAATGGGATAGGGTTGACCTTCTTTTGCCAAGCATTGTCTAGCTTTCTCTCTGACTTCCAATCATCGGATTCCAAAACCTAGGTGTGTAGTGTGTGCAGTATGAAGTCTATCCTTATTTCCCTAAGTGACAAGTTGGTGCACCGAACAAGCAAGCGTTAGATGTTACCGTCATTTTTCATACCTCTAGATTTTATAGATTTTTTAGTTTTTTTGTGATTTTTGTTTTAAGCGAAATATTTTTTGAGGTATACACCATTCCAGGGATGAGATAGTTCTTCTCCTTATGCATTAGTCAGATTGTATGAATTACCGAGATAAATAGTCGAAATTACGTACGGACCCTCCCAATTAGGTTGAAGTTTAGAGCGGGGACCGCCCGGCTTAATGAATATTCTTTTAAGCACAATCTCACCGATTTCAAATTTTATCTCTACCACCCTCTTCTGATAAAATATTTTAAGTCTATTTTTATAAGATCTAGCATATTTAGCAGCGGCTAGCCTCCTTTCGTCCAAGAGTTCGAGTTGTACGAGAAGGGAATCTCGGCGTTCATCCATCGGGATGTCTCGATCGATCTGGACTCGGAGGGAAGGAATGAATACTTCATATGGGACTACCACCTCCATCCCAAAAGCCAAGGCATAGGGAGTTTGACCCGTTGGGGTTCGAATAGAAGTGCGGTAGGCCCATAGAGCATCAACTAACTTATCTGGCCAGTCCGCGAACTTGCTAGACTTACAAGTCTTCTTAATGATTTTTATCAGAGTTTTATTGGTGGCTTCTGCTTGACCATTGCCTTGAGGATAATATGGAGATGAATGATGCAATCTGATGCAATACCTGTTGCAAAGGTCACGCAGCTCCTGGGAGATGAATTGTGGTCCATTGTCGGTGATGATGTCGCCTGGGATCCCGAACCTGGCAATGATGTTGCGTTTGATGAAGGTGCAGACTGTTGATGCCTTGATCTCCACGTATGCTTCCGCTTCCGCCCACTTGGTGAAGTACTCCATTGCTGTTAGGATGAAGGATTTGGTTTTGTTTGTAGAGTTTCGGTCACCAAGGGGTCTGATAACATCAAAAGCCCACATAGCGAAAGGCCACGGGGCATGAATCGGGTGAAGGGAAGATGCGGGAGAGTGAATCTTGTCGGCGTGAAGTTGACATTGATGACAGTGCCGAACAAAGATCGAGCAATCTTCTTCCAGAGTAGGCTAGTAATACCCTTGCCTGATGATCTTCTTGGCGAGGGCTTGAGCATTTATATGGCCTCCACATACTCCGGAGTGTGCTTCTTTAAGCACCAATTCAGCCTCTTCTTCGTCTACGCATCTCAATAGAACGCCGGCAAGGCTCCTTTTATAAAGTACTCCACCTAAGATGGTGTATCTCTGGGAGATTCTTCATATGGCTTTCTTCTCTTCAGCAGTTGATCCTGGTGGATATGTCTGATTCTGACAGTATTTCACAATCTCATGTTACCAAGGTTTCTCACCCTTTTCTAATTCTTCCAATTCAACCAGAGATACTTTCTCCTTTTGCTCAATGTACTCTTTCCTTTCAAATTTTTCTTTAACCTTCAAGAATCGTGCACCTTCGATTGCCGGAATGGTACGTCGGCGGACATAGATCGTCCTAACCTGTCTGCCTAGAGGGACAGATAGTAAAGATGCCAGATAAGCGAGAGCATCGGCAAGAATATTTTGAGCACGAGGAACATAAATGAATTCGAGTTTGGAAAGTAGCTTGATGTAACAGGTGGTGAGTTCTTGGTATGGTCTGAGCCCGGGATGAGATGTGCGGTATTTGGCCAGCACTTGGTGGAGAATCAACTGGCTATCACCGATCACCCTTAGTTTAGTGACACCATTGAAGTGAGCGGCCTCCAGTCCGGCCAATAAGGCTTCATACTCAGCTATATTGTTTGTTGCTGGAAAATGGAGCTAAAAGCCTGTGGAATGGTGACACCTTCGGGTGATAGAAGAACAATCCCTATCCCTCTACCCTGGGAGTTTAATGCCCCGTCAAAGTATAAAGTTCACAGATTAGAGGATCGAATGGATATCAATTCCTCATCGGGAAATTCTGATTGGACAGAGTCAAAAATTAGGATGGGATGATAGGCCAGATGTTTGGTTGTTGCATAGCCCTTGATTTCCTTCTGTTGGATGTAGGTGATGTTGAACTGAGAGAGGAAGAAATCCTCAAAGTTTGATCAATATTATCTTTCTCCTCATATTGAATTTCACCCAACTGGATCGCATTTTCTAGATACTCCGGTAGCTTGGCACATTCTAAGCTTTTCTGAGCTAACCGATGCAGGTATCTTACTGGAACTCTCCTACTTATAATTTTTGTCCTATTTTTATTGGAAACTAAACCTAAAGAAGAAGAAGGTAAATAAAGGAAGGAAGAATTTATGGGAGAGAATGGAGGGCAAAGGAGGTCAAGGATATGGTGTCTCCTAGGGTCGAATGCCCTTCCGAGGCAAGTTGAGATGTTTCCTTGATCGAAATTTGAGTTTCGAAGAGGACGTTGTTTTTTGGGAAGTGCTAAACATAAAGACAGAATGGGCTTCAGGTGCCCGATTTGGGTTAAGATCAACTACGGAAGCCAAAGTAGGCAGAGATATTGATAAAGAGGGGAAGACTTCGAGCAATGTTTGATAGAGGGGGCTTTCGGGCCCAATGTTGACAGAAAGAAGTGATGGGCCAGTAGGCCGGATGATCATAGAGGAAGGTGGGTTCATGGACCCAATAAGAGGAGGATGCCGGGTCAAAGGCCCAGGTTTAGGAGATGGGCTCGAGGGCCAGAGAATTGGAGAAAATGGGCACAAAGGCCCAGATTTAGTAGAGGGGCTCGATGGCCCAAGAGCAACAAGTGGGTACGCGGACCCGTAAGTTGGGCCTGGGGGCCCAAAAATAGGGATTGGGCCAAGAAGCCCGGGGAGAGCATCACAGTGAGTTGGGGCGCCGGCCCCAAAAAATGACATAATGAGGGAAGGCCCTCGTGGAGTTGGTTGAACTTCTTCTCGAGTCGGTTTGGCAATATGACCCTTGGGTGGATCAACAGGTGGTTCAGCTTGGAGTGGTTCATTGCTTGACCCTTCTTCATCAATGGAAAACAAAAGAGATATTTCAGGATACATGTCATCTTCAGTGTCGTCAGTTCTTCTTCTTTTGTCTTGTTCCAGCTCTTGTTCTTCCTTGTTCTTAGCTAGTTGAATGGTTTCTTTCTTGATAAAAAACTTTTGTAAGCATCCAGAAAATTATCTACTTTTGAGATTCTGACCATTCGCAGTAGTTCCATCATACCCAACCCCGCTTTTTGGTTGAAACCTCACTGGATTGATTGGCTCAGCTATGCCTTGCAGTTCTTTGCCTAGTCCTTGGCCTTCTTGGTATCCCAAACTTTTCATTATATGCCACTTAATAGTTTCATTTTTCTCTCTTTTCCTTCTCCACACTTGCCTGAGCTGCCTACTTATTTCCGGAAGATCCAAGATTGTCAAAATTGGATCGTTTGTCAACCCAAGGGGTGGTGGTGGAGGAGATGGATGGTCTAAGGGCATGCTTGTCACCTTAATCACTTGTCCCTTTTAAGGGAATTTGAGACACTGGTGATTGGTGGAGGCGACTGCCTCTAATGCTTCCAAATAGGGTCGTCCCAGAATAGATTTGTATGTCGGATCCATCTCTAGTATGTGAAAGTTGACAGTGGTATGTCTGAGGTCCGAGTTTGACACCCAATGTAATCATGCCGTCAGCGGGCTTCTTTGAATTATCATATGCGGTCACTGTTATTTGAGATGGCCGGATGTCCTCCTCGGAGATTCCACAAATATGTAATGTTTCTAGTGGCAGAACATTAATGGATGCTCCGGTATCGACCAAGCATGACTTAATGCCTACTCCATTGATGTGGACTGTGATGCATAAGGCACATTTCCTTATTTCCGGGTCGGCCAACTCTTCCTTTGTGAATGTAAGGGCCGGGTACTCACTTCTTGGGACCAAAACCGATGAGATCTTTTCCGGGGGGAGGCTCTCATTTACCATTACTCGCTGTAAGTATTGTTGGAGAACCTCTTGATGGACTCTGGATATTTTGATCAACTCTAAGATAGAGATACGTGATGGGGTTTTATCAAGATGTTTCAGCAAGTCATAGGATGTCCCAGGCAATGGTTCATCGATGTGTTCTTCTTCTGCTTCTGGTACTAATCCTGACTGACCGGCCTGGGGAAAGACCCTTTAGAACATGCGCCCACTCTTGAGTACTATGGAAAGTTTAGAAGCTATAGTTGGGGTGGTAGTGGTGGGTGGTGGGTTAGGTCGAATGATGGGAGCTCTTGGGACGGGTGTAATGATGGTGGTTTGAGGCATAGTAGGGTAGGTAGGTTGTGAAGGTACAGTTGCTCGGGGTGGGATAATGATGGGTCCTAGTGGTGGTGATGTTTGTGGTTGATTAACCGGGCGGATTAGGGTCCGTCCCGATGGGAGTTGTGTGGCTGGTGGTGTTATGATGGGTCGTAATGGTGCTCGGATGATGGGTGGCCGGTTGAGACTAATGGGGTTGGTTGATGTAGCTTGGGGTATAGAATGGACGGTTTGGTTGACATGCATGGCGGAGGTGGCTCCCACAACTTGCCAATTCTGGCCCCGATGATGATACTACTCGGAAGAGATCAAGATGGGATTAACGTGTTTATTCCCAGGTGCGGGTGCATGTGGAGGTAGAGGGTTTTGGATAATCCCCAGGTCGGGGTTTTGTTGTTGTTGCTGCTGAGCTGGTGCATGCTGCCGTTGAGGTTGATCCTTCAATGTTTTGATGTATTCCCTCATCTGGTCCCAGTCAATACTACCTTGCTCATTAAGGTCGTGGATGTAGTCCTTGAATTGAAAACAATTTTCCATAGTGTGCCCAGGATATCTCTGAAAAAGGCAGTATCGCTCTGTGTTGACATTTTGAGGCCACTCCAACTTCTTCTTTGGCAATGCAATTTGCCCTGCCGCCATGAGTGCATTAAAGATATCCTTGAGAGAGTACGGCAATGGCAGGTAATGGTTTCTCTTGGGTCCAACCTTTCGGGGTTCGTAGGCCATGGGAGGGGGTGCTTGGTTGTAGTTGGCCAGTTTTTGCCGCGGTGGTTGGGGAACTGGGGCTTACGGTCGCTGAGGGATCGGAACTTGTTGTTGACAAGGCTGGAACTGAGGTTGATGTTGAGGTTGATGAGGGTTTCTAAATGGTTGGTTTTGTTGAGGGTTCCTAACCTGGTGTTGATAATTGCTAGGTGGGTTCCCTACAACATTGAGGTTCTCGTTTGTCACTACGCCCTCAGTCACTGGCCAGTTGTGGTAAAAGTGGTTTTCTTGACAGCTCGGGGTCTAGGATCAAACAAGTTCATGATAGGTGAGTCTCTAAGCTGCCTTTGAATGTACCATGCCTTCTCATAGAGTTCACTCATGGAGGTGGGGTGATGCAAAGCCAGCATAGTCTTTAAGGCCGGAGAGGCATTGGTGATGATCATCTATGGCAAAATGGAATCAGTAAGCTTTTCTGCCATTGACCTCTAGCTATCAGCATATATGGAAAAATCTTCATCATTTCTCATTCTTTCGGCCATGAGGTCAGTGATGGAATATGTTGATCCGACTCTATCTTGATATCTCTGCAAAAATTTAGCTTTGACAGTTTCAAAGTTACTCGCCTCCAAAGAGTCAAGCGAGTAGAACCACTCTAAAGTTGAACCCTCTAATGATCTTCTGAAAAGAAAAGCAAGGACCCTTGGATCATTTTGCCACATAACCGACTCATAAAGAAAGTCCTTGATATGAATGAATGGATTACCGGTTACGTTGTAGCGACGGTATACCGACATCTCAGATGGAGGTAGATGAAAAGTAGGGAGGGAAGGAAGAGAAATTTCAGGGGCTTCCTTTGTGTCTATCAAACGTCTAAGCTCTCTATACTACTCATCCATGCGATTGATCTTGTTAATCATGGCCAGATCGACAGAAGGTTCCCTAAGAGGAGGAGGAGAAGTGGGTGCTTGGTGCACCGGAACTGGGATTGGATGGGCCGAAGTGGCCGGATAAGAAGGTACATTGAGGGATTCACCAAAGGGTGAGTAGGGTTGAGATGATTGGAAGAATGAACTAGTGGCCTAGAAGGAGCAACGACATTCAGATCAGGGTGATCTAAATTAGTTACCGGATGAGGCGAAATTGGGGCTACACGCCCGGTATAAGAATGGCCATGAATGAAACATTGGGTTGACGTGCCACTGACCGAGGGGTAGAGATGTGAAGACCACCTTTGGGAGGAATGTGGTCGGCGGGCGACTTGCCCTTGAGGATGGCTTCGATAGCCTGAATTTGGGTAGGGTCAGCATGAGAGAATGCCTCCCAAAGTGAGTCTGGATTGGGTTGAGGAGAAATTTGACTAGGTTCCGGGAGAATTTCGGGTTCATTGACGGCACATATGGCATTAGGGTAGAAATAAGATTGGTCATACTCCAACTGTAGTTACTCGTATCTTTGATCCGCCATTTCGATAACTCGTCCTGACCTTAAATTCATAAACACAACATAAAAAAAGGTTGACAAATAAAAGCTCAATGGTTTTTTTTTATTTTTGACTTCTTTTTTTTATTTTTTTTTGTCGGACAAGCAAGTTATCAAACAAATTAACCTCAAGAAAAAAAAAATTGGTTCTTTTTAGGTGATTTTGAGATTTTTGTTTAATTTTCAATTTTCGTTTGCAAACAAGTAATAGCAAAGACTTGGAATGATTAACGCAAATTTTTTTTGTTGTTTCAACCTCAAATTAATGTCTTGTTAAGAGAAATATTGTCCACTCAAATAAATGGGTAGGACCCTATGCTCTCACAACGCTGAGCAATCTAAGGTTGTCACTCTTTTCACAACGATAGATAATAGGTACTCTGGGTTTTGGGATAAAATGGTACAACCAGCCCGATCAGTGAAGAGGGAATCCTTCACGTCTGGTGACTTACGGAGGCCTTGATGGAAGCTACCCAGTCCTTCCGAGAGGGAATCCCCGGAGGAGGAGTTGGCAACCACCAAGAGGGGTGTTTGGATGTGTGGGGCTTCGGGAGGAGAGAGCCTCCCTTCTCGGATGACCTAAGGAGCCTGAAACCCCAATGCAAACTAAATACGAGTGAAATGTCAAGGAATAAGAAGCAACGAAGAAGAAAATAAAAGCATACAATGATTAACAAGATGCTGTAGGAAACAAGTAAACAAGACAATGATATGAAATCAAGCTAAGGTGAAATAAAGAACTAATTTTGACTAAGCATGCTTTGAAAATTTACTAAAGAAGAACTAGACTTATAAGGAAATAGGCAAGTATACTTAACAAGGGATGAAAGAATATGATATTTAAGATGCTAAGGTGAAATAAGTTGATAAACAAGGCTAGAAATCAGATTGTATGCTTTAAAAGGACCAACGAAAAGTAGGTAAATTAGAAGAAACTTGATGACACTCTTAGGAAACAAACAAGCATGTAAGCAAGTAAATAGCAATGCAAGGAAATGAAAATGGCTTAAATGAGAATTAGAGTGAAAATAAGCATGTTTTCAAGTGGACATTCTTAAGAAAGACA
Source organism: Cryptocoryne crispatula var. balansae (assembly GCA_036172225.1). Taxonomy (NCBI): domain Eukaryota; kingdom Viridiplantae; phylum Streptophyta; class Magnoliopsida; order Alismatales; family Araceae; genus Cryptocoryne; species Cryptocoryne crispatula. The sequence continues at coordinate 31,762,577 of CM069921.1, forward strand.
AGAACAACTCACTAAAGCAAAGTCAGTCCCACCGTGGTTGCCAAAAGGTGTAAGCACCCGAAACGGGGATATTCGTAGATCTCCTTTTACGGCCCCTACGCTTGCTTTGGAGACTTGGTGGATGGGATGTTAGTGGTTGTGGTCGCCAGGAGCCAAAGGCTCCAAAATATAGTAGAATGAAAAGAAATGAAATGGAGAAATGACTGTCGTACCTTTGGAAGCGGGGAGATTGTTGGGTTCCGACTTCTCCTCTCTCGGCCAGCCAAAAGATGAGAGCTTAGTGAGTCCTTCGTCTTCGATCCGGTTGAAGCTCCACCTCAATCGGATTTACCTAAAAATGTCCATAAGAAAACATAGAAACAAGTGAAAGGTTCATTAGTTCTAATGAAAGCATAGTATCGTACTCAAATTTGAACTCAAACATGCAAAAGGAAAGAGACTAACCGGATTGGGACTAAATCCCAACCCCTATTTAGAAGGTTTAGATATGCATGAAAATGCAAATGAGTGGCTCAATATATGCTAAATGACATGTTAAGTGGCTCAATATATGCTAAATGACATGTTAATGAGAGTTAAAATGAAAGGGGGGAGTAAAGGATCGACCGGAAAGGTAAATAAACTCAAAAAAATGCAAAATGGGGTCTGCCCCTTCTAGTGCCCCATATATGAGGCGCCTGCTGAAGGCGTCCCCTTGATGGGGCACGTTGACCAAAGTCAAAGCACCCTATTTATGGGGCACCAGGGACTGGCTTCAGCAGATCTTCTTACCTTCTTCGCGGCATCGCCCCGGAGTGTTAGAAGACCTCCAAGATGGAAGAAGGACTTCTTCAAGAAGCCAATACTCAAGTGAAGCTAATGGAAAAGTGTTTTGGCACTAGATGTAAGGGAAATGGAATGTAGAGGCCCTTAAAGTCGGAGAAAAATCATATTTCTGAAGAAGGAAACTGCATGTTTTTTTGGTTTTTGGGAGAGGGTTTTGGAACGGTTTGAGAGCTTGGAGAGGGGTTGTAAGGCCTTGGGAGTGTTGTGGTGGATGAGGGGGTTTGGGGGAAGCCCCCTTGGTGTGTGCTAAACCTTCCAAATGGGGGTCCTTTTATAGGCAAGAATAGGGCAACTTTATCTGTAGAATTGTCCCATCAATCTGTCCAATCAGTCAGATCAGGTGCAGGTGCCCTATAAGTAGGGCGCCTGGTGCCCTATAAGTAGGGCGCCAGGTGCCCTGTATATAGGGCGCCAGGGCCTGGTGCCCTATATATAGGGCGCCAGGGCCTGGTGCCCTGTATATAGGGCACTTTGACCCTGGTCAACGCCTATTGATCTTCTTCGAAATGCGCAGAAAACCTTGATTTTTATGGAAAACTTTGTTCCCTTGAAAGGTTACTCAAATACTACTCATAAAAGCAAGAATTTAAGCTCTTCAACTAGGCCAAAATTGCGTGTCTACACCAACCCCCCAACGCGGTGGGGAGTCCCCAAATCATGAGTTCGTAGGTTCATCATTAGCCAACAACCCGATCTTTGCGGTGTTCCCGTACTGTGATGGGCTAAGGTTTTAAAAAAGATTTGTTTTTGTAAAATAAGAGAATACCAATCGAGCATATTCAGGCTCTCAAATTCATTTATGTTTTTTAAGAAACATGATTTGATTCAGAATAGAATGATCTCATATTCCAATAGGCAAATGAGAAAGCTCAATCAACAGACCGTAAGGATAATGGTGGTGCAAGAATGATGATCAAAATAGGTGCCCATGGTGGGATGAGGTGACTGCCATGGTAGGATGAATAGAAAGAATGGTGTTGCAGTGGCCACAATGGGGATAGAAGTGAAAGATGTTGAGGGACACATGGTGATTGTGATAGATGATGCATGCGGTGACACGGTGGGATTAATGAACACGGTGGGCTATTGAAAGATCAGAATTGGGATAAACGATGGGATGAAGAGACCAAGTGAGATTTAGAGGAAGTGATGACCACAAAGAAATGCAGAGATGATAAGCAAGAATGCAATGAAACTAATGCAAAACTACATGATGCATGTTAGGCTAAAAAGGTCAAAAACTTTACTTAACAAACTAGTTGAAGATATAGATTGAACATCAGAGGTCAGGATACCCAATCGGAAACCATCATTCCTTGATATTTAACCCGGGGCCACGTCCTGCGCACCCCCGGTTCCTTTGAAAAGCGGGGCCGCGGTCAGTTTCTTTAAATCGCAAATAACCCCGATTAGCACTTTCTAAACCTGATTTTTGGAAGGTTTTCGGCGCTGATTTTGGATTATTTGTACCGCACCCCCGGTTCGGGGGCGCGTTACTTTTGTCAAGTCGATTTTTAGCAATTTTTGGAAGTTTTCGACAAATTTTAGCAGTAAGATGCGTACCGCGCCCCCGGTTTCTTTGAAACTAGGGGGCGTGCAGACCGCGCCCCCGAAGTGAGGGCGTGCCCTGTGCACCCTTGGTTTGAGGGCGCGCCCTGCGCGCCCTCGTCCCCTTTGAAAAGAGGGGGCGCGGTCGGTCCAGTTTCCATTTTTTGCACCGGCTTCCTTCCCCTATAAATTGAGGGCCATTCTCAATGACCCAAGGTTAATACCCCGTGCCTAGCTCGTCCAGAGGTCATCCAAGCTCATCTCCAAAGCTGTCCCGACGTTCAAAGGTGATCCGACATTGAGAGATCGATCCTGTAGTGAAGGAGAAGGCTCGATCCGGGCATTCTGCATCAACCAAATACATAGACTTCTGCAGAAAATATGGGACTCCTTCTGCAAAAGTCTTCAACATAGAATTTGTTCCACTCTTCGTCCTCTTTCATCTTCAACTGAAGGCACTCAATTCCGACTTGCCTTTTGTTCGTGGCAATTGCTGCACTGAGGGCGCGCATCCAGGTTCTAATTTCCATATCCGCCCACTTTCATAATTTTTACAAACTTTTACAGGAGGATTTCGGAGAAATCATCAACATAGGAACTCTTCCTCTTTGAGTTCTCTATCTACTCCAACAAACATAACTCTATTCTGACATCGGGGTCGTCTGTAGAATTCTCTGCACCAAAGTCTTGCCAGAAGGGTGCAAAGCTACCCGAACCGGCCTACTTCAACCAACTCGGCTTCAACTCAAGCCGATCCACTCCATAAGCTTTCTCAACTCATCTAACTCAGTTTATTTACTGTTTTAAAGCATATTTCAGTTCAATTACATCATTTTTACATAATCAAAAATACAAAAAAGGGGATAAGGCTCACCCCAATCCGGTGAGTTCGATTCCAATTACTTCTTTCTTATCTTCTTACTACAGTTACTACACTTCCCATAGTTCTAATCATTTTCTTTCACTTGGTTTATTGTTATAGTTGCACAGGTCTATCAAGCTAGCATCGGTTGGAGACTCTTCTTCATCGGCCGGCCGAGGAAGAAGAAGGTTGAACCCATATCCCGATCTCCCGCGCTAAGGTACACAGTCAAAACAACTCAATCTTGTTGTTATCCAATAAAGCGGAGCCCGCGGCTCCTGGCGACCACCTTTTATTTATGTTCTAATTTCATATCCTCCTCACTCAACTCCCACATGACCCGAACCATCTCCGGTGCTCGAGCGACGCCATGAGATGAAAGTTTGGGGATCAATGTGAGTGTGGGACCGAGGTGAGGACTCTTTACCGCTTTCCGAGTGTTTTTCGATTCACTCCTTTTCCCCAATTCAATCTTTCACCTTCTCTTGAGGTGCCGATCCGGAACCCGTTTTCAGAGTCGACAACACGCGGGCCCGATTGTGAAGGAATGGGGCATATAGGCCCGAAGTTGAAGGAGTGTGGGCATGTGTGCCCGAGGTTGATGAAAGGTGGGCACGTGGGCCCGATTTAGAAGAAATTTATGCACATGGGCCCGGATGTAGAAAAACATGGGCATGTGAGCCCGGTTGAGGTGAATTACGGGCACGTGGGCCCGATTGAGGTGAATTGTGGGCACGTGGGCCTGATTTAAAAAAATTAAGGGCATATGAGCCCGATTGGGGAGAATTATGGGCACATGGGCCTGATGGAAGGAAAGGGGCACATAGGCCCAGTTGGGGAAAAGAAGCGCATAGGCCCAATTGAAGGAAAGGGGCACGCAAGCCCGATTGATTAAAAGGGGCACGTGGGCCCGGTTGAAGAAAAGGGGAATAAGAGCCCGGTTGATAAAGAGGGGCACATGGGCCCGGTTGGATAAAAGGGGCACGCAGGCCCGGTTGATGAAAAGGGGCACATGGGCCCGATTGAAGGAAAGGGGCACAAGAGCCCGAGAAAGGGGCATAAGGGCCCAATTGAAGAAGAGGGGCATAAGGGCCTAATAGAATGGGATGAAGTATGGGTGGTGACCCCAAGATTGAAGAATTGAGGGCCCATGGGCCCATTCGACGATTGTAAGGAAGATGAATATAAAGTGGTGGCCCTAAGATGGATGAATTGTGGACCCATGGGCCCGATCGTTGATTGTGAAGAGAATAAAAAAAGGGTTGTAGTCCTAAGATTGATTGATCGTGGGCCCATGGGCCGGATTGCTGCTTAGGAAAAGAATGGGGTAAGGGTCGTGGCCCTAAGATTGATGCTAAGGGATTTGCTTGCCTAGCTGGAGGAGGTCCTAGTATCCCCTTGCTAAGGTCTGCATCTTCCTTCTGTAGGTTTATAAATTCCCTCCACATTTCACTGACCAATTTGGTCTCCTTACTTCCCAGCTCAGGGGTCAATTCAATCTGACCAACTTCAAGGATCAATTCCAATGATGACGACAGTTGATCTATACATAGAGAATCCTTTCCTAGTCCTTCATTGGATTGACAATCAACTATGTCTATGGTTTCTTCATCTAAGCTCCCTACAGTAGGCTTCTCCTCAGGATGTTCTATGGAAGAGGACATGCCTAGTCTTCGGGATTCCAAAAAGGTAGAAGGGTTTGGTTCAATCTTCCCTACTGGCTGACTTTGATCCTGAGATATAGCAATGACATGATGAGAAGCTGATTCCTCTACCATGGCAAGAGTAAAAATGGTTGGAGTGATTGATTCCTCTGCCAGGGCAGGAGCACGAGGGGTCGGAGTAACTAAATCATCTACCATAGTAGGAGCAGGAATGATTAGATTAATTGGTTTCTCTACCGAGGCAAGAGCATGAATGATAAGAGTGACTGGTTCATCTACCAAGGCAGGAACAGTAGAAGAAACAAGTGCCTTAACTGACTTAGGGTGAACCCTATTTTGAGGGGTTGATTGAATAGCCAAGGGTTTTTCAATTGGTGTCAGCACAGAAGTCGGTTCAGGCTGAAGAGCTATTGGTGAAATTGGTTGAGGGGCCAAGGCTTGTGTGGTTGGTCGAGGAGCTATTGGTGAAGTAGACTGAGAAGTTAAGGGCCGGATGATTGGCCGAGGGGCCTTTGGAAATTTTGGTGAGGTCAAAGGCTGGGGAGCTGGTTTAGGTAATGAAGTATTTGTACAATGGACATGAGGAGCTTGATCATGCACAATTGATTGTGCCATTGACACGGGTTGTATGACCAACTAAGGTTGGGGCACGGGTGGCCTAATCAACTGGCGTCAAGGAGTCGGTTGAAGATGATGCTCTGGATGGGGTTGGAGAGGGCTCCTAGGTTGGTGCATAACATCAACGCTCCTCTCAGCCATGGACCTCAATTCATCATGATAATGCATTAATTCCATGTCTCCTTTTGCTTTCCTAATTATTAAATAGCCTGGCCCATATCGGTGCAAGAATTTGGCCTTGACAGTTTCAAAATCCCATATTTCTATTTCATTCAATGAAAAAAACCAATCTAGGGCTACACCCTCTAAAGATCTCCTAAAACGAAAAGCAAGGGTCTTTCTATCATTCTTCTATCGAGATGATTTGCTCAAGAAATCATTGACATGGGTGCAGGGATCACCTGAGCCATTGTAACAATGGTAGGTTGGCATTTACTGTGGGGGGATGTAGATAGTATAGAGAGGAAATTCAACGGTTTCTTTATCCGTGGCAACAGGTGGGGAGGAATTCACCAGGGGGTGTGGATGTGGCACTTGGATGGGAGGGAGGTGGGTTGGTGTGCAAGTTGAAGAATGACCCACAATGGGGTGAGTAGGTAAAGTAACATGGCAGAGCTGCCCAGGTGGGGTTATGGTAAGAGGTCGAACTACCGATTGGGGAGGTGAGGCAGTCCGGTTGACTTTGGCTGGACCTTGATCCACATGCATCTTATTCTTCACTAGAGATTGTATGATTGGCACTGCCTTGGGATCAAGATGAAAAGACAGTTCCTTAAAGAGTTTCTCCAAACTGTATGGAGCGGTCGATGGGCAACCCCTTGCACTTTGGGTTCCATAGCAACATTGACATGGCTCTCTGGTTGGACCATGGGTTGTTGTTGAAGTTTGTAAAAACTTAGCTCGTACTCTTGTTTCTTGTAGTAGTCTGACCTCCCAACGTGGCTTCCAGACCTTAGCATCATGGGCATCATGTCGATCTTTCTACAAGAATGGTTAAAAAAAAGAGCATGCAAAGCACACAATTGAAGATTTTTTGTTATGTTTTGTTTTGTTTGAATTTTTTTTTGTTTCAATTTGGTTGTTTGAAAAACAACTTGAACACAAAATTAAAGAGGTTTTTGTTTTGTTTTGTTTTTTTAAGTGTTTTTAAAGAAAGACTTTTTGGTTTTTTTCAATTTTTGGTGAGCAAGCAAGTTATGCAAACCAGTTTTTAAAATGACTACTCGACAATTTTTGGGTTGAAACCTTAGATTAGATAGATTGTTAGCAATTGTTCACTCAAGTAGGTATGGTTCCTATTGCTTCAATCCTTAAGACTTAAGGTTGTCACTCAATCACCACGAGTAGGTACTTGGGTTCTTCGGGTTTTGGAAAAGGGTACAACCGGCCCAATCGTGCTGAGACGAATACTCCACGGATGGGGACTTACGGAGGCGTTGATGAAAACAACCAAATCAACTAGGAAGGAATATCCCATAAGAGAGGTTAGAATCCACCAAGAAGGTGCTTGGAGGGTGAGGGTGTGTTGGGAGAGAGAACCCCCGCCTCGAATGCCCTACGGATCGTAGCAAGTCCGGTACCCGATGCAAAAGCTAATGTAAAAATAAAAATAGAGGGTAGGAGGAGAAGAAGCAATCAATATGCAAACATGAAATTAATGAAAGCTATTAAATAAATCAAGAAAGTGAATGCAATCAAGACAAGCAATGATAAAGTAAAACAAGTAACTATCAACTAGCAAATAAAAGGTGGTTCGCGCAGGAACCGGTTTGTTTGATTGGAAAAAAAGAGAAGGAGGGCCACGTGGGGCCAATATGAAGGTGCTTCAAATGGGTGGTCCATGCGGGGACTGATTTGAAAATAAGTTGGTTCATGCGGGAACCGAGTTGGAAAAGAAAGGTGGTTCACGCGGGAACCGGTTTATAAGAAGAAAAGAGTGGTTCACACGGGAACCGGGTTGAAATTAAAAACAAGCAAGTCAAGTCCACATGGGGGACAATCTTAAAGAAAGAGTAAATAGCAAGTTTAAAGGTAAATTGACATAGAAGAGGTAAAGGACAAGCCGGTTCGCGCGGGAACCAAATCGGGAAATAACTAGTTGCAAGGATCAATCAAGCTAGCACGATTGAAGACATTGGTTATCACACCGTGGTCCCCAAAAAGCTGTCAACTCCAAAAACAGGTTTCGGATCGGCACCTCAAGAGAATGTGAAAGATAGAATAGGGTAAAGGGACTGAATCAAAAAACACTCGGAAAGCGGTAAAGAGTCCTCACCTCGGTCCCACACTCACATTGATCCCCGAACTTTCATCTCATGGCGTCGCTCGAGCACCGAAGATGGTTCGGGTCATGTGGGAGGAGAGTGAGGAGGAGATGAACTTAGAACATAAATAAGATAGGTTGTGGTCGCCAGGAGCCGTGGGCTCCGCTTTATGTAATGAAAATAAAAATAAGTTGACTGTGTGTACCTTAGCATGGGAGAAAGAGTATGTGCGGGTTCAACCTTCTTCTTCTTCGGCCAGCCGATGAAGAAGAGTCCAACCGATGCTAGCTTAATGTATTTGTGCAACTAGAAGGCAATAAGACAAGAAAACAAGTGAAGAAGGATTAGAACTGAGTAAAGTGTAGTAAATTGTAAAAACAATAACATAAAACGGCAATTGGAAACAAACTCACCGGATTCGGAGTTAGCCATAACCCCTTTTTTTGTTTTTTATGATGTATAAAATGATTCAAAACTGAATACAAATAATTCTAAAATATAAATTAAATGATATGAATGAAGAGTTAGCAAAGATAATAAGAATGATTAAAGATAACAAAACCTAGGTAAAGTGGCAACCGGGTTGGACAAATTCAAAGTAAACTGTCGTGGCTATGATGCAGAGACCGTAATAGGGAGTACCAATGTCAGAATTGAGTGCAGTTTGTTTAAAAATAAATATAACTCACCGAGGGTGGTTTAATATGAAGACAAGTTTGCTTAAATCTTATGATAAGTAATCTTAATTTACCTGATAAGTTGGATCTTGAACAGTGAAGTTCAGGAAACTCCCAACACAATGTCAATGTAGGATGTGTTATAGGAGCCAAAAATATCTGAATTGAATGATTCTTGTTGTAAATAAAAAAAGACTCACCGGGGAACAATTTATATGAAGGATATATAGGCTAAATAAACCATTAAATGTACTTAAATGGACTAATAAAATGATGACTTAGAAGAGAAGACTTCGGATCTATCTGTGCAGCACCGGTGTTGAAGCCATAACAAACCGAGGGAATGTCAGAATTAATCTATGTTTGTTGTATATGAAAGATATCTTAATGTATAACACTTATTATTAAAAAAGTCAGGCCATAAAATTACTATAAATATCTGTAGAAGCCTATGATCAGCAGTGCAGCACGTCAGAGCATAGACTGGCTTCTTCTTCACTTTGGGATGATCTCCGAGCACCGGGACGAAGAGAAAATGATTTGGGGAGGTTGGGATGAGACTAGGGTGGATGTAATATGAGAATAAGAGTTCTGGATGATGGGTATGCCCTTCTTAGGTCATTCATATGAGTCTCCCTTTATAGGGGATGAGAAACAGATCAAAAAATAGCAAGTTTTGATACATCCGACCTTAGGTTGGATTTCCTCCATTTAATGATGCTAATTTTCATCATGAGACTTCTATAAACTTAACCAAATGATTGAGAGGTATTGTAAACCGTGGATCACCTTTTCCATGTTCAAAATATGTCTCCACTTGAAAAGGAAACAAATTTGTTCCAAAAATAGCAAGTTTTGATATATAAGACAACAAGTTGGATTGCCATCATTAGATGATGCTAATTTCAACCATGAAGCTTACAGATACTTTAAAAAGTGATATGTAGGAATATAAAATAATTTAAGGTCATGAATTGGTCAGATATGTGCCTAATGGGCTGGACCTGCATGCAATTGGGCTTGATCGGTGCTACGTGCGGACAGAACTGCATGTCTGACTTCTAAAAGGCACTGCGGGCAAATGGTAGATCAGAATTGAATGCCGTTTGTTGAATTGAAAATAGGACTCATAGAGGAAGATTATTTATGTTTAAGACTTCTTTATTGGATGTCCACATAATCCTGTGAAAAATTTTAAAGTATAGGATATGCTGGGAAAAGCATAATTTGGCACACAACCAAGAGTCTCTTGTTCGGCAAACACAAATTTGATTAGAGATCCATAACTCTTCCTTAGATTTCTAGTGAACTCCTTGGTTCTTCCAAAAGAATGATTCAACTTGATTTTGATGGTTTAAAAGAGATGTTGCCAATTGAATAAGGGTTTAAGCCCCAAATAAGGCCAAATTGGCGTGTCTACAAGCCAGTTGAATAGTCTCTTTCTTGATGAAAAACTTTTGTAAGCATCCATAAAAGTATTTGCTTTTGAGATTCTGACCATTGGCAGTCATTTCGTCATACCCAACCCCACTTTTTGGTTGTTACCTCATTGGATTGATTGGCTCAGCTATGCCTTGCAGTTCTTTGCCTAGTCCTTGGCCCTCCTGATATCCTAAACTCTTCATGATATGCCACCCAATAGTTTCATTTTCCTTTCTTTTCCTTCTCCACACTTGCCTGGGCTACCTACTTATTTTTGGAAGATCCAAGATTGTCAAAATTGGCTCATTTGGCAACCTGAGGGGTGATGGTGGAGAGGATAGATGATCTAGGGGCATGCTAGTCACCTTAATCACTTGTCCCTTGAAAGGGAATTTAAGACATTGGTGATTGGTGGAGGCGACTGCCCCTAGTGCTTCCAAATAGGGTCGTCCGAGAATAGCTTTGTAAGTTGGATCCATCTCTAGTATGTGAAAGTCGACAGTGACTGTCCGAGGCCCGAGCTTGACATCCAATGTAAACATGTCATCAGCGGGTTTTTTTTGAAATATGGTATGCAGTCACTGTTATTTGAGATGGCCGGACGTCCTCTTCATAAATTTCACCAAGACATAATGTTTCTGGTGGCAGAACATTAATGGAGGCTCCGGTATCAACCAAACATGACATAATGCCAACTCCATTGATGTGGATTGTTATGCATAAGGCACATTTCCTTATTTTCGGGTCGGCCAACTCATCCTTTGTGAATGCAAGGGTCGGGTACTCACTTCTCGGGACTATAACAAATGAGGTTTTTTCTGGGGGGAGGCTCTCGTTCACCATCACCCGCTATAAGTATTTTTGGAGAACCTCTTAATGAACTTTGGATCTTTTGATCAACTCCAAGATAGAGATCTGTGCCAGGGTTTTATCAAGATGTTTCAACAAGTCATAGGATGTCCCAAGAAATAGCTCTTTGATGTGTTCTTCTTCTGCTTCTGGTACCATCCCTGACTGACCGACCTGGGGAAAGACCCTTTGGAACATGCGCCCATTCCTAAGTACCATGGCAAGTTGAAGAGCTATAGTTGGGGTGGTAGTGGTGGGTGGTGGGTTAGGTCGAATGATGGGAGCTCGTAGGATGGGTGTAATGATGGTGGTTTGAGGCATGGTAGGGTAGGTAGGTTGTGATGGTACAGTTGCTCGGGATAGGATGATGATGGGTCCTAGTGGTGGTGATGTTTATGGTGGATTAACTAGGTATATTAGGGTCCGTCCTGATTGGAGTTGTATGGATGGTGGTGTTATGATGGGTCGTGATGGCATTCAGATGATGGGTGTTCTATTTAATGTGATGGGATTAGGTGACATAGTTGTTTGGGGTATAGAGTGGATGGTTCGGTTGGGAGGGTGAGGTAAGTTGATGTCCATGGTAGAGGTGGCTCCCTCGACTTGACAATTCTGGCCCTGATCATGATACTTCTTGGAAGAGATCAAGATGGGATTAACGTGTTGATTCCCAGGCGCGGGTGCATGTGGAGGTAAAGGATTTTGGATAATCCCCAGGCCGGGGTTCTGTTGTTGTTACTGCTGAGCTGGTGCGTGCTGCCGTTGAGGTTGATTTTGATAGAAATGTATGCCCTACAAGCCAATCATATATGATATGATTCGACATTTCTAGAAATATCTCATTCAATTAATTAGGCAAATCTTCATTATAAGCTCTTATTAGAAGCAAATATCATAATGAAGTCCTTGATCAAATACAATGATGATTAAATCATGATGAGATCATGATAATGAGATTGATCATCTAGAGGTATTTGATCTAAATGTTCCTAGTCAGAGGATACTTGAGACGGGACATCAAGGATCCGGATAGACTAGTGTATGTGATGTCTTCTCATGTGATGAGGACGACCGATCTCATTGATCATTAGTGTGGAGACACTGAGATACACATACAGGTGCTCATTAGTTGAATGAGTTCACTAAACTGACTGGATTAGAAACCCTGAATGGTATCTTACCGAACTATCTATCAAGGTCTTCTATCATCACGGTTGCATGGTTGGACCTTTGACCTGAGTCGCCAAACATGCCTTGTTGGGTGGAACCTGTGCTTTGACCATTGACTTATGGATCACAATTTAGATGGTCCTATATAGCGATGGATCGGGTACAAGGAAAACCCGATGGAGGCAATTGAGGGGACAACAAGGGATCGTCCACTCTTGGTAAGTGAGAGTGAATGTCCTATGGGATAGTACTCTAAATCCCTGGCCAGGGTAGATAGGATAATTAGAAAAGGAGTTTTCCAATTGATCCAATTCCGAGTACAGGATCCTATAGAGTCGGTACACTAAGGAGTTGACAGTCGATGCCGTACTCCTTTCCGACCGGGACATTGGATGGATGAGGGTTTATATCCATGTGGTAACTGATGATGGAAAGGCTCAATGGAGATGAGATTATCCCCATAGCCATTTGGGATCATGGGATGTGGCTTGTACCCTTCATGATCGGTAGGCCAATTAATAGGTTATCGGATAATGGATTTAATTAAAATTAAAAAGAATTGTTCTATTTTATTTAGGCCTCAGCCAAATAGGTTATTAGGCCTAGTGGGTCACACACAAAATAACTTATCCACAAGTACAGGGTCATGGGCGTAATTTATAGAGATTTTGGGTTTTTATGAAAAATTCCATAATTCTCTATAAATATTAATGGTTTCAGCCAAACCCCATCAAGCCAAGGGTGAAAACCACGTCCCAATCCTCCTCCCTACCTCCTCCTCTCTCAAGAAGGTGTCCATGGTCAATGGAGCTCCATTCGGGAAGAGTTCTCGAGGCCGGTGAAAAGGGAGAACCTGCTGTGGATGAAGTTCGTGTGGATACTGCTGGAGACCGGACACTAGAACAGTTTGAAGAGCTTGAGAAGCTCATCTCCTTCCTCTCCATGGGATTATATGAATCCCTATCTTGTATATTCGAACCCGATTTGATCGGTTTTCGGTTTTCGTCGTTCGGATCTTATTGAGACGGATTCTAAAGAAACCCATAGGAATCGTCGCTTCCGCTGCACCAAATTTTAATGGACGATTCCTTAAAGATTTTTCACTGTTCTAATGTATTCCCCCATCTGGTCCCTGTCAATGCTGCCTTGCTCATTAAGGTCATGGATGTAGTTTTTAAACTGAAAACAATTTTCCATGGTGTGTCCAGGATATCTGTGAAACAGGCAGTATCGCTCTGTGTTGGCATTTTGAGGCCACTCCAACTTCTTCCTTGGCAATGCAATTTGCCCTGTCACCATGAGTGCATTAAAGATGTCCACAAGAGAGTACAGCAAAGGCGGGTAATGGTTCCTCTTGGGTCCAGCCTTTCAGGGTTCGTAGGCCATGGGAGGGGGTGCTTGGTTGTAATTGGCCAGTTGTTGCCATGGTGGTTGGGGAACTGGGCCTGCGATCGCTGTGGGATTGGAGCTTGTTGTTGACGGGGCTGGAACTAAGGTTGAGGTTGAGGTTGACGAGGGTTTCTAAATTGTTGATTTTGTTGAGGGTTCCTAAACTGGTGTTGATAATTTCTAGGTGAGTTCCCTACAACATTGAGGTTTTCATTTGTCACTACACCCTCAATTACAGGGCCGGTTGTGGTAAGAGTGGTTTTCTTGATAGCTCGGGGTCTGAGATCAAACAAGTTCATGATAGGTGAGTCCCTAAGCTGCGTATGAATGTACTGTGCCCTCTCATAGAGTTCACTCATGGAGGTGGGGTGATGTAAAGCCAGCATGTTCTTTAAGGCCAGAGTGGCATTGATGATGATCATCTTCACTTGCTCTGGTTCTGAAATGGAATCAGTAAGCTTTTCTACCATTGACCACCACCTATCAGCATATCTAGTAAAGTCTTCATCATTTATCATTCTTTCCACTATGAGGTCGGTGATGGAATATGTTGGCCCAACCCTATCTTGATATCTCTACAAGAATTTAGCTTTGAAATTTTCAAAGTTACTCGCCTCCAAAACGTCAAGCGAGTAGAACCACTCTAAAGCTGAACCCTCTAATGATCTTCTGAAAAGAAAAGCAAGGGCCTTGGATCATTTTTCCACATTGCCAACTCATAAAGAAAGTATTTGATGTGAATGAAGGGATTACCGGTCCCGTTGTAATGGTGGTATACTGGCATCTCTGAGGGAAGAAGATGAAAAGTAGGTAGGGAAGGAAGAGAAATTACAGGGGCTGCCTTAGTGTCAACCAGATGTCTAAGCTCTCTATACTGCTCATCCATGCGATTGATTCTGTTAATCATAGACTGATTGACAGAAGGTTCCCTAACAGGAAGAGGAGGAGTGGGTGCTTGGTGCACCTGAATTGGGATTGAATGGGCCGAAGTGGCCAGATAAGAAGGATACATTGGGGATACACTAAAGGGTGAGTAGGGTTGAGATGATTAGAAGAATAAATTGGTGGCCTAGAAGGAAAAAAGCATTCGGATCGGGATGATCCATATTAGCCACCAGATGAGGAGAAATTGGGGCTATGAGCCTAGTATGAGAATGGCCATGAGTGGGCACATTAGGTTGACGTGCCACTGACCAAGGGGTAGAGATGTGAAGTCCACCTTCGGGGGGAATGTGGTCAGTAGGCAACTTGCCCTTGAGGATGGCTTCGATAGCCTGAAGTTGGGTGGTGTCAGCATGAGAGAATGCCTCCCAAAGTGAATTTGGATTGGGTTGAGGAGAAGTTTGACTCGGTTCAGGGAGAACTTCGGGTTCATTGACGGCACATATGGCATCAAGGTAGAAAAAAGACTGGTCATACTACAACTTCAGCTGCTCGTATCTTTGATCTGCCATTGCGATAACTCATCATGACCTTAAATTCATAAACACAATAGGAAAAGAAGGTTGACAAATAAAAGCTCAAGGATTTTTTTTTGTTTTGATTTTTTTGACCCACTTTTTGTTTTTAATTTTTTTGCTTGTTGGACAAGCAAGTTATCAGGCAAATTAACCTCAAGCAAATATTTGTTTTGGTTTTTTAGGTGATTTTGAAATTTTTGTTTAATTTTCGAATTTTTTTTGCAAACAAGTAATAGCAAAGACTTGGGAATGATTAACGCATTTTTTGTGTTTCAACCTTAAATTAGTAGCTTGTTTAAGAGAAATATTGTTCACTCAAATAAATGGGTAGGACCCTATTCTCTCACAACGCCGAGCAATCTAAGGTTGTTGCACTCTTCACCACGATAGGTAATGGGTTCTCTAGGTTTTAGGGTAAAAAAGGTACAACCAGCCCGATCAGTGAAGAGGGAATCCTTCACGTCTACGGGCTTATGGAGGTCTTGATGGAAGCTACTCAATCCTTCCGAGAGGGAATCCCTAGAGGAGGAGTTGGCAATCACAAAGAGGGGTGTTTGGAAGTGTAGGGCTTTGGGAGGACAGAGCCTCCCTTCTCGGATGTCCTAAGGAGACGAGCGAACCCGAAACTCTGATGCAAACTAAATGCAAGTGAAATGTCAAGGAATAAGAAGCAAGCAAGAAGAAAATAAAAATATACAATGATTAACACGATGTTGTAGGAAGTAAGTGAAGAAGACAATGATATGGAATCAAACTAAGGTGAAAGAGAGAACTAATTTTAACCAAGCATGCTTTGAAAATTTACTAAAGAAGAACTAGACTTAGAAAAAAATAGGCAAGTATACTTAACAAGGGATGAAAGAAGATGATATATAAGATGCTAAGGAGAAATACGTTGATAAACAAAGCTAAAAATCATATTGTTATGCTTTTGAAAGGACCAACGGAAAGTAGGAAAATCGGAAGAAACTAGATGATGCTCCAAGGAAATAAACACGTATGTAAGCAAGTAAATAGCAATGCAAGGAAATGTAAATGGCTTAAATGAGAATTAGAGTGAAAATAAACATGTTTTCAAGTGGACATTTTTAGGAAAGAAAATAAGAACTCACTAAAGCAAAGTCGGTCCCACCGTGGTCGCCAAAAGGTGTAAACACCCAAAACGGGATCCATAGATCTCCTTTTCCGGTCCTTATACTTTCTTTGGACACTTGGTGGATGGGATGTTAGTGTTTGTGATCGCCAGGAGCCAAAGGCTCCAAAATATAGTAGAATGAAAAGAAATGAAATGGAGAATAAAAATGATTGTCGTACCTTTGGAAGTGGGAAGATTGTTGGGTTCCGACTTCTCCTCTCTCAGCCAGCCGAAGGAAGAGAGCTTACTGAGTCCTTCGTCTTCGATCCGGTTGAAGCTCCGTCTCAGCCGGATTTACCTAAAAATGTTCATAAGAAAACATAGAAACAAGTGAAAAGATCATTAGTTCTAGTGAAAGCGTAGAATCATGCTCAAATTCAAATTTAAACATGCAAAAGGAAAGGGATTGACCGGATTGGAACTAAATCCCAACCCCTATTTTTGATAGGTTTTTAAAGAGGTATGAATATGCAAAGATGTAGCCTAATGCATGTTATATGTCATGATAATGGAAGCTAGAATGAAAAGGAGTAACGGATCGACTGGAAAGGTAAACAAACTCAAAAAAATGCAAAACGGGGTCTGCCCTTGCTAGTGCCCCGTATACGAGGCACCTTCTGCAGGTTCCCAATTAGTGGGGTGTGTTGACCAAAGTCAAAATGCCCCCTTGATGGGGCACTAGGGATTGGTTGTGACAGATTTTCTTCCCTTCTTCGCAGCGTCGTCCTGGAGTGTACGATGACCTCCAAAATGAAAGAAGGACTTCTTCAAGCAGCCAATACTCAAGTGAAGCTAAGGGGAGAGTGTTTTGGCACTAGATGTGAGGAAAATGAAGTGTATAGGCCCTCAAAGTTGGAGAAAAACCATATTTCTGAAGAAGGAAACTGTGGGTTTTCGGGTTTTTGGGGAAGCATTTTTGGATGGTTTAAGGGCTTGGGGAGAGGTTGTGAGGCTTTGGGAACGTAGTGGTGGATAAGGAGTGAGGGACGGACTTGGAACCTCCTAAACCTCCAAATGGGGGTCTTTCTACAGCCCAAAAGATGGTAACTTCATTCCGCTAGACTATCCCTTCAATAAGCAACTATGGTTTTTTGGAGTTTTAGGAGAGGGTTTTGGGACGGTTTGAGAGCTTGGAGAGGGGTTGTAAGGCCTTGGGAGTGTTGTGGTGGATGAGAGGGTTTGGGGGGCGCCCTTGGTGTATCATAAACCTTCCAAATGGGAGTCCTTTTATAGCTAAGAAGATGGCAACTTTATCTGTAGATCTGTCCTATCAATCTGTCTAGTCAGTCAGACCAGATGCAGGTGCCCCACTGGCACCCTATTAACAGGGTGCCTGGTGCCCTTTTTATAGGGCACCTAGTGCACTGTTTATAGGGTGCTTTGACTTGGTCAAAGTGCCCTGTTAAGGGGGCACTAGGCCCAGTTTGGTCGAAACATGCAGGGAAATTCCGATTTTTCGAAAAACTTGGTTTCCTTGGAAGACTACTCAAATATACTTCATGAAAACAAGAATTTAGGCTCTAAAATTGACCAAAATTGTGTGTCTACAAACATGACCATGTGAAATGAGGTGCTTGTGAAGTAGAAGTAAAGGGGAACAAAAAAATATCACAAAATATAGGTACTGGAAGGAAAGAAATTCATGACATGTACCATAAATGATATGAATGTATGTTCTACAATTCAGTCATATTTAACATGATTCGATATTTTTTAAAATATCTCATTCAATTAAATTGACATATCTTTGTTACTATCTCTTATTAGATACATATATCATAATGAAGTTTTTGATTATATGTAATGATAATTGAATCATAATGCGATCATGAAAATAAACTAATCATATAGATTTTTGTGATCTAAACGTTTCTAGCCATAGTATTTTTGAAATGTGGTGTTAAGGATCTAGATAAACTAGATGTGAGATGTTTATTAGTGGAATAAGTTTACTGAACTGACCAATTTAGAAACCTTAAATTATATCTTACTAAAGTGCCTATTAGGATTTTCTATCATTATGATTGTATGATTATACCTTTTACATGAGTTTCCAAAGATGTCTTATCAAGACGCATCTTGTGCTTTGATTATTGACTCATGAGTCACCCAGTTCGATGGCCTAGTATAGTTAATGGATCGGGTAAAAGGAAAACTCATTGGAGAAAAATAAGGGAAAAATAAGAGATCGTTTACTTTTGATAAGTGAGAGAGAATGTCTATGAGATAGCACTCTAAATCTCTTGTTAGGATAGAAAGAATAATTAGAAAATGAGTTTTTAAATGATTTTATTCGCAATACCTGCTCCAAAAGTGTTGGTATACTAAAAGATTGATAGTCGATGCCATATCTGTAGACACGCCAAATTTGCCTAATTCAGAGCATAAAACTCATGTTTTATAGGGTAACATGCATGATTGACCTTATAATGATGCCGGGTCTTTTAAAGTCGATTTGGAGCTTCGCCGAACGAAATCGGATGCTTTCTGAAGTTTTCCGCAAAAAGCCGTAATTTCCGAGCGAAAGCCACACGTAAATCGTGTAAACATGAAAATTGGCTGAATGACCAATGCCTAATGATCATGCATTTAAGGTTAT
Source organism: Cryptocoryne crispatula var. balansae (assembly GCA_036172225.1). NCBI lineage: Eukaryota > Viridiplantae > Streptophyta > Magnoliopsida > Alismatales > Araceae > Cryptocoryne > Cryptocoryne crispatula. The sequence continues at coordinate 31,781,059 of CM069921.1, forward strand.
GGTCATATTCACACCCCGGACAAGTTTTGCTGCATTCCGTGCTTTTCGGTTTGCCGTCGGAGTCATTTTGACCAGTATCGGATCTTCTGTTCACTGCCCTAACTTACGGATAAAATTCTGAAGTTTTGGAGGGTGTGATGGCTGATCCTATGCTATAGAAAGCTTCTTCGGCCTGTTATCTTTCCAACGCAACAAACGGCGTCGAATTCTGAGTTCGGGAGTGTTCGCAATGGCTTCCGGAAGAAGGACGCGCGAAACCAGTCCCATGCGCCCGGGTTCTTGGTCACATGCGCCAGGGACCCAGGGCACGTGGCCATGCGCCCTACTAGTGAGGCATGTGACCTTGTGCCCTCACTTGAGGGCACATGCGCCCCACCTTTAAGGCACGAGGGACCCAGTTTTTCACCGGGACTCTACCACTAACCGTCGATCGGATAAGGCCTACTTTTTCGAGGTTGTTTGTGCCCATGCACCCTCACTGGGGGGGCACATGCGCCCCTCAGTGGGGCGCAAGCGCCCTGCACCAGGGGGCATGCGCCCAGGGGTCGGGCGCAAGGCCCCCTATTTTTTAGTATTGATCGCGCCTTCTGTTCTCCTATAAATGGACTCTGATTCTGGTCGTTCCAGAGGCATGAGCACGACCCCCCAGGCATCTCAAGACGTCAAACCACCCTCCTGCATCGATTTTGTTATTTTTAGATAGATAATTTCGAGTTTTTAGAGAGAGAAAAGTCGGTTCAAGAGAGAGGAAGGCTGTTCTGCAGGTGATCTGCCAAGTCTCTCTTCTTCGGCCTCTACAGCAGTGTTTGGACGTCTTCTGCCAGTGCTCTCTTCATCAAAGTTCTTCCTATCCAAGTCTTCTTGAGTTTTCAATCGACGGCACTTGATTCTGAGGTCGGGGCTGGTCGTGAAGAGCGCAGAAGAAAATTCGCGCCTGACAGATCCTGGACTGCTGCTCGGCTTTTTCGACAACACAGATTTGGCTATATCTTTCTCTATTCAACTCAGAATCTTTCAGTTCTTTTTTCTACCTCTTTTTTTAGTGATTATACATCCTCATATCATTTTTTTACATTTTTTTGCATTACTTTTATACTGTTTATCCTAAAAATAAAAAAAGGGGGTTCGAGATAACCCGAATCCGGTCAGTTTCTAGTCAATTGTGTGTTTTATGTTATTCTCTTTACATATACTCCACTTTGTCTAGTTCTAATTGTCTATTTCACTTGTTTGTTTGTCTAGTTGCATAGAATATCAAGCACCCACCGCGTTGAGGACTCTTCTTCATCGGCCGGCCGAAGAAGGAGAAGCTTTAACTCACACTCTTCCCGCTAAGGTACACATGGTCATATTTCAATTTTAATTCTATAAATTGGAACCCACAGTTCCTGGCGACCACGTTTATTTCTTCTCACCCTCCTCCCACATGACCCGAACCATCTCTTTGGTGATCAAGCGACGCCAAGGGATGAAAGTTTGGGGATCAATGTGAGTGTGGGACCGAGGTGAGAGTTGTTTTCCGAGTTTTATTCCTTTCTTTCCTCATCCCCTCTTGAGGTGACGATCTGGATTCACGGACTTCCCTGAAAAGGAGAGGACCCCGTCGAATTTTCAGAGTCGATAGCTTTGTGGCGACCACGGTGGGACAGGCAATGTCTTCAACCGTCGGTGCTTAGTGTTTTGTTTTGCAACTAGTTCTAGTTCTAGACCGGTTCCCACGTGAGCCTTTCCTTCTTTCCACCTCTCTTAAACTTCATGCCATCTCAAAATTTCTGATTTCACCCATCTTTTATCATATCTGAAGTGCCAAGTATGCCATTTAATTTCTGCATTTTATTTAAACCAGTTCCCACGTGAACCACCCTTTTCCTTTTAAATCGGTTCCCACGTGAACCAATCTCTTTCTTTACTTCGGTTCCCATGTGAACCAAATCACTTTCCTTCAGATCTATCCCCACTTGGATCAGATCTTTATTCACCTTTAATTGGCCCCACATGGCCCTCTTTTGAATCATTCAAACCGGTTCCCACGTGAACCACCCCCTTTTACCCAAAACCGGTTCCCACGTGAACCACCTTTACCTTCTACCCCAGTTCCCACATCGGTCCCCATGTGGACCACCCCTTTTGCTTGGCTATCAGATCTGAACCCTCTTCTTTCCATCACTTTTCACTATCTCCATTTGGCTCACATAAGAAACAAGTCTAGATTCTAGTTTCTAGTTGCTTGTCTAGTTTCTAATTGCTTGTCTGGTGTTGATTGCTTGTTTAAGTTTATGCTTTGCTCATTACTTGTTTTACTACTTGATTGCATTCTCTGCTCCTTCTCTCTACCTCCTTCTTTTACACTTTTTTGAGGCGGGAGCTCACTCTCCCATTTACCCCTCCCATCCCAAACACCCTCTTGGTAGATTCTGACCTCTCTTCTAGGATATTCCTTCCTAGTTGACTTGGTTGGCTTTCATCAAGGCCTCCGTAATTCCTCATACGTGGAGTATTCCTCTTCACGATCGGGTTGGTTGTACCACTCCCCAAAACCCGAAGCATCCTACGTTACCTACACGTGGTGAGTTTGTGTGAAACCTAGGTCATTGGAGATTGGAGTTAGGATCCTAACCCATTTGTTGAGAGAACAATTCTTAACAAAATTCATAAACCTAAGGTTTAATCAAAATCATTGCGTAATTTTGCTTTCAAGTCTTTGCATAACTTGCTTGTCAAACAAAAATTCAAACCTCTAACTTTTTGCAAAATACTAAAAAAACCAAAAAAAGTTCTTTGTTTACTTTGTCAACTTGTTTGTTCCTTGAAGTTCAATGCAACTAAGGTCTGGAAGACACGTTGGAATGGCGGAGAAAGCTGAACATCGAGAGCACGAGATGGGTCATCAACCAAATCCGTCAGATAGTCGTGTTAATCCATTGTTTGAGTCAGAAGCGCAAGAGGTCCCTCAACCATCTGCTCCTCGTGATGTTGAACAACTCTTTAGGGAGTTGTCTCTCTATACTGACCCAGAAACCTATGCCCATATACAATCCATGGTGAAGGGCAAAATTGCTTCGCATCAGCCGAAACCAATCAAGTTGCCTTATCTCCTCGTCCTCTGGTTTGACCACCACTCATTCAATCACCCTTTGTTCAACCACCTGTTGTTCAACAATCCATGATTCAACCATCATTGGCACTAGCACAACCATCTGCAGTTCAACCCTCTATAGTTCAACCATCTGTGGTTCAACCCTCATTTGTTCAGCCATCTTATTTCAACCATGTTGCTCCCTTGGCCCATCAAGTCATGGGACAATCTTCAAGTCATGCTCCTCAATTTCAGAACCATGTCTCTAACCACATACCCCCACCAGTAAACCAAGAACCTGCTCTCACAAGGGCAATCATGGATCAGCTCACCCAGATGAATGAACGTTATGAAGAGCTGAGATGTCGCCTAGACTCCAAGTCAGTTCCTGAGATCTCCATTCCTTCTCTGCCAGTCCTACACCTGCCACCTTCTGAGCTACCAGTTTATCGCCGCTACAATGGTACTGGCAATCCTTTTCTCCACTTAAAAGATTTTCTTTATGAGTCCTCGTTCTGGAAAGATGATCGTAGGGTTCTTGCTTTCTTATTCCGCCGATCACTAGAAGGGTCTGCATTGGAATGGTTCTACTCACTCGACTCCTTTGAGGCAGGAGACTTCAACATTGTCAAGACAAAATTCTTGCAGAGATACAGAGACCGGGTGCCACCAGCATGCTCCATTACAGATTTGATTGCTGAGAAGATGAAGCCCGAAGAGGACTTCATAAAGTTTGCTGATCGCTGGAGGGGAATGGCAGAAAAATTGACAGATGTGATTTCTGAAGGGGAACAAGTGAAGATGCTCATTGGCAACACTACACCTCGCCTTGAGGAATGTCTTGATCATGCACCGTCCTACCACAATGAATGAACTCTATGACGGTGCCCGATACTTGCAAGCCCACTTCAAGGATGCCACAATGATAAACCCTTTCGATCCTAAAACTAGAAACCTCGGGAAAACCCCCTTTGCACCGTTGGGCCTACAACCGAAGGAGTGGTCAACAACGAAGCTATAAACATTGTGGGGAACCAGGGAGGGAATCGTCAAAACCAGTTCAGAAACCCACCACAAAACCATTCCTATTACCCTCCTCAACAACAGGTTAGGCCACAACAACCACGACAACCACAACAACCCCCGCAACCAGTAGCACAACCCCAGCAACCTCGTCAACCTACCTACAATAGGGCACCGCCACCACCCAATCAGGCACCACGAAGGGGAGGTCCTAGGAGAGAAAACTACCAGCAACTCCCTTACTCCTTGACCGACATTTTCAATGTACTCATGGCGGAGAAACAGTTGGAATTGCCCAAGGAAAGAGAGGTTTGGCCAACAAATGTAGATATGTCCCGATACTGTGCTTACCACCGGTGCCCTGATCACACTGTAGAAGTGTGCTTTCAATTCAAGGATTACATCCATGATCTGAATGACCAAGGCAGCATTGATTGGGTCCAAATGGAGGAATGCATACAAGCTATGAAGGCTAGGCAGCAGCAGCGGCAACGTCCACCGGCTCAACCTCAACAACAACCTGGCTTGGGGATTGTCCAAAATACGCTCCCATTACATGCTCCCGCTCCAGCACCGGCACCAGCACATCCAAACCCAGGAATTGGTCTAGTACACTCCATTGTCCGGGGAGATGCCGGCCCGTGCTCAAGGTTGGCAACTAGAAAACCAAAATGCAACCATGCTGTCAACCCGCCTAGGCCTCCCGCTATGAACCACCGCTAGACAAATAATCCGTGCACCTTCTACTCCACAACTACCACAAAGCTCAATAACCCAACCACTGGCCGCCACTTCTTCTCGCCGGCCCATCATTAGGCCAGCCCCCTCTCTCACTACACCTCCTTCAACCATTGTTACACACCGGCCCTTGCTCATCCGACCACCACAATCACCACCAAACCTGAACCCCCAGCCTACGAGCTCTACCACTCCAAAACCCCAACCTATCATACAATCACAACCTTCATTAAACTCATCAACCACTTCTGCACCCCGGCCTCTTCTTATCGTGCCACCGGTATCACCATCACTACCACCTCCAAATCCTACCCCTCTACCAACTAACCCCATCATCCCGTAACCATCAATCCCATTACCTATCATACCCGCACCTACACCACCTGTTCCACCGTAACCCACCCCGGTTACCCCGTCACCTCTACCCGACCACCAAATAGCCCCGGTGCTTCGGAGTGGGAGGATGTTCCAGCGGCTCTTTCCCCAAGCCGGAACTCAACCGCAAGAGCCAGTGGAGGAGGAACAAGTAGAAGAACCATTGCCAGGCACGGCGTATGATCTGTTAAAACATTTAGATAAGACACCAGCCCGTATTTCTATACTTGAGTTGATCAAAAGATCAAAGGTGCACCAGGAGATTCTACAGCAGTACTTGCAAAGGGTCATGGTGAATGAAGATCTCCCACCTGAGAAGATCATTACAGTGTTAGCCCCTAGAAGTGAGCACCCAACACTCACTTTCTCTCAAGAGGAATTAGCAGATCCGGAATTTAGGAGATATGCTTTGCATGTGGCTGTTATCATCTGTAATATTGAAGTGAAATCATGTCCGGTTGACACTGGAGCTTCTATCAACGTTATGCCGCTAGAAACTCTACAGTTGTGTGGCATTTCTGAGCAAGAAATCAAGCCATCCTGTGCCATGGTGACGGCCTACGACAACTCCAAGAAGTCTGCACATGGGGTGGTCGCTCTAGAAGTCAAACTTGGACCATGTACGGTCACAACAGATTTTCATATTCTAGAATTGGATCCAACTTTTCGGGCTATACTTGGGAGGCCATATTTGGAGGCAATAGGAGCTGTGGCTTCAACAAACCACCAGTGCATAAAATTTCCCTTTAAAGGACAAGTGGTCAAAGTGACTAGCATGCCTATGAAGGATGAGATGAATGATGTTTTTACATCACCCCTAGGTCTGTCAATACAACCCCAGATTTCAGTGGGAGAATTGCCAGAAGTCAGATGCATGACCGCCTCTCTACTAGACACACTGGGATGGCGGATGATGATGAAATTGGGCTATCAGCCTAGAAGAGGTTTAGGCAAGGATCTTCAAGGGATCACTCAGCCAATTGAAAATGCGAAAAGGCCACGCAGGCAGGGGTTGGGATATGAAGAGGGTTCCATCCCAAGGAGGATCTTCCAGCTAGGATATGCCATGGGACTCCATACATTCTTTATCAAAGGGGAGACCATGATGATGGCTGAAGATGGCAAAAGTTCCGTGATAGCTGTCAAGAGAAGAAAAGCTCCAGAAGAAGAAGAAGAAGACTTGGAAGACTTATGCTTATCTTTGACTCGTCTGTTCTCAAGTGGGGAAGAGCACCAGGAACCACTCAAGAGCAGACCAATATTGGATCATCTGGTTGAGCATACCACCCAAGTCAAAACCATTCCACGAGGCTCAAATACAACAATGCCATGTTTGAACTTCGTACCATTGTTTCTAGATCTTTTGGATGGGCTTCAGGGCCCACTTACCCACTTTGGGCCCATGTGCCCTCTTCAACCTTCCACTCTTATTGGGCCAGCTTGCCCATTCGCTTCCCTCATCAACTTCAGAACTGAGGGCTTTTCCCAACATGGGCTCACATGCCCATTTATTTCTATGATCGGGTCCACGTACCCATTTACTTTTTTCATCGCTTTGGACCCATGTGTCCACTTTTCGTTACCATTGGGACCACGAGCCCCTTTTTCCCCTTTATTCTTAAGTTTTTCTCTCCGGTAATTCGCCCGGTTTCCGGCAAGCCTCGAGTCACCCGAGGCTCATTCTATCTTTTTACTTGAAATTTCCAAAAAAAAACGTCTTCTCTGAAACTCACATTTCCATCGAGGAGACGTCTCTACTCATCCCAGAGGGTGCTCCCAATCAGGGATCCCTCTTTTCTGAATCATTGATCGATTTGCTCGATCCTCCCTCCACTGTAAATACCACCTTTCCAGATTTATCTTCAGTAGGTCAAGTTAGGTTAGGAAATAGGAAAGTCAGAGGTAAGCGAGTTCCAAATAGGTATCTGCAACAATTGACACAGAAATGCGTAGAGTGTGTAAGGCTGCCAAACTTTTTAGAGAATACTATCCAGTTAGATGAAATCCGATATGAGGATGAGCATAACATAGATCATACTTTGGGAGTATATAAGGTGGTATCAGAGAAAGATCCCGAATCCGAGGATGAAATCGAGGACTTGGCTGATGCATATGCATCTGGACGTAGAAGATTTGAAGAACCATCAGCCATAGGGAATGAACCGACCAAGGAACTGAATTTAGGAACCCTGGAAGATCCTAGGACTATCCTCATCAGTGCAAACCTCACTCCCTCAGAAGAACAACGTTTGATCAAAGTTTTGGAAGAATATAAGGACACATTCGCATGGACATATGAAGATATGCCGGGATTAGATAATTCACTGGTTGAACATAGATTAACCTTGAAACCTGGAACTACCCCGGTTAAACAAAAGCTCAGGAGGTTCCACCCTGATATTGCACTCAAAATGAAAGAAGAGGTCGACAAATTACATCAAGCAAAATTTATTAAGGTTGTCCTATATCCGCAATGGGTGGCTAACATAGTCCCTGTTATGAAGAAGGATGGACGAATTCGGATTTGTATAGACTTCAGGGACTTGAACCGAGCGTGTCCTAAAGATGATTTCCCTTTGCCTCATATCGATGTTTTGGTTGATAACACAGCTGGATTTGAAATGCTTTCATTCATGGGTGGCTATTCTGGATACAATCAGATCCGGTTAGCTGAGGAGGACCAAGAGAAGACCTCATTCACTACACCTTGGGGAACATATTGCTATGTTGTCATGCCCTTTGGGTTAAAGAATGCCGGTGCTACATATCAGAGGGCTATGATGGCTATTTTTCATGACATGATGCACACCCTTGTAGAGGTGTATGTGGATGATTTGGTTATCAAGTCCAAGAATCGGGAAGATCATTCTGAAGTGTTAAGGAAAGTTTTGCAACGAGCTAGAGAATACAAGCTGAAAATGAACCCTAAGAAGTGTATCTTTGGAGTTTCATCAGGAAAGCTACTTGGGTTCATAGTAAGCAAAAGGGGCATAGAGATCGACCCAAACAAGGCCAAGGCAATTATTGGTATGCCTCCTCCGAAGAATATGAAAGAACTTCGAGGATAGATTGGGAGGCTACAATTTGTCCGCCGGTTTATCTCACAACATTCCCAAAAGTGTAAACCTTTCTATGAGTTAACCAAGGCGGGGGCCGAGTTTAAATGGGATTCGAAGTGCCAGGAGGCGTTTGATGGGTTGAAAACATACCTGGCAAGTCCCCCTGTACTTAGACCACCAATTCCCGACAAACCTTTGGTCCTCTACATTTCGGTTCTTGAGAACTCTCTTGGGGCAGTCCTTGCACAAGTTGATGAAGAAGGGAAAGAACGAGCTACTTACCACTTGTCCAAGATGTTTGATGTTTGTGAGCTGAAGTACACTGTGGTAGAAAAGACATGTGCTGCTCTTGTTTGGGTGGTTCAGAAACTCAAGCATTATTTCCTTGCTCACCAAGTCAAGCTCATTGCTCGTATCAATCCCATTAAGTTTCTGTTAGAGAAGACAGTCTTGACTGATCGGTTAGGGCGATGGCAGAGTTTCTTATCCCAATTTGATATCACTTATGTCCCACAGAAGGCAATCAAAGGTTATGCTATTGCTGAACACCTTGCCCATCATCCCATACCCATCTTTGACCCAGTCCGGTCGGAGTTCCCGGATGACGAACTAATGTCAGTCCGATCTTCCAATCTTTGGACATTATATTTTGACGGGGCTCTGAACTCTCATGGTAGAGGGATAGGTATTGTCCTTCTGTCACCTGAAGGTGTCACCATTCCACAGGCTTTTCAGCTTAACTTTCCATCAACCAACAACATAGCTGAGTATGAAGCCTTGCTGGCCGGGCTGGAGGCCGCTCATTTCCATGGTGCCACCGAACTGAGGGTGATAGGTGATAGTCAATTGATCCTACGCCAGGTCCTATCCAAGTACCGAACTTCCCATCCAAACCTCAAACCCGACCAGGAGCTCACCACCTGCTACATCAAGCTATTCTTCAAACTCACCTTTGTCTATGTTCCCCGCGCTCAGAATATCCTCGCCGATGCCTTAGCTTCACTAGCTTCATCTCTATCTGTCCCGCTAGGCAGGCAAGTGCGGACTATCCACATCTGTAAGAGATCAATTCCAGCAATTGAGGATGGACGTTTTCTGAAGATTAAGGAAAGATTCAACAGAAAGGAATACTTGGAACATAAAGAAGAAATCTCCTTGATTGAGTTCGAAGAATTAGAAGATGGTGGGAGACCTTGGTATGACGAGATTGCGAGGTATTGCCAAGATCAGTCAAATCCACCGGGATCAACTACCAAGGAAAAGAAGGCAATCAGAAGAGTATCCCAGAGGTATACAATCCTAGGAGGAGTGCTCTATAAGAGAAGCCTAAGTGGAATATTACTCAGGTGTCTTGATGAAGAAGAAGCTGAGTTGGTGCTAAAGGAAGCACATTCTGGAGTTTGTGCTGGTCATGTGAATGCCCAAGCCCTTGCTAAGAAAATCATCCGACAAGGGTATTATTGGCCAACTCTAGAAGAAGACTGCTCCATCTTTGTCCGGCATTGTCATTCATGTCAACTCCATGCCGACAAGATTCACTCTCCCGCATCTTCCCTACATCCAATTCATGCCCCATGGCCTTTCGCCATGTGGGCTTTTGATATCATTGGCCCCTTGAGTGACCTCAACTCCGAAATGCGCTCAAAATCATTCATTCTGACGGCAACGGAGTACTTCACAAAGTGGGCTGAAGCGGAAGCATTCTTGGAGATTAAAGCGTCAACAGTTTTCTCCTTCATCAAGTGCAACATCCTGGCAAGGTTCGGGATCCCCAGCGACATCGTCACCGATAATGGGCCACAATTTCTTTCTCAAGATCTACGTGATCTTTGCAACAGGTATTACATTTCATTGCATCATTCATCACCATACTATCCTCAAGGCAATGGTCAAGCAGAAGCCACCAACAAAACCTTAATCAAAATCATCAAGAAATCTTGTAAGTCTAGCAAATTTGCCGACTGGCCTGATAAGCTTGTAGATGCTCTATGGGCTTATCGTACTTCTGTAAGGACTCCAACTGGACAAACTCCATATGCTTTGGCATATGGGATGGAAGCAGTGGTCCCTTATGAAGTATTACTTCCATCTCTCCGAGTTCAGCTCGACAGGGATATTCCTATTGATGAGAGACGAGAATCTCTCCTTGCACAGCTTGAACTCTTGGATGAAAGAAGGTTAGCCGCCGCCGAGCATGCCCGGACTTATCAGAATAGACTTAAAAGGTTTTATCAAAAGAGGGTGGTCGAGAGAAAGTTCGAAATCGGTGAGATGGTAGTCAAACGCATATTCGTTAAGCCAGGAGGTCCCCGCTCCAAGTTGCAACCTAACTGGGAAGGGCCTTTTGTAATCACTGAAAAGTATCCAGGTAATGCATATGAATTGACTAATGCAGATGGAGAAAAATTGAATCATCCTTGGAATGGAGTTTACCTCAAAAAGTACTTTCCATAAAAATGGAGAAACCACTGGTATAATCTCAAGTCATCGATCCTAGGTTGTTCGTGAGAAGTCAAGGGTAGGTACCATCCTACACACACAACACTTCCCGATCCTAGAATCCAGATAACCCGACACTTGCGAAAGGCAAGGCAGAAATCTAGAAATGGAAGGAGTACCCTTACCCTTTTCTCTTCTACTCGGTCCAAGATAGGGAGAGAAGATTAGAGAGGGGTAGTATCGAAAACACTCGCCACCCTAGTAGGAGGCCGTCTCAGAGGGTACAAAAGGGTGCCAAAAGATGGGCAATGAACCCCTCAGGTTAGAAAAAGAAAAAAATGATCAACCTGTCTGAATGAGTACCCAGAATGATAGTCAAGGCATAAGGCACTAAAAGATGGGCAATGTCCCCACGGGTCAAAAACCTGTCCAAATATGTGCCATACAGAAAAGAGCAAAAAAAAAAGAAGAAAGAAAAACCCAAAGAGGCCGAACCCCAATGGGTAATTTGAGTGAGAGTAGAGAAATCCCTCTCAACATCTTCAAACCCTATCAAGGACTTCCTCTATACTCTTCCTCCTTAAACTCCTTGGGTAGGGTAAACCGACCAAATCCAGGTGGAACCCAAGTCGATCAAAGGGAGAAGGTTAGAAGGATTCTAGGTAGGGAACTTTATTTCTTGCACGTGGCATCTACCACTTGAGTCTTGACAAACCCCAAAGACCGATGAACTGTCTCAAATACCAGCATTTTCTCCACAAAAAAATGCATATTTCAAAAACCAAAAAAAAATTGCATATTTCAAAAATCCAAAAAAATGCATATTTCAAAAACAAAAAAAATGCATATTTCAAAAACCAAAAAAAAATGCATATTTCAAAAACCCCAAAAAATGCATATTTCAAAAGTCCAAAAAATTGCATATTTCAAAAATCCAAAAAAAATTTAAGTACTTTTTCCAAATGATTGTTTTCAAGAAAAATCCAAAAAAAAAAAAATTGCTTAGTCATGATCATTGCCTTAGTTGCATCCATGCTTATTTGATTGTCATGCATATTTTCATTTTTGCATTGCATATCCATTTTTACTTTAATTACCTTGTTAAGAAGGCTCTTCCCCTTGACCTAAGTCAAAGTTGACCATAATAGGCAAAGGGATGAGTCCTGATGAAGATCTAATCTCCTTCTGTCAAGTGTTTCAGGCATTTCAATATAGGAGAGGAGAGGATTCACACCACGGCAGGTAAGTTCTCTCAACCCTTACCACCAATTCATTTTAGTCATTTGTTTTATTCCACCTTGTTAAGAAGGCTCCTCCCTTTGACTTAAAATCAAGGCATACGATATACAGGCAAAGGGATGAGTCATAATGAAGATTTAATCATTTTTCATTAAGTGTTTTCAGGAGCTGAAGAAGCAAAAAGAGAAAGGCAATCAGGTATATTTTTTATGAAAAAAAAAAAAATTGGCCTCAGGGCGCATGTGCCCTCATCTGGGGGCACATGGCCAGGTGCCCCATCCCCTGGGCGCATGGCCAGGTGCCCCCGATCGGGGGCACATGGACAAAAAAATTCGAAAAATTCAGAAAAATCTCAAAAATTCAGAAATTGTCTATAATGTTAAAAATGACATTTTTGCTAAAGGAACTATCATTAAGAACTTTGTTTTGACATCCAAATGATGGTTCAAATAGTAAAATCTTCAGTTGGTCATTTCAGAAACAATCTGATTCATATGACAATTCTGTCTGTTGGGTACTAACCAGAAATGTGCAGGCAACCTTTTTAGTCCTAACAGGTGAATTGGCGAGATCAATGTTCCCCAAGGAACGTCATGCCAACCTTGTGGCAAAAGAGAGGAAGCGCTACCTATCGTGGTGCTGTATTCCGTCAAAAGGACAAGAGAAGGATGGACCAGAGATGCTGATGAACCAGGCGGTCGATGCAGCTTACCTGAAGATTTCATCCTCAGCATTCTCATCAATCTTACATCATCACCAACACTCCATTTTCATTTTTGCACTTCACATCACTCCTACTATCTATCACCTAGTTATGTTAGGTCCATTTTATATATATTATATGCATTAATGTTGAAGACCTTGAGAGTGAAGATGACTGGGCCCGAGATCCCCTTCAACAAAATCTACGACGGCTTGGTCATTTCTTCACACTCACGGATAAGCCAAAATTGAACATTGGAGGGACGATGGTTCCTAATCGGGTGTCTTGACCTCCAATAGACGATCTATATCTTCAACTATTTTCTACATGATTTTCTATGTTTTCACATCCATCTCCTTTTCTTTCTTCATCATTACCAATTCTATTTCATTATGTTTTCTCTTTCTTTTATTTCATCATGTTTTATTATTTCTTTTATCCCTTTATGTTTTATTCCTTTCTTTTTTGTTCCACCATGTTTTATTCTATCATTTCTTTTATCCCACCGTGTCTTTTATCCCACCCCACCGTGGCAATTGTCATGCCATTGTTTCTTCTTTCCCTTCATTCTGTGTTAGTCCCACCATTGTCTTTCAATCTCACTATGGCTTAAGTCTGTCTTGTCGTTTTCCGAATACCGGGTTTTCTGCCAGAACATGATTCATGGTTTTCACGATACCCGAGCAATTTTGCTATGCTTAAAACGAACCCTTTTAGAACTTGAGGTTCTTCCACTCAGAATTAAACTGAGTATTTTTGGTGAAACTTGAATGAACTTGAGATTCCAAATATGATGGATTGGTATTCTTTTCTTTTTAAGATCAACTTCTCTTTTAAAAACTTTAGCCCATCACAGTACAAGAACACCGCAAAGTTCGGGTTGCTGGCTGATGATGAACCTACGAATTCGAGGACTCCTCACCACGCTGAGGGTTGGCTACATCCTTTTATCCTTTATCACTTACTTTTTCATCTCTCGTGCCAAGGGCATGTCTTTTACCAGTCAATTATATGAGGTTTTGATAGAACATGAAAGCGATCTAGAATACTCAGAGAGATTCATTTTGCTGGATCGGGGTAAATAAGCGTGTCTATATCTACACCTTGATGCCACCTTTTCAGTTCATCACCATTCCATTTCACTACATTCATCTACATTCACTTGCATTCCATTACAGTTCACTCCGAATCACTCCGCTTCATTACATGCCACTCCCTTACAAAGCCGACATCAAGGCGAGGCAAGCTGTAGACACGCCAAATTCACCTAATTCAGAGCATAAAACTCATGTTTTATAGGGTAACACGCATGATTGATCATATGATGATGCCGGGTCCTTTTAAATTGATTTGGAGCATTCGCCGAATGAAATCGGATGTTTTCCGACGTTTTCCGCAAAAAGCCGTAATTTCCGAGCGAAAGCTGCACGTAAATCGTGTGAACATGGAAGTTGGCTGAATGACCAATGCCTAATGATCATGCATTGAAGTTTATGGTCATATTCACACTCCGAACAAGTTTTGTTGCATTCCATGCCATTCCGGTTTGCCGTCGGAGTCATTTTGACTTGTATCGGATCTTCTGTTCACTGCCCTAACTTCCAGACAAAATTCTGAAGTTTTGTAGGGTGTGGTGGCTGATCCGATGCTATAGAGAGCTTCTTCGGTCTGTTATCTTTCCAACTCAACAAACGGCGTCGAATTCTGAGTTCGGGAGTGTTCGCAATGGCTTCCGGAAGAAGGACGCGCAGAACCAGTCCCATGCGCCCAGGTTCCAAGGCACATGCGCCCGGGACCCAGGGCACATGGCCATGCGCCCTACCAGTGAGGCACCTAACCATGTGCCCTCACTTGAGGGCACATGCGCCCCACCTTTAAGGCACGTGGGAACCAGTTTTTCACCGGGACTCTACCACTCAACCGACGGACCGGATAAGATCGAATTTTTCGGAGAAGATAGCATATGCCCTCACTGGGGGGCACATGCGCCCCTCAGTGGGGCGCATGCGCCTGGCACCAGGGCGCATGCGCCCAGGACCAGGGCGCACAGACCCTATTTTTTAGCTCCGATGAGATTGCTCGTTCTCCTATAAATGGACTCTGATTCTGGTCGTTCCAGGGAGAGGAGAACGACTCCCCAGGCATCTCAAGACGTCCTATCACCCTACTGCATCAATTTTATGATTTTTAGAGAGAGAATTTCGAGTTTTTAGAGAGAGAAAAGTCGGTTCAAGAGAGAGGAAGGCTGTTCTACAGGTTATCTGCCAAGTCTCTCTTCTTCGGCCTCTACAGCAGTGTGTGGACGTCTGCTGCCTGAGCTCTCTTCATCAAAGTTCTTCCTCTCCAAGTCTTCTTGAGTTTACAATCGACGGCACTTGATTCAGAGGTCGGGGCTGATCGTGACGAGTGCAGAAGCAAAGTCGCGCCTGGCAGATCCTGGACTGCTACTCGGCTTTTTCGACAAAACAGATTTGGCTATATCTTCCTCTATACAACTCAGAATCTTTCAATTCTTTTTCCTATCTCTTTATTTAGTGATTCTCCATCCTCCTATCATTTTTTTACATTTTTTTGCATTACTTTTACTCTGTTAATCCGAAAATAAAAAAAAGGGGTTAGAGATAACCCTGATCTGGTCAGTTTCTAGTCAATTGTGTGTTTTATGTCATTCTCTTTACATATACTCCACTTTGTCTAGTTCTAATTGTCTATTTCACTTGTTTATTTGTCTAGTTGCACAGAATATCAAGCACCCACCGCGTTGAGGACTCTTCTTCATCGGCCGGCCGAAGAAGGAGAAGCTTAAACTCACACTCTTCACGCTAAGGTACACACGGTCATCTTTCATTTTTAATTCTATAAATCGGAACCCACGGTTCCTGGCGACCACGTTTATTTCTTCTCACCCTCCTCCCACATGACCCGAACCGTCTCTTTGGTGATCGAGCGACGCCAAGGGATGAAAGTTTGGGGATCAATGTGAGTGTGGGACCGAGGTGAGAATTGCTTTCCGAGCTTTATTCCTTTCTTTCCTCATCCCCTCTTGAGGTGACGATCTGGATTCACGGACTTCCCTGAAAAGGAGAGGACCCCGTCGAATTTTCAGAGTCGACAGTGGCGATGACCGCGATCTCGCGCAGGAACAGGGCTTCGACGTGGGTGGTGCCGTGCGGAAGGTGGCAACCGATTGGAGGAGAAGCGGCTGAGAGAAGAAAAATAATTAGGAAGGGAATAAAAACGGTAGATGTGAAGGAGAAGGAGGAGACGGCAGTTTAGAAGGATATTCGGAGGGAGAGAAAAACTGAAAGGATTAAGGAGGAAAGTATATTTATTATTATAAAATCTTATATTAAATATAATAAATATTTATAATTTACTAAAATATCCTAATCGTTACACATTATGTGCTAAAAACATTATCTTAAAAATTCGCATATATTGCTTTTTTATTACACTTTGTTCAAAAAAAAAACTTCATACTAACCCTTTGATATTGCTATTTATACTTATGTAAGTTATTGCTTAGGCCTTGTTTGATAACTATGTTAAGCACTTCTATTATTATCAATTTTAAAATTAAAAGTGATAAAAATGAAGACTATTTGTTTTGTATCAATATCAATATTAAAATTTTCGGTACAAACAAAACCATGACGCGTAGTACAATTATTCATTTTTATCAAAATTTGATATTGATACTACATCTACGAACATCAACATCAAAATTGATATTTTTTTCATTTCTAATCAAACATGTCATTAATACGTTAGTAAATGAACACTAAGTATGATATGTCCAAACAAAAGGTTGTATTTATCAAAGCAGGTGCATCTTTGGGCCCCATCGTCCTTTGATTCGATACCCTTTGTCGGTCGACAAAATAAAGTTAAAAATTTTACAATTATTGTCTTTGATGGTGTAAGTGCCGCTACTGCTCCAACTCATCTGCCCAACTGCTGAAGACTTCTCTCCATATTGTTTTTCCATTTGGTCCCAAAATATTTGTATCGAGTTGCTCTTGGTATCCATGTCCATGGCCATGGTGACTTTTATGAACCATCTTCGCTTGATCACGAACCAATATTCTTCCATCCATCCAGCGTGGAACATCAATGGGCCATCTGCTCTCATTTTTTATATGTAAAATATTTTTCTTTTGTTCATCATTTATATTCATTGTCTCATCGAGCTCTTGATATTCTATATCGAAGGAATATTGTGGTCTCATCCTCCATATTTGTATTGATGGGAATGTGTTTCCAATAGTAACTTCAGTGAAGGTTGCCGTTATATCTATTTCAAAGCATTGTATCAATAACGGGATCCATCCCACTATAGTTTTAACTATCATAGGGAAATTTAGATTATTAATTTGTTCTCTTGTGACAATTAATTTATTTATGACTCCTTGTTCAAGAGCATGGATTGATTGGTCGTCGATTTCATGATGTACTAATGTTATTCTTTGCTTGTCTATGTTTTTTGTTATACAATCTTTATATTCTTGTAATAATGGTAGGACTGGGTCATTCCATATTTTGTTGTCAATGAGGGTTTTAATTTCTACTGGCAAATTTTTATTAATATATTCATTGAGTGCCATTCTTTTTTCTTTTTGAAGCACATTGGAGAATATTGTTGTGTTTTCCATGTAATTTATAATATTTAATTGTTCCTCTGGTTCTTCATTATGGATATTTTTCTCAATAAAGATAATTAAATGATTATTGAAGATACCAGTATAGTTGCTTCGTTCTATCATATTTTGCTTCTTAAGTTCTATTATTTGATTTTGAAGTGCCACATAAATATTTTGGTGATGATGATGATTATTTTCTAGCATCATAATATATTCTTCCATGGTGCGAAGGGCTGTTATATATTCTAAGTTGCTTTGCAAACCGCCAGTTACCTTCCATAATTTATTTAGATTTTCATAAGTTTTTTTGCTCAAATTATTATTACTCCTATGAGAGCTTCTAGCTTGAGTTATTTGGTGTATTACTTGCTGGTTTTGTGCTTCTGCCATATTAATAATAATATTTCCTTCTGCAAAATTGATATTTATTTTTGGCTCACCTTTATTGATAGGTGTAATATAGGAATTTATTGACATGTTCGCCCTTGGCATGATAGTTGAAGAAGAGACCGTATTGCTTTCTTTATTTGACATAGCTGCTTGGAGGAAATTATTTTTCATTCTGAAAAGGTCGAGATAAATAATCAGCAACTATATTTTGATGTCCTGGCAGAAAATGTATTGAGTAACTATAATCTTCTAACTACATTAACCAGCGTACTCTTCTACTATTTTGATCTTCTTTTCGGTTTTTAATGTAATGATATAATCCTTTATTGTCAGTATTAATTTTAAAAGTTGTTGGTAATAACAAATATTTAAAACTTTTAATAGTTTTTAATATCGCTAAAAATTCTTTTTCATATGTAGAATAATTTATTTCAGGTTTAGAGAATTTTCCACAATTATATCCAACTACATTTTCTTTTTCTACAGTTAATATTCTTGTCCTGTAAAGTTGACTGGCATCGGTTGAAACTACTAATCTGTCAGTTTCTCTACGTATGATGGTTTTTGGGATCTTTGTTATTATTGACTTGATATATTTAATTTTATCATTTGAGAGAGTGTAACTTTTATTTTATCTGTTTCCCATCGCATTACAATTTTATCATTTTATTTTTTGTATTTTTTATTTTCTGAGTTAATTTTTCTTTGTAACTCTTTTGTTAGTTCACTTAATCAAGGAATATATTTTCTTCCATAATTTAAAATTCCTATAAAACTTTGTAATTGTTTTAGAGTTGTAAAGGTGTCTGGAAACTCTTTAATTTTACTTATAATATGACTTTGGAGTTCAATAAAACCTTGATCAATGATTTTTCCTAGATATTCTATTTTTTGTTTACAGAGTTCAATTTTCTTGGGTGATAAAATTATTCCATTTTTTATAAGAATTTATTTTATTATTTATAAAATGATGTTTATGTTGATTATAATCATCAGAGAATACTAATATATCATCTATGTAAACTATAATGAAATTATCATAATCTTTAAAAATTGAGTTCATCCATTCTTGAAAATTTTGTGGAGCATTTTTTATTCCGAATGGCATTACATTCCGTTCTAGATGTTCATAAGGTGTAGAAAACGAACTTAGTTCCTTAGACTCTTGGTCTTCTAATCTTATTTGCCAAAAACTTGATTTAGCATCAAATTTGTTGAACCATTTTTTGTTTTGTAATTTTTTAAGATACTATGACAGCTAGGTATATGGAAACCATCGAATTTTGTATGTTTATTTATTTTCTTATAATTTATTACCGTTCATGTCTTTCTTTTTTTTGTTCTGAGTGATTTCTTACCATAAAGGCAGGAGATATACGAGGACTTCAACTTGGTTGGATTAGTTTCATTTGTTTTAATTCTATAATTTGCTTTTGAAATTCCAGTACATCTTCTTTAGAATAAACTAAAGGTTTTGTTCTTAGATTTTTTTTCCTTTATGTTCTGGCATAAGTTCTATTTTGCAATATCTTGGGCTTCTCTCAAATAATTTTAAAGGGTTTTCAGAGAATAGTTCAGTTAAGCTGTTTATATAAACGTCTTGGAAACTTTCTCTGGATATATTTATTGGAAATTTAAAGATCTTTGGTACTATAAAGTATCGAGGTACTAAATTTTTTTATTATTTTTAGTAAAGGTTTTAAACATCTTATATATTGTAATCGGTGAATATTTATTTATGAAATTGTTACCTAGGATTATATTTCCTAGTCCTTCTTTTATTATATATACTTCAGGAATGATAAATATTTCTTCAATTTCATCCTGATCTAAAATATATATAGATACGTTTCTTAATATTTTATTAGAGTTGGTGTTTCTTGCTAGGCCGCAAAACAATTGTGGTTTTGTTAATTCTTCATTTTTATTTATAGGCCAAATTTTTTTTTCGACAATACTTTTAGTGGCTCCTGAGTCTAATATAGGAAAAATGTTATAATTTTGCCCATTTCCTAATTTAATTTTAATACATATTCTATTTATCTATCTTGTGATTGTTTCCATTAAATAAAATTATAGATTTTATTTATCATAAGATCTGCTAGTTTGTTTTTCTTTTTAATTCTGATGAATGACGTTTTTTCAAAGCTTTTGATTATAATTGTTATTTCTCTACTGTATGTGGATATGGTTCCTTCTATAATTTGTAAGTCTACATTTTTTAACCAACCGTTTTTTCCTTTTAGTATACCATAAAATTCTTCTGGTATCATAAAACCTAAACCAATATATAATATTTTTCTTTCGGTAGGTTGTAGGGTTACATTTTCGTTTGATAATAATGTAAAACCTATTTTTGATTTTTCTAGCCATTCAACATTTTTATCATATTTGATGACATAAAATTTATAATCTTTGAATAAATATTCTTTTACTTCTCTAATAAAGGGTCTTTCCATTCTAATCATATTTAACGAATCTGTTAGAAATTTTTTTACTGTTATTTGTTTTGATTCAATCGTGAAAGTAATACTATAAGGATTTATTGTAATTGGATTATATTGATTTAAGATGTCGTTACCAATTATTAATGCTACAGCATCTGGAGAGGTATAAAGAGTTTTGAATCTTAGACGATGTAAGTCTTTATTAACATCTTCGATTCTTATTTCATTGATGATGGCAATATTTTCAAAAGTTACTATGTTACCATCGAATATAATATATTGTTCTATATGTTTACTTTTTTCGATATTGTCTTCTATGAGTTTACTGTTAATATGTGATATAGAGGCTCCGATGATAGCATTAATCCAAATAAATTTAATTGGACTAATTTTTACTTGTACATTAATCATGGTTAATTTAGGATATATCTTTTTAGCTATAGTCATTATTTCATTTTGTTCATGTTTTAGATATTTATTTATGCAATAAGAGTATCGGGGTTGTTCTATCTCTTCTTCATCAATATCTTTATTCGTTAATCTGCTAGAAGGATATTCTAAATTTTTTAGTTTAATTTGTTTACTATCTATTATCAATTCTCTACTAATTTGAGATTTATTTTTTTGTTTTAAATCTTCTAAAGCTATATGCCATTCTTTTGGAAGAATAATTTTTGGTTCAATTATTTTAAAATAATTTTGTTGGTCCTCTAACATTATTATATTCTGATTTACTAGTCTGGTTGGCATATCGTTATGTTCCGATAGATTAGCTAAAAGCTTAGTAGTTATTGTTAATGGTTTACTTCCGGGAGTCATTTCTATATTTCTAAGTTCATGATAGATATATAAACCTTCATCTATGTTCTTATCATTTAAACTTATTGAGTATCGGGGAAATATTCTAAATTTAAGATATTCATAAATTAAATTACTTTGAATTATTCCTATTATAGATTGCGCCGGATTTATAAATCTTTTATCTGCTATTATGATCGTTGTTGGTGAGTTTATTCCTTTCTTAAAGTTAGCTTTTATAGTAATATCTATGGCTCCTAGATGTAGATATTTAATTTTATCTTTTCTTTTAGATTTTTTTAACATTTGGGTTATTTTGTCTTTATTTATGATTTGAATGTTGGTAATAGATCTATTAGTTTCTACTGAGTCAATTGTTTGTTCAAATCTTTCTACTAATAATTTATCTTTTCTCCGTAGATTCTATTTTAATTTATAAACTTTATTTTTCTCTATTTCTCAAGGTGCAAAGTTAACTTTAATAATGATATTCTATACGTTGTTTGATTGGAGTATCAAAAATGATAACGTATTAACATTAATATTGATATAATGTAATTACATAATAATTTTTTATTTGTACTATAAATTGAAAAATTAATCAATTAATTAATTAATCAAATATTTGTCTGTAGTAATATTAATTTTAAAATTAATAATGACAAAAGATGACTGATACTATTATTAGACAGAGCCTGTAAGATAGCACGTGCAGGTGCATCATCCGAACCGTCGATATTCTTATTCTCAAATACTGAGTTATCATCGTACGGTGCCCGGGAACCAATCATCCTACGGTGGTAGGAAGGAAGGATAGCTTGCCGTGCAAGACTCATCACGTCCTCCGGAGGTCTACCGGATCGCCTGATGCCACGTACACTCTCATACTAGGTTTTTTTTTCTGACTTTTCAAACATTTTCAACAATAACTTTTTTTTAAAGGCCATAAAATTTGTGCTTTTTATCTATAATTCTCACCCCCCGCACTCTCCCTTGAGCGCTGCCCCTCCTCCGTCTTGCCCGCGGAGCCAGCGGAAGAGAAGGGGTCGTGTGCACAGCAAGTGTTGGCAGCTCGGACGGGGAACCATGGAGCGGTTTGCGCTGCTGCGCTCCGCGTCCTGCTCCTCCATGTTAGGCCGGAGGCTCTTGTTCCGGGCAAGGTTCGACCACTCTTTCTCCCGTAGCCGCGGCAAGCAGAGGCAGCTGACTCAGAAACGCCGGCAGCTACACTCCAATGCCGCAAGGTGGAGATGGACCGTCTCTGCGCCGCCTTATCCCCAGCTCAGACGGGAATTCTCCTTTGAAAGTCCCCGGGCAGTGTCCACGTCTCCTAGGCCAAGCTCTCCAGGTAATGTGGAGCTTCGGGACTCACAAACCGTGAAAAAATATTACAAAAAATGTACCTTTTAATGGACTTATTCCTGTACTAGAGGAGGATTATTTGTGAAAGCTGTAGATTGTTATGTTGAAGGAAAGTGTAGTGATGTTAGTAAGCCATGATAGGTTAGAATATACATCAATTAGCAAACTTATCTGGGTGTTTGGTCACCAAGTGAATTTATATACACTTTTGCGATAAAATTATACATAAAAATCAATGCTAAGATAGCTGAAGACATAATATTATTATGTTTGGTGAGATATGATAAAAGAAGGTGGGGGACACCAGGAAATATGATTGCCAAACACCTTTTTTTTAACAATTTTTGTCACAAAAATATATAATTTAGAGAAATGGCATTTTATCATGCAGCCAAACTTCCTATAATGGAAATCCAGTAATCATGGGTTTGAGAAGTTTATATGCTAACAGTATAAATTCTGCCGCCACTCCTCTTTGATTTTTCTTGAGTGCTCTTTCTGGTCATAGTCGGGTAGTATGATTCATTATCCAATAGAAACAAGGACTCGGTAGGAGAATAATACCTGAGACAAAAAAGGGTGGATGAATTTTAGGAGGAGGAGCATATAAGAAATAAGAAAGATGGCTTCTTCCTATAGCTAGTGTTCCTTTAGTAAGTAATTCGGACAAATAATGCTGATTATCTGAGCTATGGTTACCGAACTATTTGAAAAGGAGCACCCATCCCCATAGCATCAATGCATTTATATTATATTTTCAAAATTTTCTCAGTTATTAGATAAAACACCTTATGTCTATTAATTGCCCCAAGTAAAAGTTTTATATTATTAAATGATGTTTGAAACACAATATGAATGCCTAATCTAAGTTATGCATGCTAAAGGTATTTTAAGCAGCTGCATTGCAATGAGCTGACCGACTCCCTACAGTTGTCTCTTATCCTGTCACGCCCATTCTCATGTCTCAAACATAGTGTATTATTTTGAACTTTATGAGATATTCTGCTTTATTTTATGTATTACACATTATACTTTGTCTATATTTAATTTTGCTTTTGGTTAGGTTCTAATCTGTTCTTCACCTTCTTCATGTCCATTACTTATATGCAAATAATATATGTCATAGCCTCATTTGCAGAGCAGTACTTGATGTAAAGCCAGCCTTTTTGTCTGACATACCTACAATCAACTTAATTGTCCTAGATTTGTTCTTATTAAATATGTTACATCGATGTCATCTTTATTTAGAAGAATGGATTCCTTGTGGTTCTAGATCTAAAATATTATTACAATAGTAGTTCATTGTATCCTCTTGGGGGATTTGTTCAAATTCAAAATAGTATTTTAAAATTTTTAGGTGCTGAAAAGACAGACCCACTTGGTTTCCATGTATATGTTCTTATTGTTAGTAGGTTGGATTTGGGTGGCTTAATTTACTATGGAATGCAAATTTTTTTGTATCACTGTGAGGGGTATCAAGGGGGAAAAATCCCTCAAAATTATTTTTTTAATCATGTAAAAATACCCAAGGTGCCTAGACGGGCGCCTTTGGCACGTTTTTGGCCCCAAATAAGGAGCCTTGGCAAGGCGCTGTTGGAAAAGTGCCTTGCCGCCTAGGCGGGCGCCTTGACAACTATGACTGGAAGCAATCCATTGACTTTGGGTCAAATTCCACTCAATTCAACTCAACTCAACTCAAGCCTTAATCTCAAATTATTTCGAGTTGGTCATATTGATTTTTTTTTCTAGTCATGTCGATCTTGAGGGGTATCTTCATAGATATTTAAATTATATAAATTATATTGAATTACTCTTCTCCAAGTCAACTTAGTTTTACAAGGTCCTTTTTTGTTTTTATTATTTTGATATTTTTGTACTTCTCTATTTAGAGTTTCTTTAACATGTTCAAACCATCTCAATCTTCTTTCAGTTTGTCTACAATTGTTGGTACTCTTACAATTCTTTAATAACATTCTCATTTCAATAACATTTATTTTGAACTATATTTTTTATTATTCAACAATTACTGCAATACAATATTGTAGCTCATATAACTTTATAATAAACTTTTTCTTTCAACTTTAGTGAAATCTTACAATATACATATAATCTTTGTAACCAATCATCACTTCATCCATCATGTTTTGATTTGATGGATAACTTCCTTGTCACATTCGCAGTATGTTTGAATATCTAAATCAAGATATATGACCTGAGTATTTTGACATAATATCACTCTATCCAAGCTAACTCTTTTATCTTTTTTTTATACTAAATTTACAATGCATACATTTTGTCTTAGTTCTACTTATATTGAAACTCTTAAGCTCTAAATTAATTTTCTACAATTATACCTTTTTATTACTTTTTTTTGTCTCGTCTATAAATATATTATTGTCTGCGGATATCATACACCATGACATATCATCTCATATATTCTTTGTTAATTTATCTATAGTTAATGTTAAAAGATAATGATTTATTTTGGATTCTTTATTTAAGCTAATTAAATAGGATAATATCTTGTTTTTTCTTTAGTTGTGCATATGTTAGTGGTTATTTCATCTCTTTTATCACTCGTATATATCTAACAAACACAAATTTTCGCTTCAACACTCGTCACAAAACATCTCTTGAAATTTTATCATTAGTCTTTTCATGTCAAAAAACACCATATATAATTTTTTATTCACATTTCAATATTTCTCTATCAAACTTTTAGTAATAAAAATACTTTTCATTGTAGACTGATCATACATAAATCTAAATTGGCTGATTGAAATATTTGTATAATTTTGTATTCATTGTTCAATAACTCTTTCCCACAATTTTATAGAATGACTCATGAACTTGATATTTCTATAATTTGATCAATTTTGTATATCTTCTTTTTTTTCTTAAAAATAGATACAGTGATGCTCTTTTTACATTCATTTGGCATTTTTTTTAAAGGTTAAGATTTTTGTTAAAAGGTCGAGTTAACAATTTCTTCTTTAAATCTTTCAACCATTTTCATGATTTAATAAGGATGTTATCGTGTCCACGTATCTTACTTGTTTTCATTCCTTTTAATATATTTTTAACTTTTGAAAATTTTAATTTTTAATATAATTTATTTTAAGTTTTGTTATATTTTTATGTTTTCTATGTTTCTAACAAAGTTGTTGTTGAACAAAACGTTAGAATGGTTTTTTCATCATTCTTTAATGCCATCATATTTGATCAAATCTTTTTTTTCTTTATTTTTAATATCTCTGACTTGATTAAGATCTTGTGATCTTCTTTCTTTCATCCTAAATAATCGGTAAATATCTTTTTTGTATTTTTTAGTTTAAGTTTCTATGTTTAAAAGTTTCATCTCTTACTTTTTATAATAGTCTTTTTAATTTCCATTTTTGTTATCTTGTACTATTTATAAACTTCATTTTTTTCACACCTGGATAATCTTTATATCCATCTCTATTTGTTTTTTATTGCCTTTTGCACTTTTTCATCGCCACCATCATGTGATCTTTTTAGGTGGATTATGTCTTTTAGATTCTTGTTGATGCCTGAAATTTGCATAAATTTTTAGGAAGTGGCAAATAGAAAATTGCTTCTACTTTAAGTCATGTTCTATATGAAATTCAGGTCCTAAAACAACTTAGTATCTATATATTCTGTTTATGAGATGTTCAAGATACCTAATTTGATCATTGAAGAACCTATAGTTGAGATGCATTGGATGGTAACACTTAGCATAGAAAACACAAAACCTAAGGGGACTTATCAAAATCAGATGGGGAGGGAGAAGTCTCCATACGGCCAGTTCTCTACTTAGTACATATCAAGTTCCATGGTAACAAAATAAGGGAGCAATGGTGGCATACATGTTGCTTCAGCCATCTTTTTCAAGTTTACATGCAACCAAGGATGGGAGAAGATGAATAGGGCAACTCTTCTCTCAATTCTGCCATTGCTGAGAAAAGTATGGCAATCTAAGGTTGCCTATCCATTTGGACGCCCCTCGGAAACCTCTAAAACATGATAAGTTTGAGATACTAATGCTACTAGTTTGGATAGTGATGTTGTCTAGGCTGGTATTGCTCAACTACAAGATGTATATCTGGTGCCTAGTTTCATCTATGAGAGGTGAAAGGGAGAGACTTATATTCTCAAACTGCTAATGTGCTAAATCAAATGGCCAGCCATATGAGTCTAGCATCAAAAGAAGCATGTTTATATAGATATGAGTGTGTACAACCTTCTGGGCTTGAGTCTGCAAATATAATCGGAAACATCTAGGGTGAAATCAAGGAACTTCAATAACGAATCTTATGAGACAACATGTTATTTTCAAACCCTATATTGGTTCGGGTGAGAATTGGTCAATCCCAATCCAGTTGATCGATTCTTCAAACCATTCTTTTATATATGACAATCTAACTTCATAATGTAATTTGTGGAGCATATGCCCTAATTTTATCAATTATACTTTTTTATAATCATTTTACTATAATAATTTTGTCTCTCACTCTTTTCATCGACATCACTACATCTTCTTTCAATATTTTTCTAACAATGATAGCTACCCTAAATTTCTTTTTCTCTTATTTTTTGTATTTTATAATTTACAATATGTTTTTTATATTTCTTTACCTTTCTATTTTGTCTATTTAGTTTCTTGAATGCAAGTAATATTACTTTTTCCCATCTATCAATAAATTTTATAAGTTTTTTTTGAGGCCTAATATTCTAAGTACCCATCTTATCATTCTTTTAATCCTTTTTATTTTATTTCTTTTCGTGATACTGTCTGATGATTTTTAGTTTCGTTTTAAACTTGTGTTTTGCTTTACATTATGGAGTAGCATTCTTTTCCCACTATGAAACCTTGAAAATATCAAAATTAATCATCAAATTATTATTGTTCAAAATTCATGTGTTTTCATTTATTTGGAAAGGAATTTTGATTATCATTGGGTTAGCATCAACTATTACGAAAATAGATGATATCTCACATGAGTATTAGCTAATACATGATATGCATGAAAAATTATACATGTTGAGGTTTTGAATTTATTTATATACATCTTTAGACCTTTTTCATTGGAAGGTGTGAAATTTCGATGTTAATTATTCTAAGATACTTGAATATCCTTGATCAACCGTCACAAGTATCCTATAGCATGGAAAACATAGTTCTATAAAACACACAAGAGAGTTATAATCTCATAAACTCAATGTTGGAACCTCAAAAATTTAGGAAAAATAAATAAATTAGGTGCTTTTGTTTTGGAAATTCATTTTTTTTTTGAATTAGATTTGACCTTAGTATTGACTTTGTAGGAAAATAGATGGTATTCCATAAAAGTATTAACTAGGGTCAATGATATTTAAAATTATAATTTGAGGTTGTTAGGTTCTCTGAAAATTTATTTTGACCTCTCCCCGTCGGATGGTGCGAAGATCCGACGTTAATTACATCGAGATTTCTCGAATACCCTTGATTATCGTCATAGCAATCCATTGGAACGGGAGACATACATCCACAAAAATAAACATTCACGCAAGGGAGAGAAAAAAAAAATAGCCCCATGAAATTAGTGGAATGCAAGGACTTAATTTGGTTTTGAATTTGATTTGAATTGATTTTTTTATTTGAATTTGATTGATTAAGTTTGACTTGGATTTGATTTGGAAAGTGTGATTTTTGTTTGAATTTGAGTTTGTTTAAATTGGTTGAAATTTAGATTTGGTGTGTGAGTTTTAATTTGATTTGATTTTATTTAATTTAATTTGAATTAATTAATTGATTTAAGTTTGTTTGGAATGAATTTTGTTGGAATTGAATTTAAATTTCAGTTTGGTTTGGTTAAAATTGATTTAAGTTGAATTTGTTTTGGGTGAATTTGACGCTCTGTAGGTTTATGCAAATTTCAGACTTTAAAAATGATTTGGGTTTGAGTTTGAATTTGATTAATTGAGTTAGGTTTAGTTCAGTTTGAATTGGTTAATTGATTTTAAGTTTGATTTGGGTTTTAGACAGTTTGTTTGACTTATGGAATGTGGTTTGTTGGAAAGGGTCTAATTTGAGAGATTTTAGATTTTGTGGGATTTGGTTCAATTTGAGTTTGTTAGATTTGTTAGAATTCAATTGAATTTTTATTTGATTTGGGGGAATTCAGCTTGAGTTGGGTTGATTGGTTTTAAACTTGATCTGAATTCGATTTAGATTTACTTAGAGAAATTAGAGTTGAATTTGATTTGAGTTCAATTTTGTTAGATTTCAGTTAAACCTGCGAATTTTGACAGCTTCTAGGTTCTCTTATGCAATTTTCAGATTTTTACTAGCTATCATCAAGTTTGTGTAGATTTCAAAGCTGACTTGGATTTCAGATTTTTGGAGTTCAAATTCTGCACCTTCCGTCCCCAAATTTCTACATTTTTAAATTCTGCTCAGCCCTCTGTTCCTTGTTTTGGACGCAAAGCTCAAATTCTGACCTCTTCAATCATCAGACTCCAAATTTTATCAATTCAAACTTCAGACTTTGGATTTTCTTAGGCTCTGCACAAATTCGGATTCATTAAACCTCAGACTTTCAGATTTCTGCACTTACAGACCTCAAATTTCAAATTTCAAATTTTGGATCTTACATTCTGCACATTTCACAGCCCTTAGATCTTTGCAAAGTTCAGAATTTTTTTTTTCAAATTCCAGACTTCCTGCAGATTCTGCATCTTTTCCAAATTGCAGGTTTTCTTAAGTGGATTTCTGCACCAAAACAGATTTTCAGAACTTCAATCCTTCAGATTTTTTCGGATGTTTTAATTGCAAACTCTATATTTCAGCATTTCAGATCTCCCAGATTCCAGATTTTGAGATGGGTTCTGGCTTCTGACGCCCAGGCTCTAATTTCTGGTTTTTGGTTTGTTGCAGATTTGGGTCACAAACCTAAGTCTGGTCTTAAAAGGTTTGAGAATTCAGATTCTTTTGCTTATAAATTCAATCAAGTTTGTGATTTGCTTTGAGAGTGTTTTAATTTGGGGATTTGGTTGTATGAAAATTCAGATTTTTAGACTTGCAGGTTTCAGAATTTTTAAGTCTTTTTACAGGCTTCAAAATCTTTCAGAATTATTGAAATCTAAACGTTGTAACTTTTTTTTAACAATGTCAACTTTAGACATTTGCATTCCTTCAATCTCATGGGCCATTCTATAGGCTCCAATGGCAACGATGATATGCACAATTCAGAACTTCCATTTATTGGCAAATCTGAGTACATGTTACACGTGGGATCATAAGAAACTTTGGCATGACCCCTTCCCCTCCAATTGTTGAGACATACCCCTCTTAGTAGGTGGAGTTTGATACTCCCTACTTTGGGGGAAAGGATCGGTGGAAGATGGGAGCTTGCCCATTTCCCCGTCCAGGATCAAACACGCCGGGGACATGCCCGAGTGCCCGTCCTTTGAGGTAACCTATGTGGAATAGGCTAGCTCTTAATTAAATTTCTTTTCTCAAATTTTGATTAAGTTTTTTTTTTTAAGGCCTTGATGGCCGGTTTCAATCCTCATTGGGCCAAGGTGACCACTTGGAGCTTTGAAGGCGCTGGCAGCCAAACTGTCCTTATTGGGCCTTGAAGGCCTGTTTGGGCTTCATTGAGGCCCTGTCGGCCAACTCTCTTGGCCCTGGTGGCCTCTCTGGTTCCGACCTGAAACTGGGCTTGGTGACTTGCTGAAATAAGGCCCTGGCGGCCTGATTGATCTCAGCCAGCAAACTGGGCTCTGGTTGTCTTTAAAAGGATCCGCAACACTTGGCTCCCTTTTGATTCAGAAAATGGGACCGGATTGGGAGATTGAGGGACTGTTTAGAGGTGAGCTTGGGGGACTGATTTAAGGAGGAAGACAGGCTCTAGCTGCTGCCTGCTCAAGGTCTGTTTTGAGGACTTCTAAACAGGACGTTTTGGCATGATTTTCTTTGGGATACCTAAAGACCTGTCTAGGCAGCCTAACCGGATGCTATTTCAGGGTGATTTAGGACTGGATTAGGGGGCTGAACAAGATGTTTGTGTGGCATTATATAGGAAGTATGCTTAGCCTGAACAGAATTTCAGTGTAGGGGTGGTTTTAGGATTTGAGGGGACTGATATATGGACAGATTTATGGAATCTGGATGGGGTATTAAAAGGGGTCGAATGGCATGGTTGGAAGGCTTGTCCAGAGGGGTTTTGGAGAAGGTTTATAGAGGAGGCTTGAAGAAGGAGGAGAAGGATATGACCGGACCCCTTTATCCTTACCTTTTTCTTCTTCTTCTTCACCTTCCTTGGCTTCTCAGCAGCAGTGCGCAGCAAGCTCCTTGAGGCTGTCACCTTTTCTCCCTCTTCTTCACACAGGTGCTCTCTTCTTCACGTATGAATACTCCAGCCAACCCCCTCTCTCTATCCGGCAGGTCTCTCTTAAAGAGAGGAAAACTGCCCAGCGCAACCTCCCCCCATCATGGAGGAAGTGGAGGTCAGGGGAGTAGTGGCCGTAGGGGGGGGGGGGGGGGAGTTCAGTTTACTGACCCCCCCACGTTCCTTTTTTCCTTTTTTTTTTTAAAAACCCTCTTGAAAATTCTGGAAGTCGACATTTGACTTGGCCAAGAGATGGGCAGTACGTGGCTTCTCCCATTCAAATGTTTGATACCATTAAGACCCATTAAGACAGGATTCAATAACTTAAGTTATGTCAAATCTGGGCCCTTGATCTAAATCTGATCATGAGATGGCATCCTGGCCCTTCTTTACTTCCCATGATCCAATACCAATAAGAAACCATTAAGATAGGATCCAATAACTTAAGTTATATCAAATGCGAGCCATTGATCCAAATCAGCCTTCATCTATTTCAATCCCGGCCCTCCTTTATCTCCCATAATCCAATTATTGCCGAGAAAATAATATGAGAGAACTTAAAACCCTAAAACGAGTTCGATCCTCCCTTGATTGACCCATCTGTTTCAACAATAGCAGCCGGTCTTCATTCCCTCTCCAGCTCCAGGTCCAGCTGGGAGTCCGCCAACAGGTCTGCCCCCATTATCTCCTCTTCTTCTCTCTTCTGTTCTCCTGCCATCAGGCAATTACTGAAGCTGTACACCGGACTTCTCCTTCTGCTATGACTACCGGTTGATTCAGGAGATTAAGGGGATTCTGCCACTGTGGAATCTACCCTCTTTGAAGTACCCAACATTCTGTGGACTTGGCAGGTTTCCTTCTCTTCTGCTCCTCTTGCTGCCCCCCCGGTTAGGTGATGCTATCGCCATCATTATGTCTATCTGAAGAGGCTATTACAGGTGCCTACTGCTCAGAACGTCTTCATTTAAGGGTTTTGTCATCTACTACATCTGTTGGGGTTAGCACCGGTGAGTTTACAGCTACCTTCTCTTTCCATGCTTCTTCTTTATCTTCTTTCTTCTTCTTCTCTCTTTTTTTTTTTTGACAATACCCTGCTATAGACGTGTGTTCTCCTGTTTCCCTTTTCCCTTGCTGCATTGGGATTGGGGCTCAAAGGTGAAGTTACCTTCGACAGGTCCCTCTGGTCATGATGTACTCTTATATGCATACATATTTCAGTACCTGCCCCAGCCCTCTTTCCAGTCCTTTTCTATTTATATACTGCCCATTCTTCTTTTCTTCATTCTTTGGTCAGCCGCTACAGTATTTTATTGGGGACATTTACAGACTTTGAATTTGAGAAGCTAGCTCTCTCATGATCCCGCAGCATTCTTAAGGTAATAGTAATCTCTTTTTTTTGTCTTCTCTCTCTTCTCTGATCAAGTAAGAATAATTTGATGCCAACACTCAATATAATGCAAACATAACATTTCAAGTTTGGTTTGAGTTTGATTTATGTTCTATGATGATGTATTTTAAGTTTCCAACATTTTAAGGATATGTTTCTTAGTAATTTTTTAACTTGAGATCAACATGGATCATTAGGTTCTATGAAAGTCATTGATTAAGAAATATTTTTAAAAATACAGGAAATACATGTAAAAAATTTATGAAATACATTTAAAAATGTAGAAAAGAATCTAAAAAAGAATAAATTAAATATATTAGCGTCTAATGATGAAACTTAGTTGAACTAAGTAAAAGAAATCCAAAAACAATTCCAAAAACTTGAAAATATACCTTTCCGATTTGGAAAAACTAAACCGATGTAGTAATAAACAAACTAAGTTGAACTAAGTAAAGAAAATATAAAAACAGCCCCAAAAATAAAAAATATATGTTTCCGATATGGTTTGGCTTCTTTGGATTCCAGAAAAAGAAATTAGTGTGTGCTGATGACCAAAGTAAGTTGAACTAAACAACAAAACAAAAAAAATAGATATGAAAATAGAAAAACATGGAAAAGTATATGCGTTTGAAGTAAAAATTCTCATATGAATGCATTTTCTTTCATTTGAAGAAGAGAAAGGGATGATGCCATATGTGAACTCCAGGTGACTGATGGGAATTTCATTCCTTCGTAGATGAACCCAACTCTTAGAAATACCATGAATAATATGCAATTTAATAAAATTGAGTTTGTTGATTAGATTATGGTCAGTAGGATAAGCTCCTACAAATTTTCTTAAGTTGAACTAAACAACAAATCAAAAAATAAATCTGAAAATAGAAAAAATTAAAAGTACATGCATTTGAGGTGGTTGAGGCAGTCGAGGTGACTGTCTAGGCAATTGAGGTGAAAAAGGCGACTGCTTGAGACGGTTAAGGACGAGACAAGGTGCTGAGGCCTTGCCTCACCTCGTCTTAATGCCTAGGTACTTAAGGCAGTTGCCTTAGATAACATAGGGAGTGACTTTAAGCCAGGTCCTATTGTCTTAGTTAGATCTATAAAAAAATCAACAACCAGCTCCAATTAGGATTGTGTGCAGGAGTAATCCTGTGCTAGATACTTTTGGCTTAGTTAAATTTAAATAAAAATATATCAAATAAGTAAACAATCAAGTCTAACTGGGGGTGGTCCTATGGATTGTGAGTTCTAACATTTGGCAAAATTTAAAAGAATGAAAAATCAAACATAAAGGTGGCATATAAAGCTTAATCTCACAAAGCGATAAGACCCCAAGGTCATACCATTTCCACTCTCGATGGCAAAGAATCAATCTATGGGCAAGAGGAGGATAAAACCCATCATACTATGGGAAGGCAATGCATATGAGCATGCTAACATGCCCAACGATATGTCTATGAGATAATCAAACAATGGAAGGTTCCTACTTCCTAATGCCTATCAAAGACGGAAGGAAATTTATCTTGAATCAATCAATGGGAGGAATGCCCGAAGTGTCTATCAATGGCTATGGGGTAATTTAATTCTATCCTAATTTAATCAAGGGCTATGACGTCTATGCCTCCCTCTATGCACATGTACATTCAAGTGATGCAAGCAATGAAGGGGATCCGATGCCCACTGTTATGGATGATGTGAAGGGATAAAAGATTACTCAATGAGTTTAGAGGAATGCAAATTAAAGAGGAGAATACCAAGTTCCAAAATCTAACAAGTTTGCCATATCAAGGATTTCCCAACATGAAATAACAAGAAAAATCAAGAAATTCAGAAGATTCAAATCACTCCTAAACTCAGGTCAATAAATTGAATGGATCTGAATTTGGCAAATGAAGATGATCTTAAATGATCTCAAATCAACCATCTGTTCAGAATTTCAGATTCGGGCATGGATTGCAGAATCGGCCGATCCGGATCGGGATCGGCCGATTCTTAAGGCAAGGATCCGGTGACTTAGGGGAAGAGGGCTGCCGCGGCGGGATGGCCGCCGCGGCAGCCTGTGGGTCGATTCCGGCGAGGGAATCGCCGGAATCGATCCGGAATCGACCGAATCGGTCGATTCCGGCACCGATTCCACCTACAAACATCGATCCGGACCGATCTTTGGTCCGGATCGGTAGTTCCGCCGGGAATCGGATCGGAGGGGTCCGATCCGATCCAAGAATCGGCCGATCCCGATCCGGATCGGCCGATTCTGCAATCCATGCCTTAAAGTGAACATGCATTAATACATTAGATTCATAAAGAAACAAACTTAAAACGAACCCTAAGGATAAAACACATCAAATCTTAATAAATTAAACAACCAATATAAAACAAACCAAATCTTAAAAAAAGAACTGTAAACAACTTAAATTAAATAAATTTTTTTAAAATTTTAATCCAAAACAAACCAAACCTTCAAACTTAACTCAACTCCAGCCTTAGTCTCAATTTACTTGAGTTCGGTCATATGGATTCTTTTTCTATTCTTTTTCTCCACTTATGTCAATTTTAAGTTATTTCTTTGTAGATATTTAAATTATCTAAATCATATTAAATTATCCTCCTGCAAATTAACCTAGGTCTATCACACCCTTTTTTGTTTATTTTTAATAATTTATACTTTTCTTACTATAGTCTCCTTAGGTTTACATTTAATATGTCCAAACTGTCTCAATTTCACTTTTTTCAATTTATCTATAATTATCACCATTCTTATATTTTTTCTAATATTTTCATTTCTATATAGTATGACTACCGATCTATCTTAACATTCTCATCTTAGCAACATTTATTTCATAAATATGTTTTTTATTGTCTAACATTCACTACCATACAATATTGTAGGTTTTATAATTATATAACAATTTTTTTCCAACTTTAGTGATCTTACGATCACTTAAAACCTCTGTAATCAATCTTCATTTCGCCGAACATACTTTAATCTTATGATTAACATTTTCATCACATTCTTCATCTTTTTGAATAATTGATCCGAAATACTTGAATTGAGTTCTTTCATATAATATTATCTTATACAAATTAACACCATCATCTACTTTTCTTTGGCTTTCATTAAATTTATAATGTATATATTTTGTTTTAGTTCTACTTATCTTGCAACTCTTAATCTTTAATGTATTTTTTCACATTTTTAACTTACTATTTACTCATTCTTGTGTCTCATTTGTTAATACAATATCATTTGCAAATATTATACATCAAGGTTTATCATTTTGTATAGTCATTGTTTATTCATCCATAACTAATGCAAAAAGATCATAACTTATTGTAGACTCTTGATCTAAGTCAATTGAAATGGAATTTTTTTTTGTTTCTTCTCTAATTGTGAATACGTTATTGGTTGTTTCATTATACATGTTTTTTATTATTTATATATATCTAACATACTTTATCTTTTGTTTCAACACCCATTAAAAAATCTTTCTTGGAATTCTATCATAGGTCTTTTGCAAGGCAATAAACATCATATGTAAATCTTTCTTCCTATGTTGATATTTTTAGATTAAACTTGTAATAATAAAAATAGGTTCAATTGTAGGTTGATCATGCATAAATCTAAATTGGTTAACTGAAATATTTGTATAATTTTATAATCGCCACTCAATAACTCTTTAATATGGGTTGACATGGGTGAACCCGTGCTAAAAGCTATAAAAATGGCATTAGAATGCTAAAAGAAATTAAAATGGACAAAACAAAGCAAATTAGTCAAAATCGGTCAAAATAGGCTCGTCATTTAGCCATCCTTAACCCTCGGACCAGGGGGTGTCATGATAGTAGCTGGGTTGGAGTTGAGGGTCGTTTGCTTAAACACCCCAAGGGGTATGCGTCGCATCACAGTGGAGTTCGGTTTGGGCATCTTTATCGTTTGGTGGGCACTTGAAGCACGCGAAAGGGGAGACGTTGTAGCTTTGGGGCATTGTGAGACTGGCATGATCTTGACGGGGTTGTGGTTGTTGTGGTAGCACCCCACAAAGGTGTGAAGAAATGCCTCAGAGGGGAATGTGCCTTGATCAAAGGGGCACCCCAATAGACGCATTGCGGGGCGGTGCTCGCATGTGCACGTGTCATGCTTAGCGACAAGGAGATTGAGGGGGGCATGGCATGTATAAAGAAGATTTGCGTGTGGTTGAGAGCAAGACCCCGGGTGGGCATTGTGTCCACTTCACGCGGCATCTGGCTGGAGGGGGGGTGGCATGATCGGCAGTGCCCGTGGGCATGTGAGATGCACTGCGGGGCTGAGGGCAGCTTTGTCCTCGCATGTATGCCTCGTCGCTTATTCAAATGGTAGTTGCAACAAGTGCTAGGCGGAGCAAGTGAGTCGAGATGTGGTCAGAGCCAGGCTGTCGACTCCATCATCTTCCTCAACCTTGATCTCCTCCCTCGTTGATCCTCTAACATCATCTTGTCTCTTCCATTGTTTTCCTCACAGTCACCCTCATCCGAAGGCAAGAAATAGGTGGAAGAGGAAGGCGAGGGCGGAGTAGGGGTGGGGCGGTAGAGGTGGGGTGGGTGGTGGTTCCGAAAGGGGAAGAAGGTGGTGCACATTGTGGTGAACCACGGTGGATCCAAAAGGGGTGATGGGGAAGTGGGTGTGGTATGGTGGAATCGGAGGCCGAGGTCGACACTCGTGCCGAGCAATGGAATGGCCGAATGGGTTGTGGAAAGCACCAACGGCTTTGCAATATGCTTCAAAGGATTCTAGAGGAGCTGGTGGATGGCGGTGGTGGGTTTTTGAAGAAGCCAGAAGAGCTGATGATAGTTGATGTCGGAGCTAGAGGAGAAGGGCAAGGAAGTCGCATGGTTCATCGTCAAAAGCCTGGCCCTTGTTGCTTCAAAGTGATGCGAGAGCAAGGGAGAGTGGTGTTGGTGGTTGCGGTCATAGTTGTCAAGGTGACAAGATGCCCATGACGTTGGAGGGTGCGAATAAGCTTAGGTGATTGCTTAGGATTATGTGTTTATATATATATGTAATTATGTATATACATAATTACATATGTGTGTATATATATGTATATATCTACTTTAAATGTGGGTAGAAAAAAATTCATATAACTAACAATTACACAACAATTTTAAAGACATAATAAGAACTAATAAAATTGGCATAAAGCAAGAATACAATTTATACGAAAATTGAAAAGACATTACCAAATGATGTGTAGTTGTGGTCTTTGAATTTTTTCCTCTAAAAATTTACAAAATAAAGTTGACAACATAATATATGCAAATACAATATGCACACAAATTCTACATTATTACACTTTGAACTCTTTCCTCTAAAAATCTGAAAACTAAAAGTAATAAAATGGACATAGCAAGAATACAATTTATATAAAATTGAAAACACATTACATATTCAAAATTTACTTACCAAATGATACGTGCCCTACTACTCATTGAACTTCTTCCTCAAAAAATTTGAAAAATAAAGTAGACAACATATGCAAATACAATATGGCATACCAATTGGCACAAGCACTCCACATTATCACAACCTATGAAGCTAACAAAAAAAATAGGAATACAAAAATACAACTAACATCATGATCAAAGTACATAAGCAAATCAATTAATAAAAGTGACTTACAAATACAAAGAATTACTCGAAGCGAAACAATAAACTAAAGTGATCAAAGTACGTCACAATCACAACATAATGCCATATTCAAATCTTAAAACCAAACATAGTATTCTTTTAAGTCTCATCTCGTGCATTACCCTCTTCATTTGCACCACCACCGTCTTCATCACTTGCTTTCTCTTATGGTGTATCATCATCATCATCTACAACATCATCCTCTTCATGATCTTTATCACTATCTTCATCCCTTGCCATCATAGCTTGTGATGTACTTGTGCCACTTGATTGGTGAATGACTCTTTGTGCTCTACTATCTGAAGCTCCCATAGTATTTTCAACATCTTCCATGTAAGATCTTTACTTTCATGAACCAAATTGTTGCTTTCCTTTACCATCCACTCACTTCCTCAATTTAAACTTTCCAAACAAATATGATCATATCTTTCCGGACTTTTTTATCTTCAAGAATCTTTCACGAAGGTGGCAGTTGCATTGTGCATAAACTAAATCGTTCAACCTCTAATGCTCTAACTGATTTCTATTCTTGGTATGAAACTGAAAAGCAAAAAAAATAAAACATACATCATGAATTAAAAATTAAACATAATTAATGAGGATTATGTGTCAAGATTCAAAATTATTAAACACTTACAAATTCAAATGTGTTCCAACTACGTTCACAATCAGATGAGCTACAATATAAGCCGAGAATCCTCAATGCAAGCATCTTTAGCTCAGGTGTTTATCCACCATATTGCATCCACCAATCAATTATATTGACAATTTGACAAACACATATTAACACATGATTACACTCTTTAACATACAGTTGATGTAAAAAATAAAGAAAATAACTTACTTAGAAGTTTCTTTTCTCGTGCCCTAATAGCAAATGAGTGCTAAATGTGCCTTTTGAAGTAATGTACGTACCAATTTGTTCATCTATCTTGTCTTACACATCTTTATCTAGCATCATTCTCTCAACATATGTATAAAATACACTTTCATACTTTCCAACAGGATGGATCTTTAGATTGAGCATCATGATAGAATTTGGGATTTAAAAAGGAGCTGGCTAAATGTAAAGGACATTGCTTCTGTATTTCCATCGACGATCTATAATTTTTAAGATGGGAACATACTTTGCTTCTTTTCCTGCAAAATTTTTAACAATTTTTTTTTGCAAATTTCTTTGCAACATATAAATAGCCTATAGCCGGTTTCTCATCATCATCCACTAGCCTTAACACTTGTAAGATAGGCTGAAATATTCTCAAAATCTTTTCAACTCCGTGCCAAAACGTTACTTGAAAATAATAGAAGATACATGTTTTCTTGTGTTTATCTTTGCCCACACACTTCTATGCTAATTATCGGAAGAAAACAATCTTCTCAACCCTCTTTTGACCACGTCACCATGTAATCTTTTCAAAGTAAGGAAAGATGTAGCGAATCTTGTCACTCTACATCTTACTAGTTCATTTCTTTTTATTTATTTTCTCATGAAATGTAGTAACGTGAATGGTTATACAAGTATGTAGTCAATTTCTTGGCTTTAGAAATGGTATCGGTATAAAGTTTTATCTTTCCAAAATCCTCTAACATTAAATCAAGACAATGAGTCACACAAGGTGTCCAAAACAACTGTTTCCCTTTGTCCATCAACAATCTCCCAGTTGAAATATTGTAAGAAGCATTGTCCGTCACAATTTGTACCACATTTTGTTCGCCAACCTTATCAGTTATGTTGTTAAGAAGCTTATACATAAGGATGACATCTTCCTTACGGTTAGTGACATCAAGAGACTCTATAAAGTATCTTCTGGATAGTTTATTAAGAAGTTCACTAACTTCATCTGTCTTTTGTTTGTTCAATCATTACACATTATAGTGCAACAATAAAGTTTTTAAGACTTTTCATACATAGAATGTATTTTCTATGTTTGTTCAACCATTTTTTTAAACAACGGTACCCTTAACATATGATAACTCGGGGGCGTCACACTAGACCCAACCCTCCTTGCTTGTTCACACATCACATGAAAACTTTTCAATTTTGCTGCATTAAAAGAGATACTTGCTTTACAAAACCAAGTGGCCACATCAAGCTCAAATTTTAATTGCTCTTATTTACTTCCCATAGTACTTTGATATTATTTGTCACTTCTTCTTACATCCACAAAATCTTCAATAGATAATTTTGCAAATGCATCCATTGGTCATTTCTTCTTGTTACTTTATCAACAACCATAGTTGATGTCACGTTTTTCTTCGTTCAAGATGAATTTTTCATCGATATATTCTGGTTTTGCTCATCACCTTCATCACCTTCTTCATCAGAACATTCAAGCATCTTATGTATATCGGAAGTGAACATGTTTCTTTTTTTGTTTTTATTCAACCACGTACGCCTTTCCTCGACAAATTTTTTTGTACCTTTTGGACATTTTTTTTCGTCACTAAACTGCGAATAAAGTGTTTCTTTTGCTTTTTTTTTCTACCCTTCGTAACCAATCCACAAAGTTCACATTTTATCTTACTTCTGTCATGCTTATCCGGCCAATAAGCGTACTTCCATCTCAGATCAACCGATTAATTTTTTTTCTTCTCCTCCATTATATTAACCATACCAAAAGCTAAACCAGAGGCAATTTTCACAATCCCACGACAAATCACAGTTACATATGAGAATATAATCACCAATTGATCAAATTGTATTCAAAATAGAATACATTAACTTCAAACAATGTCAACACAATGCGTAGATGCTGAAGAAAAAAAATCAAACATTTCCGACGCACTGGAGATGTTTAAACTTATAATGTCTTCTAAGGATTGCTATCTCGGATCTCGGCTTCATCTTAGGGGGTGAAAGAGATCTCGAAGAGATCTCGAAAAAATCTCGGGAGATTGGATATCGAATTCTCGGATCAAAATGTATATATGTATGAAACATAACATACTATTTTATAAAAATAGGAGTACATCAATGAATTTACATGAAAATATATAGCACATTTTATAAATCAACTGTGTGAATGAATAATTGCAAAGCACTTTCAATACTAAAAAGATGATTTTTGTGTTTCTAAAAGATTTAAACTTGCATATAATCTTATTTAAATACTAATATGGTATTAAAATTGTGTGTAAACTTCGTGTTTTCGTTTCTTTTGATTTGAAAAAAAAAAGTTTTATGTGTTTTGGAAAAAATATGGATGTCTCGAACTTATCTAGGAAAATATGTGATATTCTAAAAATATTAGATAGTCCGGTGATAATTTAAAAATGTATTAGAATCGAGATTCAGGCTCTTTGAAAATTTGATTTTTGACCCCTCTCCGCCGGATGGTGCGAATATCCGGCGTTAACTTACATCAAGCAATGACTTGAATGCCCTTAATTAACCGTCGTAGCAACTTGTTTTGAAGAACATGCACATTCACAGAAAAATAATGAATTCAAAAGGGCAACGGCCATTTGGGCCCGATGAGATACAAATCGGTTTGTTTGGGGTTAATTTTGTGTTTGTTGGTAGATTTTGATTGATTCGGTTTTATGGGTTTTGGTTTTAAGTGAATTTGTTTGATTTATTTTTTATTTGGTTTTGGTTTGGTTTTGATTTGTTTTAAGTTGGGTTTGATTGGTTCAAGTTCTTTTGATTAATGTGTTTGAAATGTTTGAAACAGTATGGACTTTGGTTTGATTGATTTAATTTTGAGGTTTCAAATTTAGTTAACAATCTGATTTTCTGATTTTTATGTTGATTTTTAGTTCATTTGGGGTGTTGAAATGTTGTTTATTTAGTTCCCTTTGGAATTGTTTAATCTTTGCTTGACTGAAAGTTTGATTAAATAGGTTTAAGTGGCTTTTTAAATGAATTCTACAGATTATTTAAATCTGATTTTTGTGTGTTTTCAAATTTGATTAAAGTCTGATTTTTTTGTTTAAGATTGTTTTTTAATGTTTTCTTTGTTGTGGTTTGGTTTCTTTTATTGAATTGAGATATTTTGGGTTAAATTTCAGATTTGTTTTAATTCTGATTTTCTGTTTTTTATTAGATTTTCAGATTTGTTTATGTTGTTTTGTTTTGTTTTGGTGGTTTGCATCACATCTGGCCCTTATAGGCTACCGTTCGGTGCCCGACTTCATGCGTTCCAAATTGACATTGAAGGACATTCATTTATGATAATGAGAAGTACAATGATGTAAAAAAGTAGGCATTCCTTCTCCCAACAAAGGCTCTTTACCGATTTAGGAAAATTTCGGCATTACGACGGCATGCCGGTCATTTTCTAACTTAGTGAAGTGTAACCCATCCAAAATGGCCAGCCTAACTTATCCATATTGGGAGAAGGATCGCTGGCTATGGGAGCATGCCCGCGCCACCATCCGGATCGACATTCCGAGTGCGTGCCCGTTTGAGTCGTCCAAGGTGGAGTACTCGTGGGGGTGAAGCTCCTTAATTTAATTTGGCTTTCATGTTCTGATTTTTTTTATTTATTACTTTTTGAAGGTTGTTCTAGGCCGATTTGAGTTTCATCGACGTTCGAAGCTGGTCTTCGATTTTTATTGAGTTGGGTGGCCCCTTTCTTGGAGGCAAAGCTGCAAAGCCGGGCCCGTGAAAAGGCCATTGGAGCGTGCTTCTTTCTTGCTATGTTCGGAGCAAAACCAGACCCGTGAAAGGGCCATGGAGCTTGCTCTTTTCTTGCTATCTTGGGAGCAAAACTGGACCCGTGAAAGGACCATGAAGCTTGCTTTTTTCTTGCTATCTTGGAGGTAAATCCGGACCCGTGAAAGGGCCATGGAGTTTGCTTCTTTCTTGCTATCTTGGAGGCAAATCTGAACCTGTGAAAGGGCCATTGGAGCTCGTTTCTTTCTTTACCGGTTCGAGCCACGAAGGGACTGCTGCTCCTTCTTTTCTTTTTGCAAGGCTGCAAGGGGGGCTGTCAAGGGGGGTATTTTTGAGAGCAAGCTGGACCTGTGGAAGGGTCATTCGGTTGAGCCACAAGGGGGCTGGAATCTGGCTGCAAGGGGGCTGTCGATGACTTGCTTTAGGGGGTCTTCTGGATGGGCCAAAAGGGGCCTGGACATTGGCTGAATAGGGGGGCGGCTATGGACCTGTTTAGAGGTCTGTTTAGGGTGCCTACAGGTGGGCCGAAAGGGCCGGCTATGGACCCGTTTAGGGGTCCGTTTAGGGTGCCTGCAGGTGGGCCGACAAGGGGTGGAGATGACCTGTTAAAGGGGCTGCAAAATGGGCTAAAACAGGTGCTGTTTGGAAGATTTTAAAAAGCTTAACAGGGGTGTTCAATGGGCTTTTAAGTGGGTCCGAACAGGGGCTGGGACCATTTTTTGGGCCATGGGTTGCCGGCGATGATGAAAGCCAGTTTAGGCCATGAGAGGGGTTGAGAAGAGAATTTCGAAGGGGAGGAAGGGGTGCCCTTAGAGGGCTACATAGTTAATATGTGTATGCCTCTACCTTGTCTCCTTGGCGTTGGATGCAATTGAAGATGGAGAAGAATGCTGCAGGGATCCTTGCACCAATGAGGATTGTCGTAGAAGGGAAGCTGCAGAGGGTTCCCTTTGTTCTCCTCCTTTTCTTCTTCTTCTTCTTTTCTTCTTCTCTTGGCCGCTGGCAGGAGGGCTGAAACTGGCGCACAGGTGGGGCTGCAGTCCAGCAGCCTGGCAGCGTCTCCAGTTGATTCCTTTTGGCCTTGGGCACCCTTTTTTTTATAGGAGATGGGGGGATATGAAGGGGCAGCTGGTGGAGTACGTAGGATGGTTGTTGGTCTGTCCTAGGTGGTCAATTGGTTTTAATTTCTTGAATTTCTCCTAGGCCATTTTATATTTGACTTGACCTTTGAGTTCTCCCATGCCATTACATGTTGAGCTGTCCCTTGGCCTTCCCCACACCATAAATGAGTCAAAGTTGAGGTGTCTGCTGACGTGGATTGGGTGGTGGGGGCTGCTGACTGGGCTGGCTGAGCTGGCCTGCTGATGTGGCCTGAATTGGGCCTGTTTGGCTGACCGCGGCCCACTCAACTCCTCCTTCTAATGGGCTGTACGTCGGCAGGCCTTAGGATGGGTTGGAGATAAATTATTTAATCCAAGTAAGGTCTGGACCAGCATGAATTTACACCCACGGACTATTTAAGGACTGATTGGGTTTGATTTGACTTAATTGTGGGCCGGACCAGTCTGCTTTTAGTCAAGTCCCTTTCTTTTCTAGATTTTTTTTTTGTAAAAACTTGACGCCAACAAACACATTTTTATGTGAGAGTATAAGTGATAGTGAAATATATTAAATATATTTACATTGTCATAAACGGGGCACAGAGTAGTCGCGGATCGACCTGCATGTTCAAGTTTCGGGGGTCAAGGGGACAGCGCCCCTTGTGGAGGGTATCAGGGGGGAAAGCCCCTCAATTTTTTTTATGGATCAATCTACATGGGGAGAGATCTTGGCGATCTCGTATCTCAGCCCCTTGGTGAGATTGAGATTCTCGCGAGATCTCGGCAAGATGGAAAACTATGATGTCTTCAACATTTAAGCATATGATACATAGAAGAGATTAAGAAAACACTCCCATCCATGCTACAAGACTAAAGTTGAAGGAAGAAATGAGAAGATGCGAGTGGAAAAATCAAAAAAAGCAAAACCTTAAAGTTTACCGTAGGAGAACGATGGAAGAAAATGGAGGCGGTGAGGGTGACTTCCCGTGAGGCCAAGGAGGGCAAGGTGGTCGCAAGGCCAAGGTGATGGCGGCGGCTTCCATGGCTGAGGGTGGCAATGGTGGCTTCCACGCCTGTGCGCTAAGTGGGCATCTGGCGTTGGGAACCATCGAGTGTCAGGAGGGAGAGATGCTGCGACTGGGCGTCAAGCCATCGGGGGGAGGCATCGGGGTTAAGTTAAACAGACCAGCCGGTTCACCTTA
This sequence comes from Cryptocoryne crispatula var. balansae, assembly GCA_036172225.1. Classification (NCBI taxonomy): domain Eukaryota; kingdom Viridiplantae; phylum Streptophyta; class Magnoliopsida; order Alismatales; family Araceae; genus Cryptocoryne; species Cryptocoryne crispatula. Next base: position 31,825,695 of record CM069921.1, read on the forward strand.
AAGCAGGCCGGTTGTTTAAAAAAAAGGGGCGCCTGAGCTCCCGAGCAACGCCAATGCATACGCCTTGGCTGCCTAGTCGGCCACGGCATACGCTTTCTTTTGGTTGAGCTAAGCACTCAATCCAGGCTGGCTTCCAAAGCCGCCTTAGCAAGCACCGCTTAAGCGCTTGCTTTGACAACAATGGTTGTGGTAGAACTCCAATGGCCCTTTGTAGGATTGTCAGTGTCCTATGGACTTGCATAGTGTAGTGTGTGGACATTGGTGTTGTTGGACCTACGTAACTAGAGAAGGGGGAACAAGAAGAGGAATTACACAGAGGCTGCATGAGAAAGGGGAGGGAGACATTGAAAACTGGCCTCCTGTCGGGGGTGGACGGATCACTGTTCTCCTGTATGGGGTGGGCAGGTCACCGACCTCTTGCCTATGGTGAAGAAGCAAGTCTCCTGAAGGAGAGGGTGAAGAGAGCACCATGGGGCAAGCCCCTACGCACAACCCAAGGGCTCCCAAAAATTATTCTACTATCTCTGTTCATTCCAATGATGGGGGCTTCTTTGTATAAGGAGTCTTAATTACAAAAGAGACTTAAGAAAAGAATATTTACAGACATGTCTTGAATAGACAGATATGCAAGACTCAAAATGACTTTAAAAGAACTTAATTATTTACAAAGAAGTCCTTATAAGGAATGACGTGCAAAAAGCTCAAATTTCTGAAACCAGATCCCCATCTCTTTTTTCTATAATTTCATAGTATAACTTATGAAATTGATCTTTTTATAATTTGCACAATTTTGTATATCTTATTTATATAATAATTTTGTATCTCTTGGTTTCATAAGCCAAACATTCAACTAAATGTAAGAAAACACTGATTTTGCATTTCAACAAGCTCATGGGGTTGTTGTTTGTGTGTTTATTTTGTGGATGTGTCTTTTATGAATGAATTGTTATGACTGTTAATTAAGGGTATTCAAGTTGTTAACATTGGAACTTGTAACCTCACTAGTCCGATGGGAGAGGACAAATAAATTTTTTTAAAACATCTCAACAACCCCCAATACATAAATTTTATATATCATGAATTAGTTAACACTTCTATGGAATATTACTTATTTTCATAGTTGTTCAAGCTAAGATAAATCCAAAACCTCTTTTCCAAAAAGGGTCCAGATGGATTTTGAGGTTACATCAGGGAACATGGCATAAATGTTGGTTTTGAATCCTGAATGAATTGACTATTTGTAATTGAAATCCCCAGATTTGAAATTCGTTCCCCTTCATTTCTGCTTTTCTATTTTTTTGTCAGGACCTTCCTATTATTGAAATTGACATTGGAGCTTGAAGCCTTTGTCTTCTTGGACAATAACTGGTGTGCCTGGCACAACGGTACCCACCCATCTTGTCACAAATGAGTTTGTAACCATGTTTTCCACATCTTCTAACCACTACACCCACTGAGTTAAGTGACTAAGATGCCATGGAAGACTTGTGAGTTTACCCCAAACAACCTCCTTTTCGATAACTTCCTCTGCTCCAAAATTTGTATGCCAGGTGGTGAAGTGAAGCAAGACTTCCCAAGGGCTAGGGAAGGATTTCCCACATGCCACATCCCTTCATTGTCCGAAAACAGGGACTTCATTATACGATTGCATACTTATCGATACACCACTTTTTGCTGGCCGAAGGAATGCTAAAGCCTCCCTAAAATCTTCCTCCACTAAAAGTGTTCATCATAGCCGTCAGAAGAGATAGTCACTACTCCAACCTCCTAATTTTCTCCAGAATCTCCGGTGACCATGGATATCCAAAGTGCCACCCCAGGTCACTCCTTCGACGACTAGAGAAACAAAATCCTGTCTGGGAGATAGAATCACAACCATGGGATATGCCCAAGAGCTCTGATTGATTTCAGTAATCCTACTTTTTTCTACTGACATACAGCAAGCCAAATCCTGGTTCCAATCTTCCATCACCTTGACTTGAGCATTGCATGCCATTTTTGCAGGACTCTGCCAGATGGCCTCTTGCAAGGCACCTCGCTCACTGGTCCTTCTCCCACTTGCTTCCTGCCTTCAGTGGAACTGGGGAGGCACTAGAAGGTGGCATATATCAGAAGGCGGAGGGTGCCTCCTCTGTCTAACTTGGATCTAAACAACATCCTCCTCGTCCATTGGGAACTCACCAGGTGGGATGACCATGTCCCCAGTTGTGATGAAAAGTACCCCCGGCCAATGGCCCTCTCCATTTACAACAAGATGTCTTCTAAACCCAGCCAACGCCTACCTTCACACCACTTAGGCCAGCCTGTTGTGTTGGAAGCACCCGAGATCCTGTTAGAAAGGGCAATATTCGCTGTAGGAAAACTCTAGTAGGTCAACCCAACCACATAAGTGCATGGGTTCTCTCTCTTGACATTGGGAGAGAATTGGGGGGGGGGGACTCTTGCCTTAAACCATCTATCAATGTTTTACATGTTCCTCATTGTACAAGTTAGAAATGGGGATCAAATGTTCTTTCTGAGACGACATATACGAAGAATAGCATCTATAGAGTAATCAGCTTAATATGCTTGACCAGATTATGAAGGGAACTTTTAGAGCCTATGAAAGCTTACTAGTTGTTTCACAATTACTATTTAATTAATTAGTTCAAGGGCATCATCTCTATTGGATATTATGGTTCATGTAGTCTTGAAAGCCATTTGATGATTATTTCAGAGCAATGTTGCATGCATTTAAATTTAAGTGGGACTGACTTGGATGTTGCTAGTTAATACCTTTTATGTTATTTAATAAATTCAAAACTGATAAATTGTTATTTGGTTATCCCCATTTTCATCTTTTGGCCAGATCTGGATAGGCATGATATTGCCTATAAGCTTGGTTTTAAAAAGATATCAGAAGAAGTTATAGATGAATGCAATTCAACAGCAGGTCTCTATAGACATTTGAAAACAGGGGCAGAGATCATGTCTGTATCAAGTGATGATGACAACAAAGTTTTTGGAATTGTTTTTCGTACACCACCGTAAGTTAAAGGAAATGCTAATTTACTCCATGTTCTTATTTTTGTTATTTTGATTTGTTTAGACATTGGTATGTTATTGTTTTTAATAGAAATCTAAGCTGTGGAGTACAATTTTATGCTTGAACCTTTTTTATTCAATATTGGGATCTACATTATTATGAAATGGATTGCTTCGAGTTTTTGTTCATTACTTTCAAGTTGATATGAAACTTCATGCTTATTACCTTCAAACATTTCATTTATTCTGTGTACTCTTTTTTTTAGTTTTTTAACATGAATTGTCTCTGCTATATTCTAGAAGGATGTTTTACGTGTGGTTTCAGCTATAGTTGCTTAGCGATTTAGATTCTGTTGTTTTCTTTACTGAGGCATCAGATTCTGCAACCCTGAATGTGCACTATTTTCAGCGGCTTGTAAACTTGAATGCACTTATCAAGATGAGGCTTCTGGGAAGTTAGCCTAGAGTCTCTAGATCATGAGTGCAGGTTCTGCTTTAGCATAATCACTTATTGCAAGGGCAAGTAACAAAAAATGATGGCCTTCCAAGTAAATAAAATCTCTTCTTCTTTTCTGAAGCATATAGATTGTTTGATGAATGTTTTAGATGAATAAAGATTCTAGGATTGAAAAGAAGAAATGAGGCATATGATAAAATGTTTAGCTAAATAAAGATTCCAGGATTGAAAATATGAGAGGTTTTTCATCTATCCACTGAAGATTAACAATTGACTTTATTTTTTGCTTTTATCCTGTGTATGATTTTGATGAAACTTGTGAGAGAGGTTGGTTTTTCTTGTGGATCAAAGCTACTTCGTATGGAAAACAGATTGAAAAATCTATCTGCGCTTTTGAAAGAAATGAGATGCATAGTGCTGCATAAAAGCAGTTTAGTGAAGTCTATACAGTCTAGTGCATTTTAATTTGTTGTGTTCCTTGCTATATCCATTATTTTCTATTGGGTGATGCCATTTTATTCTGTTTTTGTTAATATGCCTTTTTAACTGCTATCCTGTTTATTTATTTTTATACGAAACCAGTGAAGGTTCTAGTACTTTCAAAGATGAAGAATTCTTATGCCTCTGAGCTCAGATGGACAGCATCTGTTCTCATTCATTTAATAAGGCATTAGTTTAATCTCTAGGTATGCTCTATGCTGTGACTTAGTTGTATTGCAATTATTGCTTTACCATTTTAATTTCAGGAAGGATTCCAGTGGAATACCTCACATAATTGAACACAGTGTATTATGTGGTTCAAGGAAGTACCCTCTGAAGGAACCTTTTGTAGAGTTACTGAAGGGTAGTTTGCATACTTTTCTGAATGCATTTACCTACCCTGATAGAACTTGCTATCCGGTTGCTTCTACAAATACAAAGGTAATTTTTTTCATTTCCCATTTTTTTACTTCAAAATGGTGAGTATTGTTTGTGTTTCTGTTGTTTGTCTGTCATGCCTCTTTGATCACATCTCAATATCATTTTTTTCCAGGATTTTTACAATTTAGTTGATGTCTACCTGGATGCTGTTTTCTTTCCAAAATGCGTTGATGACATCCGGACTTTTCAGCAAGAAGGTTGGCACTATGAGCTTAATGATCCTTCTGAGGAGATATCTTTTAAAGGTATCGACTGAAGCTAGTTTTTCCATTCTACATTAAGACGTGAACAATGATTTCTTTGTGACGACGAATAAAAAGATGCAATTATATTAAATTGCTTTCATTTCAGGCGTGGTCTTTAATGAAATGAAAGGTGTATATTCTCAGCCTGACAACATACTAAGCAGGGTATCTCAACAGGTAATTATTTTCTAGGATTTTGATAAGGTCAATTCTATAAATATAATGTGTACCATTGCTAGTTAAAACACGCCATTTTGAGGCATCTAATCGAAATGCCAACTGCATTTAAAAAGTTGTTGGGTGATCCTCCAGAGATTGCGAGCCTTCCACCGGCAATTCTACATGGTCCAGTAAGGTTTCTCCCATAGTCCCATTTCTCTTACTCCTTCCCCCTCAAGGATCATGGGATCGGGATTGGTGGATCGATCTGTATCGGCCAATCCTCCGAATGAAAGAGTGATCCTGGATCAGTCTAGATTGGCCATTTTTTTTATTTTTTTTAAATTATAAAAATTCTCAAAAAATCAAAAAAATCATAGAAAATGAGTAAAAAAATCAAAAAAAGAAAAACAATGTGGATGATGTTTTACCAAACAATGTCATATAAAGTAAGTTTATTTCAAGAAACTGTCATATAAGTACAAACAATCATATAAGAGAGATGAGAGTTAAAATAGATTTTTGTAAAATTTAAGTATATAACATATTTTTTGATTGTGAATCTTATATAAATATGTGATAGTATAAGCGATAATGAAATATGTTAATATGTTTACATTATCATAAAACAGTGCTTGAGAATCGTAAATCGACCTGCACAGTCAGGTCGCAGGGGTCAAGTGGGTAGTGCCCCTTGTGAAGGGTATCAGGGGGGCAACACCTCCCAAAATTTTTTTCTGGTGCTATCAAGGGAGCCGGAAGGGCCGAAGGGGGGGGGAAGGGGCTCAAAGCAAGGATCGGAGGGGGGCAAAGGGGGGATCGTTGCGGAAAGGGGGGATTGATGGTCGGTAAGGAGGATCGCTAAGGGGGCAGGAGATAGTAAGATCCACAAGGGCTTGAAGGAGAGGGGGGAGATGAGAATCGGGGATGGGGGGAATGAGATCAATCCGGGAATCAATCCGAAATCGGGTCTTGGATCAATCCAATTTCGAACATTTCCGGAGTTCAATGCATCTCTCGGGATCGAGTGATCCACAGTCTGATCTAGCTAGTTGGGATTGATCCTAGGTGATGCTACCAATTACGACTGATCCAACGGGAATTCAGGTTCGGATCACTGGTTTCGCCTAGAATTGGATCAGCCGATTTAATCCAAGAATTGGCCAATCCCATTCTAGATTGACCGATTCTACAATCCATGTTCCCCTTAGGCTCCCCCCATTTCCTTTGCTCACTATTGACTATTTCGGCTGAAACAGCCCAATTAGGGCGTGCTTTTTCTTCTGAACAGTTAAGGCACTTCTTGTCCCCTCTCAGATTAGTCCTTTTTAAGTAGTGAGGTTAACATATTAAAGTTTTATTAATGTGTGAATATTGCATACCAATGATAAGAAGCAAGGTTCGCCGTCTTGGACCTCGGCTTCGTCTCGGGGTGGTGGAAGAGAAGAGATCTCGGAGAGATCTCGGGAAAATCTCGGGAGATCAAATCTCGGATTCTCGGATCAAAATGTATATATGTAATATGTATAAAATGACAAACATAACATAATATGTTATAAAGATTGGAATACATCAATGAATTCACATACATTACATGAAAACAAATAACACAACAATTTTGCACACTAATTATGTGAATGTACAATCACAAAACACTTTCAATGTCAAACTCCACTCCCACACCAGCTGTGTGAATGAACAATAAGAAAACACTCTCAATACCAAAAAGATGATCTGTGTGTTTCTGATATATCACTTTGTTGGTCAGTTTGTGATTGTTGTGCCACAAAATCACCAACAAAATCACAATATTCAACCCATGACATATGAGACTGACGATCTCCCTCTCGTGGTAAATTGAATCTTTGTTGATAAGAATCAGAGATGTTTGAAGAGTCATCTTGTGTTGTATATCCATAGCCATAAGGACCATGACTATGACCATAACCATAATAACTATTGTCATAAGGTATGTTTGAAAGAACATGTTCACTTACAGTATGTCCATATCCATATGAAGATTCATATCCTTCATTATAAAATGCATGTGAAGAACCTTGTTGCATTTCCCCATATCCATGTCTGTGTCCATATTCATATGATGATGAATCTTGAGAATGTCCATATCCATAATATCTCCTATCAGAAATATCCATGGAACTGAATGTGTGAGAAAGATCATATTCCTCAAGTTGTGACAAACCTTGTTGATGTGACGGACCATCACTCTTCTTCTTGCGTCTATATGTTTTGTCACGTTGATGATGAACTTCCTCAGCAGCATCAGTGGGGAATGGTTGGTTTTCTTCTACGTCGTCAGCACCACCATCACGAAGGACATTGCCTCCATCTCCATCATCATCACTTCCATGTCCATCGGAAGCATCCATAGCTTGGGTTGGAGCATCATTGTGAAGATGAGTTGACTCAGAAGATGATTGAAAAATTTGTTGTACAGTTGTATCTACATCCATTCCGGTTTCACGTGCAGCACTAACAATTTCTTCAGATGGGCGACCATCATGTTCATCCATATCATTGTTTGCAACCCACTCAGCATACGGATTTTCTAGATCATCCATGTCATTCTCTCCTAACAGTGCAAAATAATCAAGTTGGTCCTCTTCCGGATCACCTCATTGCTTTAGTTCAGCCTCCATTCTCCTTACCTTTAGCTTCATATTATAATGACAATAAACTAGTTTCTTCAATTTTGAATATGATAACCTATTTCTAGGTTTTGTATGTATCAAAGAAAAAGTGCTCCAATTTCTTTCACAAGGAGAAGCTGATGAAGTCTGCGATAAAACTTTAATTGCAAGTTTTCTTAAAGTTGGGGAATCATCTCCGTACATTTTCCACCATTCACCTGAAAGTGAAACAAATAATCATATATTTGTAATTCGAACCAAGTAAGTTATCTTTTTGATTAAATAATTACTAACCTGGCCGCATAGATTCTCTACTTGCAATAGCACTTTTTGTCCCAAAAGAGGCCAATGCATCTCTAAACTTTATAATCTAGTATATAAAAACATTTAATGTTAATATCAATTTAAACGATGAAATCTATAAATATCGTAATGATACCTCATTTCCAAATTGGCCTCTTCCTTTAGATTTTAGAAACAACTTCTCGTAAACTTGATGAAGTGCTTTAATAAGTGCTTGATTGTCTCCAAGATGCAATTTATATTGGTACTTTGGATTGAGAAAATATGCTGTACATGCAAATATTATTATTCAAAAAGTTAGTCTCATAATTTATTTTATACATTTATAACAAAAATACAAACTTAGGATACAGGAAGAAAACATACCAACCTTGTAGATACGTGCATCCATTGATTTTGTCCATCTATCATCTATGATCTTATGAACCCACGTGTAATTTCTTGGTGAAGTTGTCTTTATTACATCCTTCATCACAATGATCGCATGATATACACCGCCTACGGTTGGATAATTTTCAGTATCCATCACTCTCAAAACTTTATACATGGGCTCCATAATCTTTATCGAATCTCTTGCATAATCCCAAAACATAGGATTACATATGATTTGTTCCACATTCTTTCCAATAGGAGTGTTCCTAAACTCTGAATTAAACCACTCTGAATAAAGAAAGAAACCTCTCAAACTATCTTTTTCACGCAACAAACTTTGCAATGCAAGATAATTTGTTGCAAAACGAGTGGCACCAGGTTGAATTAAATCACGTCCACAAGCCTTTCTTACTCGATTCACGACCCAATCATGATTATATATGAAACGTGTAACAATTCGATCAATGTCTATGGCTTTTTTTACCATAGCATTCTTTGCCACATATTCAAACATCAAATCTATACAATGAGCAGCACATGGTGACCAAAAAAGATTATATTTTGATGCCAAAAGTGTTCCTGCCTTTTTATAATCACGGCATTATCGGTTATAATTTGTATAACCCTATTTCTTCCAACTTCCTTAATCTTGTCCTTCATCAACTGCATAATGAACTCATGATTTTTCTCTTTACCTGATGCATCAATTGAATATAAAAATATAACATTTCCTGCACTATAAACCATAAAATTAATGATGGACATTCTTGTGGGTCCTGTCCATCCATCACATAAAAGACAACAACCATGGGTATCCCAATGTGGTTCTAATTTTTTTATTTCTGTTTGCATGTCTGTAACTAATTCATCCAAATATTTTTCTAATACGGCTTTCGGTGTAGGAGGTTTGACTGCACGTCCAAGATTTTGTGCTTCAACAATCATATTCTTGAAATGATGATCTCCTGCAACATGAGCTGGGATATGATTGAATATAAAAAATTTTGAAACTATCTTACCAAGTGATTCTCTTAAAGGTCCTTTGTTTATCATTTCCTCCATTCTTTTTTGTTGTGCATCATCTGATTTATACAAACTACCTTCTACAGCAGAACTTTTACCAATACCTACTGATCTATGTCCACCACGACGCATAAAGTCAGTTATACTTCATTTCATTCTTTTCATTTCACTTCCACTTCCACCCGCAATTCCTGCAGCACCACTACTTCCGGCTCAAACTGTTTGTGCTTGTCTTATTTGACGCTCAGACTCATCAAGTTGCCATCTAGCTTCAGCAGATGTTTTTGCAATTTCCCGTTGTATTCTTTCCTCGTATCATTCTTCTTCATCTGATAAGAAACTTTCAGAATGACCACCCATTTGTCGAAGTTCATCCATGACTACTTCTTTTGCCAACTTACTCGTCATAGTCTGGATGTTTCTTTTGTGATTTCAATTCTTTCAATTGTTTACGCACTTCAGGTGGACAACTTACACATTTACTTACAGCTGATCTTTTGTCTCCAATCAAATGGTATTTTAACCTAGTAACACCACCTGCTTGCATTACTTTTCCACAAAAGTTACATTTAGAACCCTTATTACCAACGAGAGTTCCATATTGCCAGCCTATGTCATTCGTAGACATCTTCCTTCAGCAATTAAAAATATAAAGTAGTAAATATTATATATAATATGCAATATGCGCCTACTGATTCGTAGATATCTTATAAATTGCATAACAACTTATTGTATTTCCAAAAAATATTATTTGATATTGTAATAATAAGGTTAATATTATTATTTTTATTATTAATATATTAGTTTATTTTTATATAATACTATTAGAATTTAACCGACTTCATCCCCTTATTTTCTTGTACGACTTCATCCCCTAATTTAAAATTTAAAATTTTGAGGTCTGAATTTCACGCCTAGGTCTTATTTTATGGTAATAAATATTTAATTTAATTAAAAAATTATATAAAAATTAATTTATATTATTAACTAAGTTTTTATTTAAAGTTATAACATGTGAATGTCTGTTTCGTATTAATATCCTTTAAAAAATTAAGTATAAAAACTAAAAAGATTAAGTATATAGCATATATTTAATCCATTTTAAAAGATCTATTTAATTAAGAGATGAATTATGGTAAATTAAGTTATTTCGTCAATCGTTCTCAATGTAAAAATCTCTAGCTGGATAAGAGATTAGTCTTATTTGGATTTCCTAGACCTGCATAGTTTTAAGGAGTATTGTTAATTAAGATTATAGTATAAAATCCTAATTTATCTTTGATACACTAATAAAGCTTTTGGTTGCATGTATCTTTACAACAGGAATATGTTTCTATTACAAATCTTGTTAAATGGGTGTTAATTTCCCAATCATGATAAAATATATTTGCACCGAGAATTTCTTTAGATATTTTTTATGTTTTTATTACATTTTTGTCACGCATAGTTCTCACAATATTTAGTAGTTATTAAAACAAATTATGTATACCACATTTACCTTTTGTCACACAGTAGTATATTGAAATCAGTGTTTAATTAATGAGATGTTCAAAATTACATACAAATATTCAATTCTATTGTAGCTTAAAATATGCAAGCAATATTTAACTTTAATCTTCTCTATATTTAACATTAATCTTAAAAAGATTATGAAATATATTAATTTTTAAAAAGTCTTATTATGTTCAATTATTACATAATCAATTTTTATTTATTTGTTTTTTCCTACAACATTCATTAAGTATATTATTATTTAATAGTTTATAATTTGTATAACATATAAAATTTAGATACCATTATTATCTTTGTACTACAAAGTACTAACTATAATAAAATCAAAAAATAAATTAATAATTATTAATTTTTATTACCTATAAAATTTATATAGTACTAATAAAATTAATATTATTATATTTATACAAAAAATTGACCAACAAATAGATTGCTACTCAATTTTTTATTATGTTATTATAACTAATCTTATTATATTTAAACTATAAAATATAATAACATTTAACAATAGATTAATATTAGTAATTTTTATTACATACAAACTTTATACAATACTATTCTAATTAATGTAATTAATTAATCTTATTAATCAACTTATATTTTTAGTTTATATTTTATATATTAATCTTATTAATCTTATAATGTTAAAGTGATTAATATATAAAATATAAACTAAAAATATAAGTTGATTAATAAGAAAAATACTCACAAAAAATAATGTGATTGTTATTTAAAATATAAACTAAAAATATAAGTTGATTAATCAGAAAAATACTAACTTTTTTATAAGTTGATTGTATATACTTACTTTTTTATATTTACGCTTTAAAACAAATTAATATTTACATAAACTTAACGTTATTTATATGTTAAGTTGTTAACGCGATTGCGTTAATACTTACCTCGATTCGTCGATGACCCGCGGGGGCGAGCGCGAATCCCCCTTCTTCCGCGACGGCGACGTGACGCGACGATGGTGGAGGGGCTCGCTGCGAGAGGTCGTCCGCCGGAGGTCGCCGCTGCCATTCGTCGCCGCTGCCGTCGGAGCCTCCGCCGTGACAGCCGGAGCGCGGAGACGATGCTACCCCACTCGGAACCCGCTGTGAGAGCTGAAGACGTCGCCGCAACCCTCAGTCGCTGCGAAGGTAGGTCGTTTGATCTCTTCCTCCCGTCTTCCATCGGAGGTCTGGCGAGGAGCTTTAATAGCCCGGTGAATGCTCTTATGGCCGACCAGATGATGGCTTCTTTAGCCGTGTGCGGTGTGAAGGACGGCGTGGCCAACCGGCGAAGCATCTTTCTTTGCCTCTTTGTGCTCGCCGGTGGCCTTCTTTACCTTTCTTATCTTCACAGAGGGAGCACGTTGTGCCCCTGTAAACCCGCGAGAGGGCCGAGACCCGGACTGCTGTTTCGGTCATCTCGTTTATCGCCCTGCCGGCGAGACTGAGAATCTCGCGAGATGACGAACCATGATAAGAAGCAATGGCTGAGCAAGGAGACAGTGATGCTACCCGTGATATCGGGTGGGAATACGGTGTTTTGGTGGATTTTCATAAGAAGAGGGCACAATATAAGTGGTGTGGTAAACAAATGAATGGGAGATTGTTTCACTAAAAGCAACACATTTGTGGTGTGAGTGGAAATGTCAAAAAATGTGATAAGGTGTCGAGGGAGAGTAGTGAGTCTACGAGGGTGTACCTCATAGGGAGAGTCTCACATAGGAGAATTCGTGTGGAACAATGAGAAGAGTTGCATGGAGAGTTGCTAGGAAGAAGGGGCAACAAGCCTAATCAAATAGGCAAGGGGAAAGGATGAGCGTATGAGGTTGAGATATCGACCGAGTTCGAGTTCGATGAAGATGAAGGTTTGAGAAGAGTAACTCATACAAGTAAACAATCCCAAAGAGAAGATGAGGAGAGAAGGAGAGGAGTAGGAGGCTCTGGAGCTTGGGAGTTAGGATATTGTCGATTCCGCTCGACCCAACCCATGCCTACTAAGGATGTGGGTGTAGGAGAGGGAGGTTTTCGTCGATCAGCTTTGACATAACTGAGACCTAGTAAGGATGCTTACATGTTTAGAAGATAATAGTTTACAAAGAATAATATGATAAGTATTTAAAGGGGTCAAGGCGATCACTTCAATTCCAAAGAGTGAAGTGAAGCATATTTACAAGTGATTTTTATATGCTGGTAACAATATTCATTGTCCTTACTCATCTTAGGTGCATGCTTCATTTATTTTTCTTTAGTGAGTCAATAACGATTGTTTTTTATGTGCTAAATGTAGGTGTTTTAGCACATGTCACCATTAGCCCCTACTTGTGGGGAGACTGGACCAAGATTAAAGGTCTCAACCAATCGGTATATGTATGTTACCTTACCGGCCTAGATGACGAAGTTGAAGAGCTTAAGGTTTGCATAAATGGTTTATGTTTAGAAGGTTAGAATGTACAATCATGTGTAATATAGAATAAACATAACAAAGAAACCCATGTTTAATTTTCTTGTTTATTGTTTATAGGCCACAACATTTTTAAAGTCTATTAATGCTTTATGCCATATAAAGAATGTTGATTATATCTTTTTACTCATGGATGACGTAGAAGAAATTATAGAGGAAAATATTGTCCAGTTTGTGATAGATAATGAATCCTCGTACAAGACAATATAAAGGAAGTTGATGGACAAGAGGTCACACATTTTTTGGGTTCCATGTGTAAGACACTATCAATCTGATGTTGAAGGACATAGACAAGGAGGCTGTAGTTTCTACACTTGTGAGGTAGACACAGCTGATCACATCCTTTATCTATTCACATCCTCGTTTACTGCACATTGTGAGACATCATACAGAGGGGAATGATTTGATCAAGACTAGGTTGACTAGATTTGCTACACACTTCATTACTTTGGAGAGCTTGCACTGGCACAAACATGCACTTGTCTGTTTTATAACATTGGCTGAGTTTATTTGCTATATGGCTGACCTATACAAAAGGATAGATTAATTAGAAATCCTCGCACAAATGGAACATCTAATAATAGACAAACGATTCAGGGAAAGATTTTTTTTGTTACTTGTCCATCATTGAGCCACTTGTAAATGTGTTGAGATTAGTGGATTTAAATGAGAAGAACTAAATGAGATACTTAAATGATGTTGTAGATAAAGTGAAGTTGAAAATAAAAGAGATGTATCATAAATATTATAAGAAATGATGGAAAATAATATATGTTAGATGGGATATAACACTATATCATGATGTGCGTGCAACATGTAATTCTTATTTTGCATAATTTAATTATTGTTTGATGCATAAATGTATGTTCTTATGCCATATCATATGTGATGAATACATGATATTTTTTAAAACCCTAGATGCAATATAGAGGATAAGTATGCAATGATTAAGAAGGCCTGAGAGATGCTTTGTCTATAATACAATGACTTTCAAGAACTCCGTAGGACCTATATGAAGTTGAGTTAGAAATAAGGAGGATATTATGTTTATTGGTGTTTTTACATTAGAGCACTAATAGTCTAATAATTTGATGGCTTTCAATTTTTAGATGCAATCTTATGGAATTTGAACCAGAATATACTTAATTTTAAATTTGAGATTTTTATTTGACAAGATTTCTCTTAGCATGTTGAAATTGAAACGAACCTCATTTTATTTTATGATATACAAATCCTTATTGTGATAGTAATATTATGTTCTATTGTTCTTTTTGTAGTTGAGTGGTGGGTGCAAGTAAACACAAGAAATGGTTGAAATTCACTTATGCAATTGCTAATCGGATTTTAAGTTATAACATAAGTTTCTTTTAATGCGAGAGGAATCAGAGTATATTTAATCTTATTCATACGAAGAGAAGAAATATGCTAACATATAACATGTTTAAGAAAGTAGTGTTTTGTCACTACAACATGCAGTTGAGTATACGGAACATCAAAAATTGCTAAAAAATTATATAACAGAGATTAACAAGATTTGCAGGTGGACCATATGAACAAAAATTTGAGGCAGAAGCACATGAATCACCTACTAAAGATGTTGATGTGGGTTACTTTTTCGAAAAAAAGCACCTACTTGCTGCCTAGGTAGAGGAGAAGGTGGACAAAGCATCACCAGAGTTCGATCTTGAGGATTATACATGGATTGAGGGGGAACTTGATTATGTTCAAGTTGAAACTGATTGTATACAAGATAAAGTCTTTACTACTCCACCTCTAGTCCCCATTTTGTCCTAATTTTAGTTGTAGCCACAACTCCAGCCTCACAACAAAAATCATGGCAAGCAAATTGTGATGCTTTGCATAATTGAAAATGGAACTGGCAAGGGAATTTAGAGTTTTTTATCTGAAATAGAGGAAGCAACAAAGAAAAGAAAATTACAAATCTGGCGAAGACCTATTAGTCCAATAGACAGTACCCATGCACCTTCATCAGATGATGATAAGAAAGAGTTCATTTCACTAACTCAACAACAACAGTCTATTGGTTCAGATGGAGGTGGAGGTGGAGGTGGAGGTGGAGCATAACTAAAGGAGGATCTTTGAGTAGTGCACGCACCAGTGGAGCATGAGCTGATGACTTGGGATAGAGATAATGTTCGAGTGGGTGAAGTTAATACTAGAATCATAGCTTTTTCGATCAGCACATAGTAACAAATTATTCAGAATTCTATCAGAACTTACAACCATATTTTTCCAACTACATCTCTCGCGTACGATAGTGTCTACGATTTTTCTCAAATATCCAATTCGTTATTTTTATATGAATATGGGCCAATCATGATAGATAGCTCTTAGTGGAATATTCAAGAGAATCCAGATAATGAGGGGGAAGGTCAATTTCATAAATAGTGGTGAAAGAAAGATATAATATTTTATTTCAAGTCAATATATTATTTATATCATGCTAACTTTATTTAATGAAATGATCACTGTTATTAAAGTATGTCTATTTGTCTTAAACACTATTGCAATGACATGAAATTATGTTAGATAAGTGATTTTTATTTTTAACAATTTTTAGGGGTATTCCTAATTTTTTAATATTCTTAATGATTTTTACAAATTTTTTACAACGGGAAAATAAGGTCCGATTCCAAAGTCAATCAAATTATGATTGATTCAATTTGACGTGCCCACCGATTCTGATATTCATATGTTCATAGTATCATTAATAGTCATTTCTTGGGGGGGGGGTAATCAAAGGGAAGGCTTCCAAAAGAAAATGTTTTTGATTATATATAAAGATCTTGGGTGCCTAGGGTGTATGCCTTGGTCACCTTGGGCACCTTTTTAGTTGGCAAGGCACCTGGGAAAAAGCGGCTTGGCACTTGCCTTGACAACTATGAGTCCAAGATTGCAAGGAGGTAATCCCATTGTCGTAGTTGGTGTCTACCAGGAAAGGATGGTTGGAATTTATGCTGTTGTCGAAATCATGGGACCCTCTATTTCTGGTTCTATTTTATGGGGAAGGAGGAGCTTCGTTTAAGGGAGTTTCTAAAGCTTAGATGGCCAGAGGTTATCCTATAGTGGATATAAGTTAGCTTCTTGTGGTGTCTTATTTGTCAGGAACATTAATGTTAGCTCTTGGTTGGTGGCGATGGTGAGCAAGTCTTTCTTAAATGTTGATAGAATTGAATTTTGTTTTAAGATTTGATCGCAGGTTGTGGAGATGGAGGAGCTCTCCTCGTGTGGTGCTAGGTTGTTGTGTTTGGGTTTACGAGGCTCACGTAGTCAGTGCTAGTTATTTTAGCCATTTTCAAGATGGTGGGAGTGTTCCTTAATGTTGATAGGGAGTGATGCGGGACAAACCGGCTAATCCGGCTAGACGGACCGAAAACGACTTAAACCGGCGCTAATCGCCCTAAACAGACCTAAACGAACACAAAAATGAAGCGGAACCGATCCAAGCCGGTCCAAACAGGCCCGGACCGGGCTCGAGATGGTCTGAACCGGATTAAACCGGCCCAAAACGCACCGAACCGGCCTGAACCGGGCGGTTCAGGTGCTGAACCGGCTTGAACCGACTCGAACCGGGTCAGAACCCGGTCGAACCGGCCGGTTGGCCGGTCTGGGCCGCGGACCGGCTGGGTCTGAATCGGCGCCGGCCGCGCGGTCGACCGCGCTCGCGGGCGCGAGCGTAACCCCGGGGGTGGGGGTCGTGGCGGCCAGTCGCTCGCCCGCACTTGCACTCGCGAGCGTACCCACGGCTGGGGTCGTGGCGCACGCTGGAGACCCGTCTGGGATGACGTGGCCATCCGTCCGGTCGCCATCGGGTGGTCGCGTGGAGGCCCTCCACGCCGTCGGTCGCCCATCGACGTGGCGACATCGCGGGTCCCGCGAGGCCGCGGGCCGCGACAAAAGGCTGAGGCCGCCGTGCGCCTCGTCTGTTCGCGTCGTCCTCTCCGTGGCGCTCGGCGTAGGCGGGACAGGGGGAGGAGCAGGCGCGTCGCCGTCGCCGTCGTGCGGGCACCGGCAGAACGCGGACGGCGGAAGCAGGGGAGGGCCGCTCGCGTCGTGCCGTCCGGACGAAGCCGAAGCCGCGTCGTCGTCGTCTCCGCCCGGATGAGCCGCGCGGTGGAGCAGGAGGGTGGTTGCCGCAATGTCCGGCCGGCTGCCGCTCGCGGACGATGGTGAAGGGAGGGGACGGCGGACAGAGGCGGAGCAGTGGCCGCGGCGGCCCGACGCTTCGGTTGTGTCCGGCGGGTTGTTGCGCGCAGGCGGGTGGAGCCGGTGACGACGGCGGGAGGAAACCACACGGGAGGAAAAAGGCGGGGGGGTACAGATCCGGGGATCGCCGGGAAAGTCCTCCTCCTTCAGAGCTCCTGGAATCGGGCTGTGGGAACTGTCGAGGAGGAATGGCCGCACGAGGGAGGAGCCGCGGAGGGAGGGGGATCCGGGGATCGCCGGATCCTCCTCCCGCTTCACCGTCTTCTCCTCCACTCTTCTTCTACTTCATCCGTCTGCAACCGCGAAGGAAGGAGAACCCCGCCGCCCTCATTGAGGGAGGAGGCCGCCGGAGGAGGAAGAAGAATCGCCGGCTGGTGGGGTGCTGCTGTCGAACCTGTGAAGGGGAAGTGGGAGGAATGGCACGGAGGCCAGAGGATGAGGAGGAGAGGAAGGGAGTGGCCTCGCCGGAAGGTGGAGGAAGAACCTGGATATCGCCATAGGGGGGGGTGGAGAGGAAGAACACAGGGGCAGAGCCCCTACGCGAGACACCAAGCCGAAGCTTCCCAAAAATTCCAATCGTTGTTC
Source organism: Cryptocoryne crispatula var. balansae (assembly GCA_036172225.1). Lineage (NCBI taxonomy): Eukaryota > Viridiplantae > Streptophyta > Magnoliopsida > Alismatales > Araceae > Cryptocoryne > Cryptocoryne crispatula. Next base: position 31,843,631 of record CM069921.1, read on the forward strand.
TCTCCATCGATGGAGCTCCTCCTCTTATAAAGAGGAGGCTATTTACAGGACTGGACACTCAAAATAAAATATTTACAAACATGTCCATTTCAGGACTTGAAGAAAATATTTAAAAAAGACTCCCTGAAGACGTAAAAATTGACATGGGCAGAAAAAATTAAACCTAAAACGACAAAACAAATATTTACAGGCTTTTGTCCCCATCAGGGAGGCTTTGCTTTGGTTATCCAGGAGGGTGGTTCTGGTGCACGTGAAGATGGTGAGGCTGATGCAGGATGAAGTGAAAGTGGTGGGTGTGCTATAAGGGAATAGATTCTGGATCTGCATCCAGAGTTGTAGCAGTGCTACCTTACCAATGCTGGATTAGATGATGAATGTTATCATGTCTTGAAATTCAAATCTGTCAATTGTTGCTATGGATGCTAGGCACTCTAGCATTGATGTCAGCATGATTTTGAGAAGGAATGCAATGGGAGTTGCTTATTATAAACTATGTTATCAAAGGCGATTGTTTCAAGTGTCTAGGTGCTGAGGCGAGGTGAGGCGGGGTGCCCTTGCCTCGATTCGTCGGTGAATGCATGAGGCGGTCGCCTTATCCGTCTCAATTGCCTAGGCGGCCGAGGCATTTGCCTCAAGCGCTATCGGATCCGGGCCTGGCTTAGATCCTAAATGACTTAAGACCCCGTGGGGGTCTTTCTCTCTCCCACCCCCGCTGTTCTGCACTACTACGCACCCGACAGAAGCCCTGATTTCCTCCCCTACACACTTGTCGCTAGTGCTGCTTATCACTGAAGAAGACTCCCCCGTTGCCTAAAGTTGTTGAAAAAGCCACCAGGACCATCGAAGTGGGTGCGATTTAGGTTTTTTTTTTTCAATTTTTTATTTGCCTTGGTTTTTTCTATGTTCATCATCGTTCTTTTAATGCAACATTCTTATTTTATGTTTTAGTTTGTTCTTTCTTAGTGTACTTTGTGAGACGATCATATTTAGCTGAAAAGGGTATGCCCTTTGATTTGTTTACTCTGTTTTTCGGTTTGTATTCTAAATGTAATTAAAATTTTGTTATTAGCATCCTTAAATTTGTCGTACAATATTGTTATTGTTCTTTAGGTAGTTTTTTGTTTCTATTTTTTGTTTTAGTTTAACTTTGGTTTTTTTTTATTTTTTGTTACTTTACTTTTAATTTTAGTTTAATTTCAGTATGCTTTAGTTTATATTAACATGTCTATTAGTTTAAATAGCATATTGGCCATTGTTATTTGTTTAAACTTAAAACTAAGTTTTGTTTATTTTTTATGAAGATGTCTCAAAGTGTGGAGCAAGATCATGCTTCGGAGACGGAGTCAAACACAAATGACTTTAATGGGTCCCATGATTTCAAGACATCTTAAATTGATGGATGTCGGATGGACGTATGGAATCTTGGTGGATCAAAAAATAGGGATCTTGTTAGATGTACGTTTTGTAACAAGGATTGCAAAGGTTAGATATATAAACTAAAGTAACATATAGCTGGTCTATATACAAATATCACAACTTATAAGAAGGTTACACTGAGGTGAAATACAAGATTAATCAACATATGGAGCAAATTAAACAAGCTTGCTTTGAAAAGATTGCAATGATAAAGGAAATTGAAGGAAGACACAATCTACTTGATATCATTCCTTCGGAGGCAAGCACTGAAGGCGAGGAGCACACACAATTTGTAAGTGATCCAACATTTATACCTCCTCGTTTGAGAGGTCCAATGGACCGGTTTATGAGATAAAATCTGAAAGTTTCCAATGGGAAAAGTGTGAAGGATAAGAAGCATTTGAAGGAAGTGAAGGAGAAAGTTGTGTAATACATTACTCGGTGGACTTACCAAGAAGGTATTCCTTTTAACACTATATGTTTGAATAGTTTTCAGAAAATGTTAGAAGCTATTGGTCAATTTGTCTTGGGTTTGAAAGGTCTGTCATATCATGAAGTTCATGAAAATTTATTTGTAGAAGAGATAGAAACAATTCGGGAATTAGTTGAAAATGAAAACGGGAGTTAGGTGAAATATAGATGCACTATAATGTCGGATGCCTGGATAGATATAAGGGAAATAACATTGATAATTTTTTTAGTTAACACACTTATAAGCACAATGTTTCTAAAATTCGTGGATGCATTTTTACAAGTCATAAATGTAAGGTTGTTAACCAATTTTTTGGATAAGGTTGTGGTCGAAGTTGGAGAAAAAATGTTATCCAAATTGTAATGGATAATGAGGCCAGTTATGTAGCTGTAGGGAGAATTTTGATGTTCATATATCCTCATTTATTTTATACACCATATGCAACTTATTGTGTTGATTTGATGTTAGAAGATATCACTAAATTGTTGGGCATCATGTTCACAATTAGGCATATCAAGTATGTCATGACATTTATTTATGGTCATACAAAGATTCTTGCTATGATGAGGAAGTTCTCTGATAGAAGAAATTTGTGTAGGGTAGGTGTCACAAGGTAATATCTCAAATTGAAGTGTCTTTTTGCGATGCTTTATTTCGGTTTGTGAATTGTGACCATAATAACATTTTTAATTTTTTTTGTACAAGGTTTGCAACAAACTATCTAAATCAAGAGAGCCAGTAAAAATTGAATGATAAATTGAGAAGAATGTTCACATCGGAAGATTAGACTACTTCTAACAATAGATGGGCTAAGCAAACTGAAGGAAAAAAAATCATTTGAGATCATTCTAAAAAGCACTTTCTGGAGTGGTGTGGTCTATGCTCTATCAATTTTCAAGTTTCTTATACTTGTCTTACGCCTAGTTGATATTAGGAAGCCAGGTAAGATTACATTTATGAAGTAATGGACCGTGCAAAGGAAGGCATTAAGAGTGCCTTGGATGATAAGTTTGACAAATATGGTCCCATCTGGGACATTGTTGATAGAAGGTGGGACAATCAACTTCATCGTCTACATGCAGTGGGGTGTTATCTTAACCTCTAAATTTTCTACTCAAAACCCCGATGTTGAGAGTGATGGGAAAATAAAACAAGAACTATGCAATAGTATCGAAAAGCTAATTGAAAGTTATTATGAGCAAGATTTTATTACTAAGCAATTGAATATATATACAGATGCTGATGGTCTCTTTGGCAGATATATGGCCATTAGATAGAAAGTATCCATTCTGGGTTGACATTCTCATTTTAAAAATTTAATTTCTACATTTCACATGATCATTTTTAATTTGATTAACTATCTTCTCCTCCAATTGCAAAGATTCCTATCAGGATATTAAACCTCACTTGTAGTGCATCTAGTTGTGAGCGCAACTGAAGTACCTTTAAACAATTGTGCATCAGTAATATTCCTTTTTTTCATAACATTTCATTTAGAAATTTAAAATAATTTTTGGTTTTATATTATAGGTGCACATAAAGAAAAGAAATAGATTAGAACAAAAAAGGCTAAAGATGGTGTTTATTGACGTAGAAAAGACGTATGATAAAGTTCCAAAAGAGATTTTATGGTGGATGTCGGAACTAAAGGTGGTGTCGGTTAGGTATATACAAGTGATAATAGACTTGTATGATGAAGCCAGCAACCACTAGGATATACACAATTGGAGGAGAAACTTCAGTTTTTTCTATTTCAATTGGTTTATATCAATAGTTTGCGATTAGTCCTTATCTTTTTACATTAGTTATAAATGACTTAACGAAGATTATACAAGATGATATACTTTGATGTTTGTTATTTGTAGATGATATTGTATTGATAGATGAGACACAATAGTGAGTGTATAGGAAGTTAAAACCGTGAAAAAATATTTTAGAAGCTAAGTGTTTCATGATAAGTAGAACTAAAACATAATATTTGCATTGTAAATTTAATGAAAACCAATGAATACGTGAGAATGTTAGTTTGAATAGAGTAATATCATCTTAAAGAAAAATATTCAAGTATCTTGAATCAATTATTTAAAAAGATGGAGAATAGATGGAGAATGAGATGAAGAGTTAATCATAAGATTAAAACAAGTTGGATGAAATGAAAATTGACTATATGAGTTCTATGTGATTCTAGGATTTCATTAAAGTTGAAAGAAAAAGTTCATTGTACAACTATAGGCCTTGCAATGTTGAATAATAGTGAATGATGGACACTATAAGAAAAAATATGCCTATAAAACAAGTGTTGTTGGAATGAGAATGTTAAGATAGATGAGTGATCATATTAAATAAGATAGACATATTAAATAAGATAGAATAAGAAATGAATATATTAAAAAAAATATAAGAGTAGCGACAATCGTAGATAAATTGAAAGAATGAAGATTGAGATAGTTTGAACATATTAAATGTAGACATTAGGGTGCTCCAGTTAGAAAAATATAAAAAAATTACAATAACAGAAACAAGGATGTGGTTGACGTAGGTTAACTTGGAGGAGGATAATTTATCCAAGTATGATTTGGATAATTTAAATATATCTGAAGAAGTAACTCAAAATTGAGATGAGTGAAGTAGGGTAATTCATATTGCCAACCCCAAGTAATATGGGACTAAGGCCCAATTTGATTTGAGTTGAGTATGGTCTAGTGTAAGGAGCTTCATTCGAGGAACATGTTCAAAATTGTTGAAATGAGGCTAGGTTGGGTGCTATGAGCCTATGACTATTGGTGTTTTTGTGAGCAAGCTTTAACATATTCGTAAACATCTAAGTGTGGGTAGATTCTTTAGCATGATCGTTAATTGGGACAAGGAAGTGTGAGAACCACATTTTTTAGAAAATTTTCTGTTTTGGTATCTCCTTCGGGACTACTTGAGACAATAGGTGATAACCGTGATGATACTTACAAAAATATAGACTCAATGTTCGGGTTTTGTGAAAATTTTTATTTTGACTCTTTTTTGTTTGACGGTGTGAATACCCGACATTAATTACATCGAGCAACCGCTTGAAGACTTTTGATTAACGGTTATAACATCATATTTGATAAAGAGTGCATATCCACATAAACATCAAGAGGTCATAACCTTGAGCTTGATAAGATGCGAGTAAATTGATTTAAGTTTGTTTGATGTTGTTTTAATTGATTTTGGGTTGATTTGAATTTCTTATTCATGTTGTTGATTTTTTTTTTGTTGTCGTTTCGATTTGTTTTGTATTTTTTTTAGAATTATTCTTTTTTGTTTTAATTTCAAATTAAGTGAGTGAATTAAATGTTTTTAAGATCTAATCCACTTGATTGACATGTTGATTATGATATTTTACTTATTTTTTCTTATGTCAGTTTGTATTTTTTATGTCAATTTATGTTGGTTTGAGTATGTTTGAAGTTTGATTTGAGTATTTTAAATATGTTTTGAAGGTTTTGAATATGTTTTAATTTTTGTTGGTTTGAAATTGGTTTTGTTTTATGATTTGATTTTTTAAGTTTTAAGATTGGTTTCGGTGTCATTTAAGTTATTGTCACTTGATTAAGGATTTAGTTCCATTGGATTAAATGCATTTTAAGTGAATTTTCGTTTTATTAATTACCTGATTTTGTATATTTTCAGATTTAATGAAATGCATTTTGAATTTATTTTATCTCATTTATTTAGTTCGGGTGTGCATCCCATCTGGTCCACCGGGTTAGCATCAGTTGTCCGGACTCGAACATTGTATTGACATTCGAACTTCTTGATTCCTGAATGCACATCAGAGCAAAATAAATTGGTCGACGTGTGAGGATGTCGTTGTTATGATTAATAGAGTTGGACTCAGGAGGCTGTGATGACAGGATTCTTTATCTCGGGTATTTCTTCATAAGATTCAAGGAAAAAGTCGGCATTACAACAACATGACTGACCCATCCTTGATTGAATGTTGTTTATCTTCAATTGGCTAAGTCTTTTGACTTGTCACACCAGGGGAAGGATGCATCGACAATGGAAATTGGCCCGTGCCTATGTCATTGACATACCGAGGCTAACCCGGAGTAGTTGTCCAAGGTGGAGCACCCAAACATTTGGCTAGCACGGAGTAGTTATCATCATTTTTTTTCCAGGGCCATTGGGCCAGTTCATGTCTCATTGGCCCGGTTGGCCGGCCTTCAAGTCTTCTAAGGCCCGGTTAGCCTGCGTAGCATATTGTGGACCCAGATGGCCTGTTTCATGCCCTGATCTTCAACTTCTGCCACATATGTTGAGTAGGAAATTTAGGGCCCGTCCTGGTGATGCTTGGCCCATCTAGCGGATTCCAAGAATTCCCGAGCATCACCCTTGCCTTAAGCTCTAAGTGAAGGTGAAAATAGGGGGGTTTATGGGTCTGATTTGTGACTGTTTGGGAGTCTGAAAACAGAGAGCTTTGGGTCGGTTTAGGGGCTAAAAACAGGTCAGTTTGTGGACTGTTTTTTGGAGCTGATTTAGGGTACTGGTCGGGTGACCCAAATAGGCACTGTTTCAGGACTGTGGGGACTGGACAAAATCTGTTTTGGGTTCACATGGGGAACTGTACAGGGTGTTCGACCTGGTTCTGGTTGGGGCTTGACCTGGGGCTGCTGAGAGGACTGATTGGTGACTGGTTTAAGGACCTGTTGTCGGGGCTGACCGGGCTTGTCAAGGGACAGAAATAGAGGCTGAACAGAGAGGCTGTTTAGGGGCTGCACTAGGTGGCAGTTTAAGGGGTCTGCAGTGATTTTTCTGCATAGAGGATTGGGGGCCCACCCGGGTGACACTTGGCTCGTCCGGCGGATTCCAAGAATTCCAAACATCGCCCTCGCCCTTTAAACTCTAAGGGGATGTGAAAAGGGGGTTGTGTAGGACCTGTGTTGAATCGATTGAAAAGGGGCTGGGAAATGGGCTAGGACCAACTTGTTTAGGAGTTAGGCTGAGAAAGGGGCTGCAGTGGGGCTGGATAGTGGCTAAAAGGGGGTCGCTGCAATGGCTGTTTAAGGGAGCCGAACAGGAGGTGTTCAAGGGGAGGGCGTACAGATGCTTAGAAGAAGATAGGGTGATGAAGTGGAAGACGATATCACATGGGAAGAGGAGTGCGCCCCTCCATTTATTCTTTCTCCTCACTTTTTTTTTCTTCATCCTTTGGCCTTTGTTGATGTGCTGCAACAAGGAGGAGGTCGCAGCCTTTTATCTCTCCTCCCTTTTCTTCCTTGCTTCTCCTCGGATGGCTACTGTTGGAGCACTGCAGCAGGAAGGAGACGAAGAAACATGGGAACAAGGTGGGTAGCCCAATCAAAAACGTGGATCCCTCCTTTGCTTCTCTTCTTCAGGTTTTGCAGCACCTGGAATCAGGTGGATTGCTTCCTTCTTCTTTGTTCTCTTTTTTTTTTGAGCAGATGGGAATATGAAGCCTTCTTCCTTCTTTCTTTGTTCCTCCTTCCAAGCAGATGGGAATGTGGGCTGCTGTGCTACTCCCTTGTTGCGGTTGGCTGTAGTACGTGGATGCCGTTCCCTATTCCTTTTTTTTGTTTTTATATATGGCATGCCCTTCAAGAGATGGCAACATACATGGAGAGAGAGAGAAAAAAAATCTCCCTACCTTCCTCGACCGACTCAAGACTTATCTGGGAAAAATTTAGTCTTGAAACAACCTTATGACGGTTGGAGATAAGGTCGACCTAATTCTCATCAGGATAGCCGTTGATTTGACGGTCGAAATTAATTCATTGGTCAGAATTATTTAAATCCAAGAAATTTGATTGGATAATGTTCCTAAAATATCACATGTTCCACAAATATTTATAGCTGTGGGTTTCTTAATTGCATCCAATCCATGATTTTTTGATCTTTTCTGATCGATGCAATCCTGGCCATCGATTGTCACGAAAATCAGCCGAAAAAGGCCATTAAATCTGATCTTGCCAGAAGCATAGCCTTCCTACAACAATGTGCCCGAGATTATCATCATGGATCCAAAAATTTAACTATTAGGCTTGTGAACTTGCTCTTTGGTCATTTGGGTCATTTTGGCTTTGAGGTGACGAGGTATGAAGTTCTGTCCAAATTTCATTTTTTGATTTTAACTTTCTAGATATAGATCGGATTTTTGATCCAACATCGGCATTCTTCGACTTTAAGTCAGACGGACATTATGGTGCTGTTAATTTTTTTAGGCATACCCTAGATGGTCTAAACCCAATAAGGGCAAAATGGTCATTTTGCCACTCAGAGTAGGTTTTTGACATTCAAGGCATCATTGCGAAGGCCTTGACTGGTATTGTCTTGTGGGCCCACTGTTTTTTTCTTCTTTAGGCCCATTAGGCTTCAATAAAATTGCTCGAAAGTCAACTTTCAATGTTTTGCTCGTAACTTGCTGAATATGAGTTGTGTTCCCGTCTAACTCAAATGTTCGGATGTTGTTCAAAATTGAGTTGGCAGGTCTGATGATGGTGTCAATCTGTTATTGGGCAACGTTTGGTTGCCTAGGCACAGTAAGTGTAGAACGGTCATTTTATCGCTCGAAGCTTGTTTCTGACATTCGTGGTATTGTTGTGACGGTCTCGACTGGTACTGTCTCATGGGCTCACTTGCTTAGATTTTTGGGCCCATGAAGCTTTGCAATGGTTGTTTGCAAGCCAATTTTAACTATTTTGACTGTAACTCACTGGATATGAGTCGAATTTTCGATCGGACTTTGGCATTGTTTGAGTTGGAGTTGGGCGGACTCAATGCTGTGCGAATTTGTTATTGGGTTGATCATCGGTTGCACGGACCTGATAAGGGCAAAAACATCATTTTGTCATCCAAAATCAGTTTGTGATGTTTAGGATGCCATTGCAGAGCTCTATACTGGAACAGACCCGTTGGTCCATTTGTTCTGTGATGCGGGACAAAACTGGCTAGTCCGGGCTAAACCGACCGAAAACGAAATAAACCGGCACTAACCGCCGCTAAAACACCTAAATGAACCCAAAATAGGCCTAAACCGACCCAAACCGGTCCCAAGATGGACTGAACCGGGTTAAACCGGCTCAAAACACCCTGAACTGGGCTGAACCGGCCGGTTCAGGCGCTGAACCGGCCCGAATCGGCCTTGAACCCGGTTGAACCGGTCTGGCGGCCGGTCTGGGCCGCGGACCGGACCGTCCGACCGGTCGGGCCAGCTGCGCGTGGGCCGCGCTCGCGTTCGCCCGCGGGGTGCACCGGACGGGGGGGGGGGTCGTGGCGCGTGGAGAAGAAGCCGCCCGGGGTGGTCGCGTGGCCACATCCTCGCCGTCGCGCATCGTCGCCGTGGCGACATCTCCGGGCACCCGCGAGGTCGCGGGCCGCGACAAAGAGCCGTGGGCGGGCGAGCGCGGGCGTCGTCTTCGCCCGAACGCCGTGGCCGCGCGTCGTCGTCCGGACAGAACCGCGCGCAGGCGACGGTGCAGAGGAGGCAGGGGAGGGAGCTCGCGGTGCCGACGCCGTCGTCACCTTCGCTCTTTCTCAATCTCCTTCTTCTCCGTCCTCTTCTCTGTTCGTCGTTGTCCGGGCAGGAAGGAGGAGGTCGTCGACAGGGAAGGAAACCACCGGCGCAGGGGGGGGCCGGTGCAGGGAAGCAAGCGGGGTTGGAGGGTCCGGTGGCATCTTCTCGGCAGGCGGATGGCTGACGGGACACGGAGTAGGCGGACGCGAGGAGCGCTGGCGAAGGCGATGGCGGCCGAATGGACGAGGAGGGGGAGGGACAGGTCCGGGGATCGCCGGACCTTCCCCTCCGTCCCGCTTCTTCACCGTCTTCTTCTCCCGCTTCTCCTTCTACTTCTTCTTCTCCTCCTTTCCTCATTATCCGTCGAGGTTCGCTCGGAGGAAGACGGAGGGGCGCTTGATGCTGTCGAAGGGGAAGAAGAACCGAGAAGGGGAAGGTCGGAAGAATGGCACGGAGGCCAGAGGATGAGGAGGGAGAAGAGGGAATGGCCACCTGCCTGAAGATGGAGAAAAGCAAGGGGATATCGCTTGGAGGGGGGGTGGAGAGGAAGAAGATGGGGCAGAGCCCCTGCTCGGGACACCAGGCCGCAGGCCTTTCCAAAAATTCCAATCGATTATGTTTATCGTATGTACATGACTCCTTATATAGGAGGAGAGGAGAACAATTAAAGAAAAAGACTCCCTAAGAAGACTATTTACAAACTAGTCCATTTAAGGACTCAATAAAAAAAAGGCTAAAAAATGTCCTCATCATTTTGTCTTTTGGATCCAATAAGTCTTTATAAGGGTTGTCTGGAAGGTCACGTTGACTGTTTTGATCATAACTTGCTGAATATGAGTCAAATTTCTGAACTAGCTCTATGTTCTTCAAGTTTGAGTTGGGCAAACCTAGTGTTGATGTCAATATGTTATTGGATCAGCATTCGGTCGACCGAGTCCAGTATGGCTTGTTGAGGCTATCTGCTCATGGGGCTCAAATGCGGGGCAAAGTGGATCCATCTTGTCCAATAGGTTTTTTTCTTTTGCTTTTGTCCAAAACTTTCTTAATTTGGGTGCCATGGAATGTTCAGGCGCCAGCAGAAAGGAACTTATGGCTAAACTTGAAGTGTTTGAACAAGTAAATGACAAATGTTTCTTGTCTGACCTACAGAGGATGGAGTAGTTGTCTTTGAAACAAGAGTACAATGAATGGAGTCTTATAGAGGAAATTAAGTGGAAGTGAGGTTTAAAAAGTTTTAGCTTGAGGAAGGAGATAAGAACACAGTACTTTCATACGTAAGTTTCCATCAGAAACACAAGAAAGTCCTTAGCTTGTGTGTTAATGGCAGCGTAAAGGAAGTTATTTTCCTGATATTTATGGCAGCGGCTGATTTCTACTGGGTATTTAAGTAAGATGTTGTATGGCGACCTTTGTTGAACTTTGACTCTGTAGAAAGTTACCGGAAAAATAGGTAGTCTCTAATAGGTACTTCACAAAAAGAGGTTGAATGCTCTTCAATCAATGGATCCTAATTTTCTTTAAAACTCCTAGACCGGATGATATTTTTCCTAGACTGGATGATATTTTTTGTTAGGTTCTATCAAAAGTGCTAGTAGATTATAAAATGTAACTTTATTGCAACGGTGAAGGAATTTAAGATCGATTCAAATTGTATTAACCTTCTAAAATCATGCTCTTTAATTTTACTGCCAAAAAGTTGTGCATTTCAGATATTAGAGAATTGAGTCCTGTAAATCTTCTTAATTGCTGTTACAAAATTTTGGCTAAGGTCCTTACAAACAGATTGAGTAAATTTATTGTGAAGCTGGTCAGTGATTCTCAATCAACTTTCATGTAAAGGAGATATTTTGGATAACTTTCTTGTAATGGAGATATATTCGCAATCAGAAATTCATAAATAAGACTGTGTGATTTTGAAGCTGAATTTTGAAAAGTTTATGATAGAGTGAATTAGAATTATCTAAACAGGGTCATGTAGTTAATGGGCTTAAAGTGTAAATGGATTAACTGTATTCAAAGTTGTGTGAACACTACTAAGTTCTAAGTGGATATTAATGGAAGGTCCTTTTGGCTTCGAAGAAGCTTACGAGGACTCAAACATGGTGATCTATGTAGTCAGAGACGTGAGACGACTGAGGTGAGAGACCCCTTGCCTTGCCTTAAGCGTTTGAGACGGGCGCCTGAGATGACAATAAATTTTTTTTTTATATTTATTTTCAAGCTAAAAATATATATAAAAATTTAAAATATATAAAAAATACAGTGAATACATCATAAATATAGGAAATATATATGAAAATGTATAAAATAGATCTAAAAATGCAGGAAAAATATAAATACAACAATTCTATTCGAAAATGCAGATAAAATTATCTAAAAATACTGGACTTATCTAAAAAAATGTGAAAAATACAAAAAATAGCAGAAATTACATTAAAATGCATAAAATGATTGCATCAAAAATAAGTTGAAAGATGTACCTTTTCCTATTTCATTTTTATCAACATGCTAAAAAATTGAATACATCACCAAAAATAAAAATGTAATACATCAAATGGACAACATTTGAATAATAATTGTAAACCAAACATAGAAATGCATAAATAACAATTAGTTCAAAACATCATTAAAAAGTACATTCATCTAATGTCCCCAATTAATCAATACAAATATCAATTTTCAATCGGAAGAGTCATCATCATCACTAAGATGAACATGAATTTCCCCATCCGATTTCGAGGTATCTTCATCTATGGCCACACCCTTTCCCCTCTCAAGCCTTTGCCTTTTAGAGGCCTCCACTCTAGTGGATGGACCTTCTTCTTCATCACGCCGGCTACTAGTTCAACTTCCCTCTATGTGAGGTCCTCTCCTTCATGTATATAGTCCTCGTCAACTCTAGTGTTCCACTCATCAGTCTCATCAATATCATTCAAAGAAATAGGATTATGATTGAACTCTTTCATCCTAAAATGGCGGTCTCGAAACCTTTGATTGTATTAAACATAGACAAGATCATTTAGCCTTTTTTGTTCTAATCTATTTCTTTTCTTTGTGTGCACCTGTAATATAAGGCCGACAATCAATTTAAACTTTTGAATGAAACATGTTAAAAAAATGAATACTATTACTAGTGCATACCTGCTCAAAGGTACTTCAGTTGCGTTTACAACTAGATGCACTATAAGTGAGGCTTAAGATTCTGATGACGAATCTTTGTAATCGAGGAACCTTACTCCCTCAATCCTTCCACCAATTTGCTAAAAGAAAGCTGAAAATAAATCAAAATTTGAACAATAAAATCAAATGTATAAATAAAAAGTTGTAAAAGTTAAATGTCAACTTGGTATGGATGTTTTTCTTTGTCTAATGACCATATCTCTACCAAATGGGCCCTCAACATCTCTGTATGTATTTAGTTACTTGATAATCAAATCTTGCTCGTCAGAACTTTCAATTAGTCTCTTAATAGTGTCATACAGTCCTTGTTTTATTTCTCCGTCATTCTCAACATCCGAATTTGAGTAAAGAATTGGGGGTTAAGATAATAACCCGCTGCATGTAATGGCCGATGAAGTTGATTGTTCCACCTCCTATCAATAATGTCCCAAATTGGACTGTATTTGTCAAACTTATGATCCAAGGCACTCTTAATGCCTTCCTTTACCCGGTCCATTGCCTCATAAATGCCCATTGCTGAGTTCTCACCATCCACTGGGCGTAAGACAATTACAACATGTTTGAAAATTGAAAGAGCATATGCAACACCTCTCCAGAAAGTTGTTTTTAAAATAATATCACATAACTTTTTTCCTTCGCCTTGCTTAGCCCATCGGTTGTTAGAGGCAAACCACTGCGTAGATGTAAACATCTTTCTCAATTTATCTTTCAAGTTATGTAGGCTCTCTAGATTTAACTAGTTTGTTGCAAACCTTGCACACAAAAATAAACATGTTAATGGTATTGACGATCACAACTCACAACTCACAATTCACAAACCAAAATGAAACATCATAAAATTACATTTCAAAATGAGATTTTACCTTGTGACCTTTGCCCTACACAAATTCCTTCCATTGGTGAACTTCTTTATCTTGGCAAGAACCTTTGTATGACCATAAAGAAATGTCATCACATACTTGGCATGCCTAATTGTGGACTTTACAATTTAGAAATATCTTCTAGCATCAAATTAATACAATGAGCTACATATGGTGTCCAAAACAAACGAGGATGCATAGACATCAAGATTCTCCTTGTAGTTACATAACTGGCATCGTTATCCATTACAACTTGAATAACATTTTTCTTCCTAACTTCAACAATTATTTTGTCCAACAAATTTGTTAACAATCTTGCATCTTTGACTTGTGAAGATGCATCTATTGATTTTAGGAATACTTTGCCCGTAGGTGTAAAGACTAAAAAATTTATCAATGTCCTCCCCATTTTATCTGTCCATACATCGGATATGATAGTACATCCATATTTCACGTAACTCCCATTTTTTGTTTCAACTAATGCTTTAGTTGT